>CM053789.1:39542782-40082782 GCA_028749045.1 Cupressus sempervirens
GTATTTTTCAGCAGAAGAGTCAGAGTCAGAAGGGGAGGATCAGCACTTCGATTCAGATGAGGGTAACACTATAGAGGAGAGCAACATTCCTAAGGATGATAGATCGTTGGCATGCTTGACAGGGGCCCAAAAGGCAATCACATTTAAGGTCAGGGGTACTATCCAGGGGCAGAAAGTGATATCTCTTATTGACACTGGGGCTACACATAACTTCATAGATGCACAGTTGGTAGCCAGGAGAGGGTTACAGACAGAGGAGCATGATGGGTTTAGAGTCATGGTGGCTAACGGTGATAAGTTATTATGCACTCGGAAGATATCTAATCTTCGCATCAGGTTTGGAGATGGCTATGAGTTGGAGGATGAGTTCTATGTTGTGGACATGGGAGATTATGATGTCATCCTCGGCATGACATGGATGGCTTCACTAGTTGAGTTCACACTCAATCTAGCAAAATTGGAGATGAGATTCCAGCATGAGGGCAGAACTATGGTACTTAGAGGGCTTTCAGATGGAGGTTGCAGAGTAGTGTCCTTGAGGAGAATGCAAAGACTTTTTCGTCATGATGACATAGAGTGGGCGGCAGAGTGCCACATTATGCCAACTTCACCAGAGCCACAAGAAAAGAGTCATCCACTAGATGTCCAGAAGATACTTGATAGACACACTAAAGTATTTAGCGATATTCCTCATGGGGTTCCTCCTGACAGAGGGATGGAACATGTTATTGAGCTCGAGGAGGGAGCCAAACCAGTTATGATTACTCCCTATCGTCATCCTACGAAACACAAGGATGAGATAGAGAAGGCGATTAAGGATTTGTTGGAGATGGGGCATATCAGGCCTAGTAAGAGCCCTTTTGCTTCAGCAGTAGTATTGGTAAAGAAGAAGGATGGGACGATGCACATGTGCATCGATTACAGGGCACTGAATAAGAAAACAATTAAAAACAGGTATCCCATTCCTAGGATTGATGAGCTGATTGATGAGTTGCATGGGGCATGCTTCTTCACCAAAATTGATTTGTGATCCGGATACCATCAGATCAGGATGAGAGCAAAGGACATTGAGAAAACAGCCTTCCGAAGTCACTATGGCCACTTTGAGTTCATGGTTATGCCATTTGGTCTAACCAATGCACCTGCTACATTTCAAAGTTGTATGAACCAGGTATTTAGGAAGCAGCTGAGGAGATTTGTCTTGATCTTCTTTGATGACATCTTGGTCTTCAGTAAGACCTGGGAGGAGCACTTACATCATCTAGAGGAGGTGTTATCTATTCTAGAGAGAGAGTCATTGTATGCCAAGGAATCTAAATGTGAGTTTGGCATGACTGAGCTCCTTTACCTGGGGCATATCATTAGTGCAGATGGCGTTCGGGTTGATCCCGAAAAGATTAGAGCTATTGTAGAATGGCCTACTCCCACAAACCTTACACAGCTTAAGGGATTCTTTGGTTTATGTGGTTTTTATAGGAGGTTTGTTAAGGGATTCTCATAGATTGCTACACCCTTGACAGATCTTACCAGGAAAGGAGCCTTCGTGTGGACAGGGGCAGCACAGAGGTGTTTTGAGCATTTCAAGCAGGTAATGTCTTCATGTCCAGTTCTAGCTCTACCGGATTTCACGAAGCCTTTTGAGCTTCATTGTGATGCATCAGGTGATGGGATTGGAGCAGTATTGATGCAGGAGAAGCATCCCATTGCATTCGAGAGTAGGAAGCTCCGAGGAGTTGAGAAAATTTATTCTGTCTATGACCGGGAGATGTTGGCCATAATGCATGCATTGGCCAAATTTCGATCATATTTGGTAGGTGGACGTTTTGTGATCAAGACTGATCACAACAGTATTAAATACTTCATGAGCCAGCGTGATCTTAATGACCGGCAACAAAAATGGGTGACTAAATTGCAGGCTTATGACTTTGACATAGAGTTTGTCAAAGGTAAGAAAAATGTGGTGGTTGATGCCTTATCTCGGAGACCTCACTTATGTGCTCTGGCAGAGATTTCAGGAGATTGGAGAGATCGGATTATAGCAGAGTATGTCGGAGATGCTTGGGCTTCTGGATTGATTTCAGGTACCATACAGGATGATCGCTATGAGGTGATAGATGGATTGATCAGAGTTCAAGACAGGGTTTATTTGATTCCGTCATCACATTTGAGAGAGGCGATACTGAAGGCATTTCATGATGCACCCACAGCTGGACATCCAGGGGTCTTCAAGACCTACAGGCAGATCCGAGAGCGGTTTTCATGGAAAGGGCTCAAGGATGATGTTCAGAGGTATGTCAGGGAGTGTGTGGTTTGTCAACAGAATAAGGGAGAACACACATTTCCTGCAGGATTATTACAGCCCTTGCCCATTCTTGATAGGAAATGGGAAAGTATTTCGATGGACTTCATCACTGGTTTACCACGAGTGCAGGGAAGGGATTGCATCTATGTGGTGGTGGACCGCTTGACGAAGTTTGCTCACTTCATTGCTATTCCGTCCACTTACACAGCAGCACAGGTGGCAGATCTTTTCTTTAAAGAGATATTCAAGTTACATGGGTTGCCCAGATTCATTGTTAGCGACCGGGATAGTAAGTTTATGAGTGTTTTTTGGCAAGATTTGTTTAGGTTGTGTGGTACAGATCTTACACCTAGCACTATTTATCATCCCCAAACAGATGGGCAAACAGAGATTGTGAATAAATGGGTGGAAGGATATTTGAGGAACTATGTAACTACACAACAAAATGCTTGGATCAGATGGTTGCATATGGGAGAGTATTGTTATAACACCACTTATCATATGTCCATCAAGATGACTCCTTTCGTGGCACTCTATGGTTATGAAGCACCTAGCTTCATGGACTTAGTTTTGGGGGACAGTAGAGTGCCCAAAGCCAAAAACTTATTGCAGGATAGTCAGGACATCCTGAAAGTGCTCAAAGAGAATATACAACAAGCCTAGAATCAACAGAAATTGTATGCTGATCAGCACCGAATAGAGCGCAGTTTCGAGGTAGGGGATATGGTTTACTTGAGGCTACAACCATATAGACAGTCATCGCTCAAGAAGAGCGGAGCTGAAAAGTTGAAACCTAGATTTTATGGTCCCTACAGGGTGATTCGCAAAGTGGGCAAAGTCGCCTATGAGCTTGAGCTTCCAGAGGGCAATCGAGTGCACAATGTGTTTCATTGTCTAGGCTTAAGAAAGCCATTGGTCAGAGTGTAGTGCCTTCTGCAGATTTACCCCCTTTGGATGAGGAGGGGAAGCTTGTGTTAGTACCTGAGGCTATTCTGGATACCAGAGAGAGGAAGCTTAGAAATAGGATAGTGAAGGAGTATTTGGTCAGATGGAAAGATCTGCTGAAGGAAGATTCTACATGGGAGAGTGAGCAGGTTATTCAGCAGGCTGGACTGAGATTGCTTGAGGACAAGCAATTTCAAGGGGGGCGAACTGTAATGTCCCCATTTTAGCAGTTGACCAAGTGTGTGTGCGTTAGCCTTGTTCTACATGGTCCCGAGGGCTAACGAAGGGTTTAATGGGATCTTGGAGTGTTTTGGCCTAGTCATTTCCAGTTTGGGCCAAAACAAAGTTGATTTACTCAATTTCAGGCATACTTACTATTTTTAGTAAGTCGGTAGGACACAGTGCAGGTCAATTTTGGTGATTGGATTCGATACTCCTCGGTGAGAGCTTTCCGATGAGCTATCACTCGCATTATTCGGAGTCCGATTGCTAATACATTTTAATGCCTGAAGTTTTATTAAAGTAACGTCTAATTTAATTGTAAAATATTAAAGTGTTACTTTAATATTTATTTTATGGTGATGTGTACCCAAGGGAGACATAAGGGGTATTTTAATATATGTTTTATATTACACATCTTTATCCCACATTGCCCATATGAGTTGAGCGGACCCGTGGGAATAGAATAAAAGGAAGCATTTGTAGCTTCATTAGACAGGTTGAATATGAGAAGAAATTGGTGTGTGAGTTGTAGCTTTGTTCTTGGCATTTGAGGACGTCTATCCTCTCTTGTAACATTCTAGACGTCATTCCCTTGGGGTTTGGCCTTTGGGATTCTTTCTTATTGGCTTCATTATCAGGCAGTTTAGTTGCATTTTCGGCTACAGGCAGATTTGATATTTTGCTCATATCTTCTTCACTACTTGTCCGACGCTTATGCCGCTTAGAGGGAATGGTATTATGAAGGTAGTGGACTGATTGGAGGACAAAGTATTGTAGCAGCGAGTTTGTAAGCATGGGCTGGGGTATTATGACAATATTGCTGAAGTAATTAGTGAGTTGATAAATCTGCCATGTATTTGGTTTTATGAATTCTGAAAATAACATTTTATTAGCAGTAGTTCATTTCCACTTTGCATATTATTGTAGTTTCTTTCTTGTTTATGTTGTATGATACCAATTCCATGCACGAAACACAACAAACAAATAAACGTTTGATTTCCAGAGTTATAAGGGGTTTTAAGAAGTTGAATGCAAACTGTTTGACATAATTCCTTTCAGCAATTTGGTTTAGTTAGTTGGGACATCCAAGGGTGTCCATTACAAGGTACTATTGGAATGGGAATCAAATATGACAAAGTTAATCTTGAGCTATATGGATACTTTGATTCAGATTGGACTGGAAGTTCTATTGAGCGCAAGAGTACTTCCGGATATTGCTTCAGTCTTGGATCTGGTATGATCTCTTGGACTAGTCGGAAATAAACTTCTGTAGCCTTAAGTTCTACTGAAGCTGAGTATATTGCTTCCTCTCTGTGTGCCAGAGAAGCAGTTTGGCTCCGAAAGTTGCTCTCTCATCTCTTCAAAAGACCATTGAAGTCCATCGTGATTCATTGCGATAATCAAAGTTGTATTAAGCTTTCTTCTAATCGAGTGTTTCACAATTGCTCTAAACATATTGAAATTTCATTCCATTACATCAGAGATATTGTTAATCGTGGAGTTATACAATTGGAATATATTAGTACAAATGATCAAACAGCTGATGTTTTTACCAAACCTCTTGCTAAGGTGAAATTGAAATATTTTAGGGAAAGACTTGGAATGATTATTTGTAATGGAAATATTTTGAAATAAAAAAAATTGATTATTTTTTCCTTCTATTTTGTATGTAATGAAAGATGATGATCATTCATGTACATATTTAATAATCTAGATTTATCTACAAGGTGACGATCTTGTATATATAGAGATTATTTTTGGGCTTCTCTAGACATTGCTTAAGTGCAAGTAGAGATTATTTTTGGGCTTCTCTAGACATTGCTTAAGTGCAAGTAGAGATTATTATTTTGAGCTTCTCTAGACATTGCTTAAGTGCAAGTAGAGATTATTATTTTGAGCTTCTCTAGTCATTGTTTAAGTGCAAATAGAGATTATTCTTGACTTACCTCTAGACATTGCTTAAGTGCAAGTAGAGGATATGTGCGTTACCTCTAGACATTGCTTAAGTGCAAGTAGAGGATATATGTGTTACCTCTAGACATTGCTTAAGTGCAAGTAGAGGATATATGTGTATTATCTCTAGACATTGTTTAAGTGCAAGTAGAGATCAGTTATTGTTCTTGTAGTATTGCTTATTAGATGACTCTAATTAATGTTTTTCTTCTCCCTCGCTAAAGAGGGAGTGTTGATGTTTTAGCATTTGGAGAAGTATTTCTGAATTCTCTATGATGTTATCAATTCAAAGAAATAAGCAATTATTAGTTTGACTTTGATATCTGTCTTTCATTCATAAGAAATATGCATGTGTTACTGTCTGATATACATGACAGAGGTATATCTATACGTACATGTATTCATATTAATGTATGCATACGTGTACTTATACATACACCTCTGTTATGTATTATTATTACTTATGACAGAATACAAATGCTTTATGATCGACCGACTTAACAGACCTTGCTGTCGATTTCCATGTTATACATATCAGATATCATTGTCGGGTTTCTATGTTACCCGCAATCTGAGAATTAATACAGACTTCATATTGTTCTCGACTATGATGGTGTTGAGATATTACCCGAGTCGAGGATTAATTCTTTATCGGGTCTCAAACCCGTATTGTGTTTTATGATTGTTGCTAGTGGTAACAAGTGTAAACATATCGTATGTCAAACATGCCTCCGAAGAGGCATGTCCCTACGTGGCCCATGGGCCACGTAGAGGCATGACTCTTCGGGGTCATGTCTGTTCATATATTTATATATATGAGAACTTCGATCTGCAGAGAAGATATAACATACATAACAAAATATGCCAGTACCTGCAGAATTCGATATATAACATTATTGCATTTATCATTCTCAATATCTATCTTACAGTTATTCAGTGGAAGCAATCAACGCTGAGGAAGAAAGAAATCAGAGAGTCTGCTACAAACATAAAGAAAGATAAGTCAAGTGATTCTGCATATTTAATTCAGAAATAAATAGCATTTATTTGTGATTGTTCATCTATCAGAGATCCTAAATTTTAACACGAACTATTTTCATGGCATATGATCTTGTTGGGTGATTCCCCCAAAATTCTCAGAAAATACTCCCAGATTTGGCATACATTTAGGATGGAAATTTTGTTTACCCTGTGGAAAGATAGAAATGTTGTTTTATTCACCCACATCTTTTTGGATGTTAACATTGCAATGTACACTAAAGCTTGTATTTGTAACAATGTTATTATGCAGATACAGGTGCAAGCTAATAAAGTTGCCTTGGAAGTTGCTCACCTGCAGGAGCTGCTCAACCACTAGGGCAATGCCCCTTGCACTGTGGCTCGAGTACCTCCAAATGACTCGGCAGATACCTCGACGCCTCGTGGCCGCTGCCAGCGGTGCTACTCCTCAGGCCTCCAATCGCACACTCCGCACTCGCAAGCTTCCCGCCACCGCTCTCCCAGTGGTGGGGCTGGTAGCTGGAGGTGTCGCTTTGCCTGCCCACCCCTTGGTGGCTCTGGTTGGTCCCCACTTCCTCATTGAGATAATGTTGGCAAATGGCCTCGCCTGGCGCTGGCGATCTCTCCTCCACGGCCTGAGGTTAAAGATGCGGAGGCTGCCACTAATCCCCCTGCTGCTACTGCTCGTGATAACGGCTGGTCTGTTCCTAGCCCACCCCCCAATCCCACCAATGATTGGGGTTTTAATGACAAAGATGGTCCTCCCCCCTCGGCTGGCACTGCCTTGGCAGCCTGAGGTTGCTAATTTTTTATTTTTTTTTATGAATAGTTGCTATTTATGGCTGTTGCCATGTGTTTAGATCCGGCTTAGGCCATTTGAACTCTCTTGCGGGGTGATCTTGTATCCCTCGACCTTTTTTTTGTGAATTGTATTCTAAGTATATTTTTTAATAGAACAGGAATATTCATCAAAAAATGTAGTTTCTTTTTATGTTATTATCAAATCTACATTTACATTTGTATTAAGATGTTATATATATATATATATATATATATATATATATATATATATATATATATATATATATATATATATATATATATATATATAGTGTGTAGTAATACATAAAGGTATTGACAAGGTAATCTAGGAAGGGTATATAGAAATATAATTTAATTATTGAGTCTAAATATAGTCTTAAGGAGATGATTAGGAGAATCATAGTGCTATTATAGGGACATCACACACCTCTACATAAATGGCTTCGTGCTAGTATAGCTTTGAGGGGATCATCTCTATATAAATGGCTAAGTTGGAATTCATGAAAATAATATAGTACCAATACATGAGATTGTGTCCTCTAATATAAATGGCTTATGGTGCCAGTGTGAGAAGTAACTATACCCCATGTATAAATGGCTAAATGAGTAATGAATATTATAGTGCAAGTGTAGGAAGTGAGATCCTCGTATAAATGGCTATAGTGCTAGTGTGAGAGATGAGTAACCTTGTATAAATGGCTAGATGAGAATGAGATAATTATCAAAACTATGGCAAGAATAGTATATTTGTAATTGTTAGTATTTAAACTTAACATTTATTTTGCAGATATTAGTGCCCCAAGATAATCCTAATAGCGGGGAGACTACATTAGTCTTGTGACCTTATGTTTTAGGTCATTATCAATTATGATAGGTATATCTCCTACCCAAAACATCTCTTCATGCACTTTGCTCAAGATAATCTTATTCTATTCATGATTATCAAATTTTGTATAGATCATATATTATACTAACTGATTATGTTGAAATTTTCAATTGAAAACTTCGTAAAATACCTCAAGTATCGCATATTAGGGCTTCTTTTAACTTCGCACTTTCAAACACTCTCATTCACTATCAAATCACTCACAAATGCTCTAGAACTCTTCACATGATCAAATGGTACTCAAAATCTTGTTCACAATCCTTAAATCATTTTGAAATTAACTTTTGTGTTAAATGTGCATCTATTTCATCCTTAAAAGCTATTTCTGATTACAAGTAAGATTGTTTTCTTCCATATGAAAAAAAGTTTACATGCTTAACAATAACTTCCTCATTATGTCTTCTACCTTCTTCTGATTGTGCAAGTTCTAATTCAACCTCTAACTTCAGTTCTAATCAATAGATGCTTTGTCTTTTCTAGAGATGCTTAATTCAAATATAATAAGTCAAAAAAATTGTTGATTTCAATCTTCCATTAGGTGCATCAAAGGATTATTCTTCTATTATTATATGTGAACTTGATGGTTCCTTTGCTTTGACAAATACTTCCTTGAATTATTTTGCATGCACTTTTAAGTGTTTCCTCCTAACTATTATTGCGGCCATTATCATTTCATCTGTTATTTTTGTTATTGTTTCTTCTATAGTTAGGATTCTTATTTAAATTACTTCTATCCATTTTGCAAAATATTGTTATGTGTCCAAATTTATTGCATAATTGACATACAGGTGCAATCCTTCTCTGATTGGTTACATTCTAATTATCAGGTGCTCTGCAATTTCTTGTAATATGTCCAAGATTGTTACATTGTCACATACAATTTGGTCCCTTTCTCCGTTAGGTTTTTCTACATCATTTGATCTACTTTGTGATCTCCTTCTTTTATTACCTACAAGGTTAGTATTCCTAAACATTCTACTATTTCTATTATCACTATCAAATTTAGGTTTCTTACAATCTACTGCTTTATATCCAAAGCCATGGCAATTATAACAATAGAAATTAGTGATGAGTTTGAAAGACTTGCTTGTGCAATATGTCTTCATATGACCAAATTCATTGCATATAAACCATCTACCTTTGAATTCATGTCTAGCCCATTTAGATGAATCGACTCGCTTTGTTTCCTTAGGTTCATCATACTTCTCAGATAGATCAACTTGCTCAAGTTATTTAGATACTCCTATAGTTATACATGGTTCAATCCTATTTTGATCCATTCATTTGGTCTTAGAGATTTCAACAACTAGATCTGGTTCCTTCCTAATGTCAGTTTTCTTAGCTAATTTCTCTCTAATAAGATATCCAAAACCTATCTTGTCATAAGAGAATCTCTAGAAAAATAATTGTTCATCAATTTTCTCACTACTAGAATAAAGCTTCTCTAAGTATAGTTTGGCTTGTGTTAATTCTCCTTTCATAATGGTATTGTACTTTTCTAATTTTGCATGATCTATTCTTAATGAATCTAATTCAAATGTTACTTAAGTCAAATGTGATATTAGGTGTACATTCTCACATTTCAGATATGGTTCAATTTTACTATCATCCTTCTCAAGATTCAACTTAAGATCAATAATTTTCAGCTCATGTTTCAGGATCTCATTTTGAGAAGCTAGGCTCTGATATGAGCTATTGGAAATAGATAATACTAAGAGGGGGGATGAAATGGTATTCTACAAACTTTTGCTCACAACTAGATATTATTAATTACTTTGCAATATGAATATGAAAGTAAACCAACAATGATGAACAATAAATAAAACCATACACAAAGAGAACTCATAACAATATTATTTGTTAACTTGACAAACTCTAGCCAAGAAAGAACCCTAGTGGGGATGGTACCCACAAAATGATCCAGTAAATAAAAGAATAATGTTAAGGTATTGACCTTGTTAGGATTCTATGAATTGCATATAGTGTCTTGGTCCATGTTAGAGGACTAGGCCCTATTAAAAGCCTCCACCCTATTAGGAGTTGGTAGTACAATTACAATGTATGCAAAATGAGCCCATTGTCCAAACATGCAATATCCAATTAAGTTTCTCTATAAGAATAGATATACATAAAATATTGCCTCACTGTTGTACTTCACAATTCCTCTAATCATACACCAGATCTTGCATTATACAAGGATCACAAATCACATATACATTCTTCGCACTAGTTTGCATGTCATTCCACTTCACACTACACAAGATATGATCTTTACTTATAATTTGCTTTTTATCAAACTTTTCTTAGTTGGCCTTAATGCTTCCACACATTTGATAAATTACAAAAATTAACTCAAGGTTAACATCTAGGATGTTATCCCATCGTAGTTAAGTAATTATTTTGTGACCAAAATTATTCCTTAAGTCATAAAACTCTATCTTCTATTGTGCTCTATTATGCCCTACTAATTACCTATACTGGTAATTCCTCTATAACTATTGGTGTATTGTTTGTACATATGTGCACACTAGCACATGTCATCATGACACTATCAACTATTGTTCCTCAACTACACACGTCAACTCTAACTCTATCATCCATACTCACAAAATCTATCTCTGTGTTGATGCAACTGTCTAATACTTAGACAATTTTCTTCTCTAAATGTTTCTATAAATAACAACACTAAATTGACTTAGTACTCAATCGACTTAACCATAGTGCCAACATCATACTTGATATGTTTAAAACCAGCTGATCATGTTGATCTCCACATGTCACATACATTATCAATGTCTTGAGGCCCTCTCCTTCAAACAATTTGAAACTGACTCGAGTCATATAACTCAATCCTCTTAGCCTCATCATCCTCATCATTTGGTTTAACAACTAGCTTTCTTCTAAGCTTCTTCTTTTGTTGGTCTTTCTTGTCCTTTTTTGCTTCTGATTTTCTCTTCTTAGGATTTTTTCCCTTGACAAGCCTTGTAATCTTTACTATCCCTTTTCTTACTGAATCGGTAGCAACATAATTTTCTGCCTAGTGACTCTCTATGGTGTGGAAGTGTGCAGGGTGGCCACTTTCTTTAAGCTCTTCTTCACCTTAGGCTCAACTACTACAACTTCTATGCCTTTAGTTTCCTTGGGCTTGACGACGACAAGTTCTTTTCCTTTCCCTTCATCTTCTTCACCATCACCTTCATCGCTACTCAGATTTTTTCCTTTACCCTAGGTAATCTGCAATGGTGTATCTCCAAGCTTACCTTCCAAGTCTTGGATCATCTTCTTCCTTTTTCTGTCCAACTTCAGAACTTTGGTCTGCATCATCATCTTTATTTTGGCAGTCCCGTGATGGTAAGAAGAGATTAGAGGGTCCATTAGGATTCCTCTTCCCAACTAGAGCATCAAGCAAGAGATCAAATGAGGCAATCCCATTGATGTGTGCTAGAAGTTTGGATCAAGGAAATGGTTATGCCTTGTTCATATTCCAACCATAATCACAACTAAGAGCATCGAGTGTTGAGAATTCTCTTCTATCCTACTCATGCAAAGAACAAACAAATAGTGGATTATTTCAAACTGTTGTCCACTGTGAAGACTAGCGGGGCTTTACTCAATTCTTCAGACACCCAATCTGCCATTTGCAAAAATTTTGACAGTGATGTTATGGGAAAAGTGTGTTGACTTCGCACACGGTGATGAAGATTGTATAAAATCGCGTATTGATATAAGATGAGAGAGTGTTTATTCTGATGGAGGAATCATCAAATGGGTTGTAAATAGGTCAAGGAGGAGGAAATGAGTGCCATTTGAATTAGAATTGTTTCCCATGGTAAATGTTGAGATATGGTGTTCACCATTTTTCAGTTAGACAAACAAATCAGAGTGCAAATGGGCATCGTTTGCATTGAAGCGAATCTGTGACTATTGGTCAACACAATCTTTTGCAAAGAGATAGAGAGGAATTGCAACTCTTTTGGTATGGTCTTTACTTCGATGGTCTTTTTGCAAGATCTTCTGTCATTTGAGGTGTTTACAATGTGACTTTGTACACTTCCTCTACAGTTCCATGGAACCTAAGCAGCCTCGCATTTCTGGGAAATTAATGCCTTATTTATTAGCGGCTTCCCAAAAATTTATTTTTATTTTTGTCTGAAGTCCATTTTCACCCACATTGGCAAGATTTCTACAATGTTGAATGTATTCATCATCTCCAGCAGGGTCTGCTTCAAAAAATGACAGTTTAGCAAGAAATAAGAAGAAACAAACTTCTGGCACATCGCCAATATCATTATCAGGCAGGGCGAGAGTATTTCATTGCAGCAACATATTCTTCCTGAAGACCTTTTCAGCCATCTCTCTTTTACAAGTATTTACTTGTTCTAATAAGGAAAGTAGGTGGTCTAACTATGGAGGAAACTCTGCAGTTAAGCGCGCTCAAGCGATGGGTGGCCTCCTCAGATCTGTGTTTCACCTCTGTGAGCATCACCTAGATCCAATGAGTGTTGAGCGTTCCATTTATTCTCATGAGAGATGGATTCGTGTATGAATCAGTACTTGTAGAATATGGGTCAATAAATTTGACTGAAAAGTTATACAGTTAAATCCTGATAGCAATATCACAATTTGACTTGCTATGAAAATATCTCCTACTTATCATATGATAATCTATTTATTTTGTTAAACTCTTGACACAATGCACTAGAGTATTCCTGAATTTTTTTCATGTTTAATGTGTTTTTGAATGTGTTGTGGTACTCAAGAGGCCATTTAGCTTTACATATCTTTCTATCATGCGAAACATGTCAGGGTGTGACACAGGAAAAATATATATTTCATTTTTTTTTCCCTAATATCCATAGTTCAACATGGACACGAGTACAACAAATTTTACCCACGTTTGGGTCACCTGAAATGGGTATTTGGTAGTGCACTTTTGAGAATATTGTTGACTCTTTTGTTCGGGACTTTCCAAAACCGCCATTGGGAAGAGCTTTCAAGATCTCAATATATGGTTGAAAAATTGCCCTTTTTTCCTCAGAATATACGATGATTTCTTCATTCAATTTTAGATGGTTTACATGGCTGGCTATGAATTCTGCACATTTGTGTATTTTTGCCAAAATCAAAATCTATGATGGGTAATTTAGCTATCGGGATTGAAAACCGATGTCCTTGGAAATCAGTGTTTTGGTTCTTATCTGGTGTCTAATTTTAGAGTGATCTTATATTTGAAGCTACAATAAGTGCCTTATTTTCAATGTGATAGGGTTGTTATTTCAACTTTGTTAAATTTTTCTTTCTTGTTATTAGCATATAGTCTTGTGGAGTTTCATAGTGCTATAGAGGATGAGAGCTGCAGTGATACCTTCAAGGAGGATTTTGGATATGCAGTACGTGAGATAAGTTGGATTTAAAATTTTGGTTTCAAATGCATTGGCTCAGTCCTCATTTGATAGTTAGTGACAGTCTAAACTTACATAACCTATGTTTACTTAAACATACAACATTCTGTTGTTGTATTTTTGAATCAATACATACACATTCATGTTCATGATTATTTACAACTATTGTGTAGCTTATTATTTCATGTGTCAATTTGTGAATGCTATTCCAAAAGGTGCTTCATTGACAGTATTTTTTGTATATGATCTGATCGACTTTATAGTATATGCAAGACCACCCTTTTGATCAGCAAAACTAGCTCGAGCTCCTTATCGAGGCTGTTTCCATTATCCAATCTTTGTTCACTAAGTAAGGGACAATCTGTCCAAATATAGTGGTTGTATTGCCATGGTAGTTGCACTAATGAGTGCGACCCAAATGTTAATATTAATCTTCAGGTTTCTTACACTCTAAATATTAGATTAGGTTTTCTTTTGTATTAGTTTATTTGTTATAGTTTGTTTTTAGTTCTGGCAGTTTTGTATAACAGTTTGTAATTGTTATTGTTGTCTCTTTTATAAATTTGTTATATTCTTCTGATTGAGTAGAAGAACATCAAATAATAAATGGTTTCCACTTTCTACATATTTTCATCTTGTTTTTCAATCTGGGTCAACAGTGGTATTAGAGCATTGGAATTAATTTATGCACAAAGCTTCTGAAGACTGGAGTGTTTTAGAAGAAGCAAAATAAAAGAAAGCAGATTCAGGTGCAATTGATTTAATTTTGATAAAGTTTTTACAACTTAATTACATTGCTAAATTTTGGGCTGAAAATTTCAACAATCATTTACAATCTGTGCAAATTGTGTTTCTTTCTATATTCACAATGCAATCTATTGTTTCATTAATTGGGAAAACATTATTTGGAAAAGATAATTGGATAGAATGGCATAGAAAAGTGGAAAATAAACTTATATTTAATGATTTATGGTTCAAAATATGTGATGGAAATACTCAACCTATAGAGCCAATTGATGCTAAAGAAAAAGAAATATGGATATATAAAAATTCAAAAGCTTTAGCTTTGATAAGGGCTTCTGTTAATGGAGAAGTGTATCAACATATACAGGGATGCACACTTGCCTGGGATGCCCTTGATAAATTGAAAAAATTATTTGATTCTCATTCAAAGTTAGAGTTTATTCAATTGCAGTTAAAACTATTCAATCTTGAATTGAAAAATGGTGATGTTATGAGTCTAGCTTCAGAAATTAGAGCTATAAAGCAAGATGTTGATGCTACAGGTGGGAAAGTTGATATTTATCTCACAACTTTTATCAAAGCGCTTCTTCCAACACATTCCACATATCTAGAGTCTCTTCAGGCCAGCAACCAATTAAAAACCATTACTTTGATCTATTGGTCAAAAAGTTAGCAGAGCGTGAGAAAGCATTTGGAAGGAAAATAGATAATCCAAATGAAAATGTTTGTCTTGCTTATCAAGAAAATCCTATAAATAAAATAGCTTCAAGAGGTGATTACAATGATAGAGGAAAAGGTAGAAGTCAATGGAAGAAAATTGATAATCAAAATGATAGGCAATTTTTATATTGTAAAAGATGTGGTAGAAAAGGTAGTCATGAAGCACATGAATGCAAACTCTCTTGGAAAAAGATAGAAAGTTTTAAAGAAAACTCTTTTAAGTAAAAAGATAAAACTAAAGTTTATAATAATGATAAATCTTCAGATGATAAAATTTTAGGTACAACTCAATTTGCTTGTGATAGTAATATGTCCTTACTGTTTCAGAATGTGCATCTACTTCCTCATGGTATGATACTTGGATTTTAGATACTGGAGCCACACAACACATGACATTTAGACATGATTACTTTGAGGAATTTAATAAAAGTGATTGTGGTCTGATTTACTTAGCTGATAAATCAAGTCTCAAACCTATTGGAAAAGCAACTGTTCGATTTAAGTTGCCCAATCTTTCAAATTTTGTGCTTCGTGATGTTTTATATATTCCTCAGTTACAACGCAATTGACTATCTCTTGTATTGATTCGCCAACAAGGTTACTCTATTCTATTAAAAGATGCTCAAGTTGTTGTAAGAAAGCAATATAATAATCAAATTGTGTTGACTGGAAGTGAGGATGGAAGATTATTAAAATTAAATGGCACTCCCGCTCTTTCTAAAATTTTTGCATATCTTACAGAGGAAGGTAATCTATCTACTACTATGTTGTGGCATGCAAGATTAGGTCATATATGTTATGATAAAATTCATATCATGAAAAAGAATGGTGTTGATGGCTTACTTATTTTGCCTAAATGTGTTGAAAAGTGTGAAGCATGCATTCTGGCCAAGCAACATAAAATTCTTTCCCTCAATCCAATTGGAGGACACAGAGAAAATTATAGCTTATCCATTCAGATTTATGTGGGCCTTTACCAATAACTTCTATGGGAGGATCTAAGTATTTTATGTTGTTCATTAATGATTACAATTGTATGACTTGGATTTATTTCTTGCAGCAAAAAACAGAAGCTTTTGAAACTTGCAAAAGATTTCATGTTATGATTGAAAATCAGGCTCAATGTAAAATTGGTACTCTCCGAACAGGCAATGGTGGAGAATTTACTTCTCTCATTTTCAAAGATTATCTATGTCAACATGGGATTCAACATCATCTCACTATACTAGGTACTCCTCAACAAAATGGAGTTGTTGAACAAATGAATAGAACCATCATGAATATGGTTAGAGCAATGTTATACTTTAAAGGAATGAAGTTGTATTTTTGGGATTAAGTAGCAAGAACTGCAGTTTATTTTCGTAATAGGTCTCCATCATCAACACTTCACTAGACAATTCCATATGAGGTTTGGTTCAGATATCCTCCTTCTATTCAACATCTTAGAATTTTTAGGTCCACTTGCTATGCTTTAATTCCTAAAGACAAAAGAAATAAGTTGCAACATCATGGTTTTAAATGCATCTTTCTTGGATATTCTAAATCCTCTAAAGCCTATAGGTTGTATGATGAAGCTAATACAAAACTCATCATTACATGTGATGTAACATTTTGTGAAACTTCTAAAAATGTTGAAAATATTGAATGTCAACATCTAGAAGAACTATCAAAATCTTCTCCTTGGAAAGAAACTTCTTGGTGAGATTATACATTCTGGGGGGGACCCTAATTATTTAGCCTCATCTTTAATGGATTCACATGTTGCATCTGTACCTCAAAATCAAGGTGATCTATCTATGAATGAACAAGAAGAAACTCCATCAACCAATGAGCCTGAAATTTTTGAACCATTGGAAACTACTACAGCTTCTTTTGTGCAACCAAAATCTTCTCATTAGTGGGAAAAACAACTCCAACAAACTCTAAAAGACTTAAGACCTGATGAAATAGGAAAAACAGGTACAAGAAGTTCTTACAAGGTGAGGCTAGCAGCTCAATCCAATGTTGTAGATAATATAGAGTCTATTGATGAACTCTATCTTGCAAGTGACTTTGAACCAACTTCCTATATTGAAGCTAAAGATAGTGAAGTTTGGAGGCAGGCTATGCAGGATGAGTATGATGCCTTAATAAAGAATGGCACATGGGAGTTGATTGATCCACCACTTGGTTGTAAGCTTATTGGTTGCAAGTGGATTTTTAGAAATAAATATAAAGCAGATGGCACCCTTGAAAAACATAAAGCTCGACTTGTTGCGAAAGCATATTCTCAAAAAGAGGGAATAGATTTTGTTGAAACATTTGCACCTACAACAAAATGGACCACCATCCGTGCTTTGTTAAGTCTTGCAGCTCAAAATGGGTGGAAAATTCACCAAATGGATGTCAAAACTGCATTCTTAAATGGTGATCTCAAAGAAACCATCTATATGACTCAACCTGAAGGGTATGTTAGCAATGGGAAAGAACATCAGCTATGCAAGCTCAACAAATCTTTATATGGTTTGAAACAAGCTCCTCGGGCTTGGTATGAAAAACTTACTGAGCATTTGTTGAAGTTGGATTTCTAGCATTTTGAGTTTGATGATGCAACACTTTTTGTTAAAAAGGCTGATAACATTGTTATCTATCTTGTTGTTTATGTGGATGACTTATTTATTGTAATGTCCCCTTTTTAGCATTCATAGCATGATGTTGTCGTTAGCCTATTTCCCCATGGTCTCGTAGGCTAACCAGGACATTAAAGGGGCTTAGAGGCCATTTGGCTTAGATAGTTTCAGTTGCAGGTCTTTCTGAGGGGTTTTGAGGCAACTTTGGGCATACTTACTATTTATAGTAAGTCATCTTGGGCATGGGTGGACATCCAGTGGCAGCGGTATGTCGATGGTAATTGTTTAAAATCGGCAAGAAGACTTGTTTATCATTGATAAGATTTGTTTTGCATTGATAAAGCTATTTTATAAAGTTAAATTTAAATATTTAACTTTATTAATGCATAGACTATAGTTTGTGGGAAATATTTAAATTAAAAGAGTCCCCTTTATCATATAACACATTGGAGACATAAGTTACATAAAGGGAGCTATGTTTTATCCAACATTGAGAAAACGAAGGATAGAGCTCTTGTGAGAACACTATAAAAGAAATGGAAGAGCTTCTTTTAGGCATGCTTGGAAATATCAAAGAAATTGGAAATTTTTTTGGAGATTATGTCTCAATAGTTTGGAGGACGAAATCCCTTCAAGCTGGAAATCTTGACGCCATTGAAAGATATGGTCTTGAGATTCAACATAGTAGCAGTCCGAAAAAGTGGAACAAAAAAAGTAGGCTGAAAAAGTGGGTACGAAAAAGCAGTCCGAAAAAAGCAGAACCGAAAAAGCAGGCTGAAAAGGTGGGTACGAAAAAGCAGTTCGAAAAAGCAGAACTGAAAAAAGCAGGCCGAAAAAGCAATTCGAAAAAAGCAAAGCAGAAGGGGCAGCATAGAAGGAAATTATTACAGCCATCTACAACCAGGTTCTTTTGTTAGTATTTTTTTTTAGGGTGTTATAAGCTTTCAGCTGTAAGTGTGCATTATACCAGCATTATCATTTTGTAATCCATGTAAATGCCAAAGTCTTGGCCATATTTCATGAGCATTGTAATTTTCATTGCAATTAAGAAGATAATAGTTGCTGGTGTCATTTAAGCAATTTAATCTCATTATTTATCAGCTAGTTAGTTTGCATACCAACTGTTTGTAAAAATGCCAGTTGGTTGTAGGTGTTCATTTCTCATGCTTAGATCATATATATGCACTGAATATTGTCAAAATTAGTAGCACACTCATGTTAGGTCATTGTGTAGTCCATTGTAGTCTTCTAACACAAGATTCTCATTGATGCAAATTGAAGAAAAAGTCATTTGAAGCTAGCTGAAATACTATATCAGTCATACGTCCCTTGCATGTGAATTGTTTGATGAAATTTCTTGAGCTTTCATCAGCATTTTTGAGGGCAGATTTGAGGAGGGTCATTACAGTGGTATCAGAGCTTGCTTGCAAAGTGTTTGACGAAATGTCAAACAACTGAAGTATAAAGATTTTTGGTGTTTGAAGAAGTTATAACCTATTGAGATTATTACAGTGGTATCAGCGCTATAAGTCCTGCCATCCTGTGGAGGTCTTATAGGGAATTTGGAATAGCCAGATAGAGAGAAAAATGTTTGACAAAATGAATGCCAGTCCAGATCAGGGAAAGGAAAGATTCTTACAATTATTAGACACCTTAGCACAGGGACAGCGATCAGCAGAGCAAAGAGCACAGGAATAGAGTCAGAGATTTGAGCTTATGATGCAGATGATGGCTTGCCAAATGGGGTTGAATGCTAATGTGAGTGGAGGAAATAATCAGAATGGTAATAATCAGGATGGGGCACATAATAGAGGCGAACAAGTTGGGAACAATTTCGGTCATGCACCCCAGCAAACTAGGATAGTGAGTTCACGGCCCATGATTCCCATATTTCCTCCTAGAGCTCCAGAGCAGCCCGTACCAGAGCCCCAGATCACTGATATACAGGACCAGCTGAGGAGAGATTGGGAAGCCGGAGGTCCAGATTTTATTGCTGCAATTACCTTTAGGGAGTATATAGATGTGCGGATGAAGCATATGCCACGTGGACATGACAGGAACCAGAGCTATGAGCTACAGAAGAAAGTAGGGAAACTTCAGTTACCATATTATGATGGCTCGGGGAAGTCTACAGCAAGAACTTGGGTTCAAAAGCTTGACACATACTTTCAAATGAACCCTATGCCTGAGAAAGAAGCTATTAAGTATGCAACAATTCACCTGGATGGGTTAGCACACAAGTGGTGGCATCATGGTATGGTCACTATTGGTCATGCACACATTACCTCATATGTGGAGTTTTCGGAGAGACTGATTGAACGCTTTGATAGGCCTAAGGATCATACCTTCCCTATGACAGGTAGAAACTTGTATGAGGAGTTTAACAGACATGCAGATTCGATACAGGGAGACTTCAGCACATCTTCAAGTAATGGTTTATCTGCATCATCTTCATAGGCAGAAGGGGTTTCAGATGTTGTGCAGGTTGAGCCAGTTGCATCAGAAGGTGATATCATAGGCACACTGGATTGCATGATTGACACAGATAGTGATTCCAGTACAGTTGGGCTGGATGAAGTTACAACAGTTGAGGATACTGTCATGTTTGAGGATAGTACAGTTGATCAGAAAGTGAGCATTCAGGACTTTGCAGAGAATGAGTATCAAGCACAGTTGGATGCTTCTTCACATGAGATAGAGGCTAGTAGCTCTTCACTTGGTTTGCCAAGCCAGTTGAAGACAAGGGGCAAGGATATTGTCGCGGCTTTATCTCATCATGACAGGATGTATGGATTGATTGAGAATCACATTTGGATGATTCAACTGCAGGAGAGACAGAAAGGAGTCACAACAGGTTCTTCTTGTGACGACTTACATCAGATTAAGGAAGGAAGGGAGGCAATGAAGGTAAGTTACATACACCGACTTTCAGATCGTGATCATCTCCTTAATCTTGCAGGGATCTATTTAGATGCATTGAAGGAGGAGGAGGTTGACCAGCTTTCTCATGAGCTAGAGGATACTCAAATTCCTTGGTGTGTATTCAGTTGGCTCTCCAGGATTCTGAGAGACATGTGGACGAGCTTTGTCTTGAGGTGAGCTCAGTTCGAGAGTTAGCGCTTATAGCAGGGACTCAGTTTTCTTTTACAATTAGGTTACATGTTGATGATTTCTCAAAGATGACAGAGTTTACAGGAGAGTCCCAAGATCTAATTATTACAGACAACACCCAGGGGGATGTTGTGGATAGTTTTGAGGACTTAGTTTCCTCAGTAGTTTCTTATGGTACGAAGGGGTTGGACAGCGATGCTACAGTTTTTGATACTACGTATGTTGATATGAGATTTGGAGTTGATTCGCAGGATATGGATGGTAATACTCTAGAGACTAGTAACTTTGAGGATGCTCCTTTAGATAGTGTGTCAGAGGAGGTTTGTAGGAGACAGTCTAGCCAGTGCCATCATGTGTCTAGTTAGTTGAGAGTTAGTGAGCGAAACATTTCTATCGCTTGCCAGCATTTCGACGTTGCTCATCAGTTGTTAGCAGTTTATGGACGGGGTTGTCCTACTAGTGATGAGCAGGGAGGTAGTTATCTTTCCTTGACAGAGATCCACTCTTTATGGGAGGCTATTGGGATTCTGAGACAGGATTATATGCAGTTGGTAGCCGACAGAGATTATCTTATGGAGTGGGGGAGTACGGCATACGATGCATTATTGGCCAAGGAAGATGAGGTGAGTGAGCTTACTCAGCAGCTCGAGGTGACTTCTGAGATTCTTGAGAGTACACAGTTGGCTTTCGAGGAGTCACAGTTTCATTTGGCTAAGGTGATCATGGAGTTAGAGCGACTGCAGTCTTTACCAGATTCTATACAGTCACAAGCTGTGGTGTCTAGTGATCCGAGGATGTCCATGGTCGAGATTGTTAGAGACAGTGGAGATGGGGATGCATCCACCCTTGATACTAACATTGGCATATCGGTTCCGTTCCTACTAGAGTCAGGTTCAGTTGAGTTGGGTGCTATAGCAGATTGTTGTGGTATGCTTGACATGGTGGTGGCCTCTAGTACTGATGGCACGGAGACTAGAGATGTTGTATCAAAGATCATGTGTGATGTTGGTGAGCTGATAGTTGGCATGGTTCTTGCTAGTGATACTACTCCCTTGGTGATGTCTTCGGAGGTAGTAATCAGTTCCAGCTTGGTTAGTGATCGATTGTAGTTAGTTTCATCTGGGTTGCAGTCTAAGCCACTGACTAAGATTGGCGCATTCTATTGGCATTACACTGTGAGGTATGCTCATCAATTTACCTTTGATGACCATGTTGATGAGATGATGATACGGAGATATACTTTGATTCCTAGTGCTTGTCATCAGTTATGGGATGGTTTGATGCCACTGGATGAGAGTTCTGATGGGCATGACATGGCAATAGGTTCTGCGGTTGATAGCTTGATAATACATGACTTAGAGCAGGAGTTTGGGAGTGATGCTTCAACGGTTTTTGTTATTGATTCTACTCCTTTGGCTATGACATCTCCTGACTTAGCTGGTGATCAGTCACAGTGGGTTGTATCACTTGTTCATGGTGAGCTGTTGACTGGGGTTGGTTCTTTTTATCAGCATTATACTGCAGGGTATGTACATCAGTTAGCATTTGATCCTTGTGTTGAGGAGTTGGTGGCAGGCAGATTTGGTTTGGGTTCCATTTCTTGCTGTTTATCTTGTGATGTCTTTTCACCATTAGCGGTGCATGGGAGTTATGGTTATGAGACAGTGGCTCATAATCTACAGAGTTGTGTTAATTGCAGTAGATGTACAGTGTGTGGATTCTTTGTATTTGGTGCAGTTTCATGTGGGAGTGGTCACCATTGTTGCAGAGTTGGATTGTACATTCCATATAGACCAGTGGGATGCGTTGATGGTATTTACTGTGTTTGCAGTTTGGGTTATCTACTCTACTTGGGTTCTGATATTTTGAGAGCTTGTTTCTCATGGGTTCCTGACTTTGGAGTTTGGGTGAGTTGTATTCGCCAATTTGATTATGGATTCCTCTTGGTTAATTTTCAGAGGTTGTTGCAGGAGCCTATGTTGACTGACAGCAGTATAGTTCATGACTACATTTGGGATCCAGGTGGATTGGTTGGGTTGTTGTTTGGCCATTGCTTGGGGACAAGCAATTTTGGGAAGGGCGGACTGTAATGTCCCCTTTTTAGCATTCATAGCATGATGTTGTCGTTAGCCTATTTCCCCACGGTCCCGTAGGCTAACCAGGACATTAAAGGGGCTTAGAGGCCATTTGGCCTAGATAGTTTCAGTTGCAGGTCTTTTTGAGGGGTTTTGAGGCAACTTTGGGCATACTTACTATTTATAGTAAGTCATCTTGGGCATGGGTGGACATCCAGTGGCAGCGGTATGTCGATGGTAATTGTTTAAAATTGGCAAGAAGACTTGTTTATCATTGATAAGATTTGTTTTGCATTGATAAAGCTATTTTATAAAGTTAAATTTAAATATTTAACTTTATTAATGCATAGACTATAGTTTGTGGGAAATATTTAAATTAAAAGAGTCCCCTTTATTTTATAACACATTGGAGACATAAGTTACATAAAGGAGTTATGTTTTATCCCACATTGAGAAAACAAAGGACGAAGCTCTCGTGAGAACACTATAAAAGAAATGGAAGAGCTTCTTTTAGGCATGCTTGGAAATATCAAAAAAATTGGAAATTTTTTTGGAGATTATGTCTCAATAGTTTGGAGGACGAAATCTCTTCAAGCTAGAAATCTTGACGCCATTGAAAGATGTGGTCTTGAGATTCAACATAGTAGCAGTCCGAAAAAGCGGAACCAAAAAAGCAGGCTGAAAAAACGGGTACGAAAAAGCAGTCCGAAAAAAGCGGAACCGAAAAAGCAGGCTGAAAAAGCGGGTACGAAAAAGCAGAACCGAAAAAAGCAGGCCGAAAAAGCAGTTCGAAAGAAGCAAAGCAGAAGGGGCAGCATAGAAGGAAATTATTACAGCCATCTACAACTAGGTTCTTTTGTTAGTATTGTTTTTTAGGGTGTTATAAGCTTTCAGCTGTAAGTGTGCATTATACGAACATTATCATTTTGTAATCCATGTAAATGCCAAAGTCTTGGCCATATTTCATGAGCATTGTAATTTTCATTGCAATTAAGAAGATAATAGTTGCTGGTGTCATTTAAGCAATTTAATATCATTATTTATCAGCTAGTTAGTTTGCATACGAACTGTTTGTAAAAATGCCAATTGGCTGTAGGTGTTCATTTCTCATGCTTAGATCATATATATGCACTGAATATTGTCAAAATTAGTAGCACACTCATGTTAGGTCATTCTGTAGTCCATTGTAGTGTTCTAGCACAAGATTCTTATTGATGCAAATTGAAGAAAAAGTCATTTTAAGTTAGCTGAAATACTATATCAGTCATACATCCCTTGCATGTGAATTGTTTGATAAAATTCCTTGAGCTTTCATCAGCATTTTTGAGGGCAGATTTGAAGAGGGTCATTACAGTGGTATCAGAGCTTGCTTGCAAAGTGTTTGACGAAATGTCAAACAACTGAAGTATAAAGATTTCTGATGTTTGAAGAAGTTATAACCTATTGGGGTTATTACATTTATCACAAGTAGTGATGAAAATACTATTCAAGATGTGAAACAACAATTGAAGCAGAATTTTAATATGACTGATTTAGGTCATCTTCATTACTATTTAGGTATTGAGATGATTTAAAAACCTTATTCTATATTTATTACCCAGTAAAAATACATTGGTGATCTTTTGCAAAAGTTTGGCATGGCTGATTGCAAACCACTTAGTACTCACATGGAGCAAAATATCAAACTCACATTAGATGACTCCTCAGCATTGGTTGATGCAACTTTGTATAGGAAAGTTGTTGGTAATTTGATCTATGCCACATTGCTTTTGCTGTTGGAGTTCTTTCAAGGTTTATGCAACAACCCCGCCAAGCTCATTGGTCAGCTGCTAAAAGAATTCTTCGATATTTGAAAGGTACACAACATTATGGGCTGAAATACTCTAGAACAAAAGAGTTTTCTTTGATTGGATATTCAGATTTAGATTATGCAGGTGACTCAATAGGTGGTAAATCTACTACTAGTTTTTTAATGCACCTTGGGTCTGGTGTAATTTCTTGGAAATCTAGAAAACAATCTGTCCTAGTTGTCTCTTCTTTTGAAGTTGAATATATTGCAACATCTGAAGCAACTCAGGAAATTTTATGGCTTTGAAGGATTCTTGAAGACTTGCAAACACCACATGTTTCCTCAACACCACTCCTCATTGACAATCAATCTGCTATCAAAATGGCTAAAAATCCAATCTTTCATGATCACACCAAGCATATCAACACGAAGTATCATTAGTTGAAATATTGTCCCACTGCAGATCAGCCAGCATATATTTTTACTAAGGCGTTGGGCAAAGAAAAGTTTGAAAAGTTTAGAGGAATGCTTGGTTTAATCCCTTCAGATTAAGGGGGGGATGTTAATATTAATCTTCAGGTTTCTTACACTCTAAATATTAGATTAGGTTTTCTTTTGTATTAGTTTATTTGTTATAGTCTGTTTTAAGTTCCGGTAGTTTTGTATAACAGTTTGTAACTGTTATTGCTGTCTCTTTTATAAATTTGCTGTATTGTTCTAATTGAGTAGAAGAACATCAAATAATAAATGGTTTCCAATTTCTACATATTTTCATCTTGTTTTTCAATCTGGACCAACACCAAATCATTTTGGTAGTTTTATGCTTTTACGGTTGATTGGAATTATGTTTTCTATCCTGTAGAAAACTATCGAAACAAGATCTGTAGGTCAGTTTGGTATTTATATTGGATTTTGGAATATTTAATTGAGTTTTGCCCTCTAAGTGTTGAATTTGAATGCATTGATAAACTTGCTCAACGATCAGAAGAGATAGCTAAAAAATTATCAGAGATTTGAATGTATCAATATTTTTAGATTTCACTTCCCTATTTAGAAGATTTGTTTTCTATCAATGCACGTGTTTCTATCCATTGTCATGATTTGCTTACTGCTACGATTCAAATCATTGACAAACACACCGAGTTTTTAATATGTATGGACTAATCCACCAAAGAGATTTGAGATAGAATCACCTCTGGAATAAGGGCATTTATATCGCACTCATGAATTATTTTTATTTTATTTAACAAAAATATTGTTATAATCTCATTTTCATGATTTATATTCAATTAAAATCTATCTTTGAATTCCTATCCTATTGGCATATCCCTTGAAGCTCTTTTGAGGTTATGTTTAGAATATCTGTGTGTTTTTAATCAATGCTACCACTCTCTGTTTTGGTTTGCAGGTATCTAGAAGTGTAAAGTAGGATAACTTTACATTAAGGTAGTTTTGTTCTGTAACAATGGATGTGTCTAAAGATAGTTCAAAGTTTCTATTCACTTTTATGTTTATCACACTTTTTTTGGTTTTTTGATTAATGGTGCAACTTTCAAAAAGTGACGTACAATGTTGAAAATGTGGATGAATCGAAGGCTGATACCAAGGTTTTGGTACCCAACACTACTACATGGTAGAGGTATTTAAGACATTAATTTATGACGAAAGTTTAATTTTGTCTTAAAAAAAAATTTCATATTCAACTTATATCTTTTATTTAATTTTTTAATTGTCTCTAATTAAGGGAACACCTAAAAGCATATTTGTTAGAAAAAAATTCGTGACGATTACCTCATTCCCTCTTCTCATTACGGTAAACTCAATGTGCAAACTCATCGATGAAATGGAGTAATCAGAGGCATCACTGCACAAACTCCTTGAAATGGAGCATTCAGAGGCACCGAAGCTGCGTACCCACTCATGGAAACTCATCGTAATGGAGTAATCAGAGGCAAGATATTTGGATCAGGGTATTTGTGCTACAAGAAGCAAGATATTTGTACGCTATGCCCTAGCTGTTCTCTTCTTCGACGGTTTTGCTCCTTGTAGATTTTTGTTACTGCTACCGTCTATCAAAGGAGGATCTAGCTACTTTATCGTTTTAGTTCCAGCAGCCTTTCCCTTGCCCGTTGCACTTTTGTCATCTCCGTGCCCTTCAATTGAATATAAATGGTAAGTTCTTGCTTTTTATAGTTTATTTTTTGGGCAAAAATGTTAATAGGCCCTTCCTTCCAGCTTTCAAAATAGAATAGTAGGGTAGTTGCTCTTTACTCGTTTATAGATAGAGGACCTTTAGTCCAATCCATCCATCCAGGTGAATGAAGGACGATCACTATTCTTCTTGAGTGACCCTTCCCTTTAGAGTAGTAGGGCCACGCGCTACTGAAGGATGCAGGGTTAAGCGTCCAAAGTAGAGAAAATCAGATAAAACCATTTCATTTTTTGAGGCCTCCGATTCGAGCATCTTACTACAACTAATTTCCAAAAGCATTACCCTGAAGTTGTGAATGTCCACCTTGACAGTAACTCCAATATATTTTTCCTACTCGGGTGTTATGTAACCAATAGTGCCACGGGAAAGAGTATATGTCCTTGTTTGTTTTGCGCCAATCGATTTTGAAATTCCAAAGTCTGCAATCTTAATATGGTAATTTTTGTCCAGCAGGATGTTTTGGGGATTTATATCACCATGAATCATAGGGTTTGTACATTCTTCATGTACTCCCAACCCAATATTAAAGTGCAGATCCCAATCAAGAACTCTTGTACCCTTAAATAAAACTCTGTCCAGAGATCCATTGGGCATGTACTCATACACCAACATTCTGTGGCAGCCCTCATGACAAAAACCATATAGTTTAACAAGATTTTTATGATATCATCTTTGTTTTGAACTCGTGTTCCCCATTTCTTTTGCCTTGAAGGATCTGTTCATTAAGCTTCTTCACAACAATAGATTTTCCATTAGATAAAACACCCTTGTATACCTTTCCAAAGGCGCCACTTCCTATTTTTTCCTTGAAGCCTCTAGTTGCAGTGTCCATCTCTTGAAAACTAAATTCCCTCAAGCCTAATGTTCAAATTTATAATGCTCTTGAAATGCTTTCATCTTGGATCTGCATGTATACAACGAAATTAATGACAAAATTGCTACGAACACAAAAAAGCAACCTATTACTGTAATGACCCGTACCAATAGGCCACTGGATTGATCAAATGGTGGAGACTGAATGCTGAAGATGATATGGTGAAAGTGCAACTCCACTGGAAACTCCAAATCAGCAATTAAGCACAAATGAAAGGACTGAAATATCCTTCCCATAGTTGCAATAATTCAGGTGATCTCTCACACCCTCAAAATTGTGTACCAATTGAGAGTTTTCGTTTTCAATGGCCAATTGTGACTATTTGCAGAAACCCTAGGCTCCACAACACACATAAGCAACAATCAATAATAAATCTCGATGATAGGCAATGAGCCCTCAATGCCTATTTATTCTTTTTTCCTTGATAGGTCGGCCTCCCTTTTTAATTTTTCTCCGCTTCTTCTAGCAACCTCTAGAAGATTTTTTTATATTTAATTTATAAAGTTACCTTGTAATATATATTTTTTTAATTGATAACTTTATAGTTAACTCCAAAAAAAATGGGACATTACAAGTCCGCCCCTCCTAAAATTGCTTGGCCTCAAGCAATCTTAATGCTGGATGCTGCAAAATCACTTCTCCCTCCCAAGTAGCATCTTCAATAGGTAAATCTTTCCACTTAACTGGATACTCTCTGATTACTCTCCTGCGAAGCTGCTTCTCTCTACTATCTAGAATGGATTCTGGCACTAAGATCAATTTCCCCTCATCATCCAAGGGAGGTAATACTGCAGAAGGCATCACATTCTGACCCAACGCCTTTTTGAGGTGTGATACATGAAACACATTGTGCACTCTACTATCTGTGGGAAGCTCCAACTCATAAGCCACCTCACCAACTCGTTTGATGATCTTGAATGGTCCATAATAGCGTGGCTTGAGTTTCTCTGCACCACTCTTCTTGAGAGTGGACTGCTTATATGGCTGCAACATGAGGTAAACCATATCATTTACCTCAAAACTACGCTGAGTCTGTAATGTCCCCATTTTTGGCTGACCTCGTGTAGCGTGCCGGATTTGCCTATCCTCGACTCTCGTAGGCAAATGGTGTGGAGAGAGAGTCAATTCTGCAGATCAGATGGTCATATTTTGCTCTTGAAGAAGTGTTAAGAGGTTATATTTTATTATTATGTGTTATTGGGGCTTACATGTTATAATTTTAAGTTGAGTTGCACTTTTTGTTTTATAAAATTACTTTATTATAAAAAGTGCATTATAATGAGATTTTATAAAGGATGTTTCTAGAAGTTCTAGAAACTTCTTAGAAAAGTGAATAAATAGAGGGCTGGGCCTCTCATTTTGGACATGCTTGGATTTGAGATTTCTTCTACTTCTTCCATTGTGGAGCAATTTGTAGTCTCTTGGGTCTGCAAATACTATTCGATCTTTGGGAACGAATCACTCCCCTAGATTGGCATAACTGAGGTAGTGAAATATCTACTGAAGGGTTGCATAATTGGAGTTGGTATTCAGCCATCTCATTGGAACTTCATTGAGAAATTGTTTGAAGGGTTTATTTTGGTTGGAATAAGGGTTTCAGATTTACCCTAGCATTGGTGAAGCGTTTGGCAGGGTTTGAAGACAAAATTTGTGCATTTTCAGAATTGTCAAATCAGGGTTTGGAACCACATAATTGCTCATATCTTTTCAACCCCTTGGAGTTATTTTTTATGGTTTGGTAGGGTTACTACCTAACCCTAGGCGCCCATATTCCTTGCATTTGGGGGTCCCAAAACCCCAGCATTATTTTTATATAGGGGCCATACATGCTGGCCTGGGTACGGCCTTGCCAGTAGAATCAGCAACAGCAATTTGGGGGTTCGTTTGGGGGCAGTTTGTGGAGGATTTAGTGTCTTTGGCAGCGGTTTACATCAGACATCTCTAGCAGCAATACCAGGTGCACATATTGAGGTTTTTGATTGTCAAAGGTGTTGCATACAAATAGTTGAACAGTCAGCACTGTCATTGCATTGTTGGTTATCTCCAGTTATTAGTTGCTGTTGTAAACCAGTCATCTATCATATAATCTGAACTGGGTTATTGTCATGTCATAGCATTGCATTGTCAAGGGTTTGATGTATTAGAAGTGCATAGTTGTGACAGTCCCCTAAATCTGATATTGTAAAATCAGTCATTAATGTAGATGCACAGCTCAGTCCATTATAATCAGTTGTAATCAGATTTGCATGCATTGATAGGATTGAATATGAAGGTTTATATGTTGTTATCAATCTATATTCATATGCATATGTATTAGACACCACAGTCCTTATATTCTGAAAGTATCAAATCTGAGAGTTTCCATATTCTGAATATTGTTATTGGTACTGTTATTGTTCATTACATTACATTTCGATATTGGCATTGTACTTTGTGGTTTCGTTGCACAACAATTAGCCCTATTCGCAGCTCTATTCAGTTACATGCCAAGTGTTTGACAAATTGTCTCAGTTCAGTTTGAGGGTTTTAGTGGCCTTAATAGTAAGGGTCATTACAGAGTCCTCTTCTTGTTTGCATACTGTTTTTGCTTGTTCTGAGCTCTAGCAATGTTGTCTCTGAGAGTAGCAACTATATCCTTACTTTCTTATAATAGTTCACCTGCACGGGGTACTCGACTGTCTCCCAACAACAAATCTAAGAAACTAGGTGCCTCATAACCGTAAAGTGCCATGAAGGGTGTCATTTGTATAGTCATATGATATGTAGTATTGTAACAATACTCACAAAGATATATCCATCTGAACCAAGCTGGCTATTGATCTGCCACATAATTTCTCAAATACCCTTCCACCCATTTGATTACAATCTCTGTTTGACCATCAGTCTATGGGTGATAACTGGTACTAGGTGTAAGCTCAGTGCCACACAATCGAAATATCTCCTACCAAAAGTGACTCATGAAGCGGCTATCCCTGTCACTCACAATGCTCCGAGGTAAATCGTGTAATCTAAAAATCTCCCTGAAGAAGACCTCTGCCACCTGAGTTGCTGAGTATGTAGTAGCGATAGGAAAGAAGTGAGCATATTTTGTCAGCATATCCACCACCACATAGATACAATCGCGCCCCTGGGCCCTGGGCAAGCTCGTAATAAAATCCATAGAGATGCACTCCCACTTCCTGTCAGGAATAGGAAGTGGCTGTAGGAGCCCTGCTGGATAAGTGTGCTCTTGTTTGTTCTGCTGGCAAACATGACACTCACGCACATACTGCTAAACATCAGCCTTAAGTCCCTTCCAAGTGAACCGTTCCCGTACTAACCTGTAAGTCTTGAAATACCCAGAATGGCCTACTATAGGTGAATTATGGAATGCTCTCAAAATTAACTGCTTCACTTTCGATCTTGGGACTAAGTAAATCCTGTTATTGTAAATGATCAAATCATCTATGAGAGTGTATCTGGTGTCGATTGTTGTCCCCTCCACTATAGCAGAGGCCCACGTGTCTTTGGTATATTCTGCTACAATCAAGTGTCGCCAATCCTCTGATATCTGAATCAGAGAAGTGAGGTGTGGCCTACGGGATAAAGCATCTGCAACAATATTCTGTGTCCCCTTAACATATGTGATATCAAAATCATATGCTTGTAACTTACTCACCCACTTCTGCTGATGATCATTTAGGTCCCGCTGTCCCAAAAAGTGCTTCAAACTATTATGATCAGTTTTAATACAAAATTTGCTGCCCACAAGATACTATCTGAACTTGGCCAAGGCATGCATGATGGCCAACATCTCCTTATCATATATGCTGAATGATCTCTCAGCCCCTCTGAGTTTCCTACTCTCATAAGCTATAGGATGCTTGTCTTGCATGAGTACAACACCAACTCCCTCTCCAGAAGCATCACATTGAAGCTCAAATGGCTTTGTGAAATCAGGTAATGCTAATATTGGGCATTTAGCCATTATTTCCTTGAACCGTATAAAACACTCTTGTGCCTCCCGAGTCCACACAAATGCCCCTTTCTTCAGCAAATCTGTTATGGGCGCTGCATGTCGTGAGTAGCCACTAACAAACTTGCGATAGAATCCACATAGACCAAGGACCCCTCTTAACTGTGTAAGGTTCTCTGGTGGTGGCCAATCAACAATAGCACGGATCTTTTCAGGATCCATTTGCACTCCTTCCGCACTAATGATGTGTCCAAGATACAACAATTCTGTCATTCCCAAATCACATTTGGACTCCTTGGCATACAAGGACTCACTCTGTAAAATGCTTAATACTGTCTCCAAGTGCTCTAAATTTTCCTGCCATGTCCTTCTATAGATCAAAATATCATCAAAGAACACTAGCACAAATTTCCTCAATTGATGGTGGAAGACCTTGTTCATAGTGGACTGAAAAGTGGCAGGTGCATTAGTCAAACCAAAAGGCATGACTACAAACTCGAAATGCCCGTAATGACATCTAAAAGCAATTTTTTCAATATCCTGCTCTCGAACTTTGATTTGGTGATAGCCTGATCTCAAATCAATTTTTGTGAAATAACAAGCCCCATGCAATTCGTCTATCAGCTCATCGATGCGTGGGATGGGATACTTGTTCTTTATAGTTCTCTTATTCAACACCCTGTAATCAATACACATTCGTAGAGTACCATCCTTCTTTTTTACCAAAACAACAGAAGATGCAAAGGGTGACTTACTTGGTCTGATGTGTCCCATTGCTAGCAACTCGTTGATGGTCCTCTCGATCTCATCTTTGAGTCGTTTTGGGTGCCGGTATGGTGTGATCATGACAGGCTTAGCACCTTCCTCTAACTCGATAATGTGCTCAATACCTCTGTCTGGTGGCCTGCCTGGTGGAATCTCATTGAATACCTTCCCATATTTGATTCTCAATTTCTGAATATCTGGATGATATTCAGTCTTATGTTGCCCCTCCTGGGTAGGCATCAAAGTGCATATTGCCGCCCACTCTATATTATTATGTTTGGCTAACCTCTCCAACTGCCTAAATGAGATAGTCTTGACATCACCATTACGGATAGCCTTCAGCACACGAGTCCTGCCATCCACCACGAATCGTATCTCCATATCCTCCAATCTCAGGGTAACCTCCTTCAAAGAATGTAGCCATTGCATCCCAAGTACTATGTCCATGTCACCCATGTTGACCACATGATAGTCCGCCTTAAACTCATAGTTGTTCAGGCACAAAGGTAGATCTCGCACCATCCTATCACAACGAAGAGTATATCCATCAGCTACCTTAACTCTCAGTCCCTCGAACTCCTTAGTAATAAGTCCACGCCTCTCCACAAATCGTGCATCAATGAAATTATGCGTGGCACCTGTATCCAACAGAGTAATAATCTTTTGTCCTGCCAAGACTCCCTGAAATTTGAAAGATCCCTCTCTTTGAATACTAGACAGACGTGCCTCCTGTAAATGCATCTCTGGAGCCTCTTTTTTCTCAGCACTATCTACCTCTTGTTCACCCTTTGCCTCATCAAGATCCTCATCATGGTGCCATGAGATGTCTGAATCTGAACCTTCGTAATAAGCCCACATCACCTGGTTAGCCTTCCCCTTAGGCTTCATAGGACAATCATGACCAAACTCATAGGGACCTTTGCAAAAGAAGCATGGCTTCTTCTTATGCAAGTCATTAAGTGTTTCCTTATCCCAAGGTGCAACTAGCTTGTCTTTTGAGTCACTAACCTTTTCTTTACCCTTGCTGAATTCCCCTTTGTTATCTCTAAATGATGAAGAACTCTTTGAACTAAACCGGTTTGCTGGAGCTGCAAGTTCCATACTGCGGGCTTTCTTCATGGCTTCCTGTAATGTAGGAGGATCAAAGGCCTTTACCCACCCCTTGAGTGGTTCAGTTAATCCCTCTGTGAATAAAATGACTAGCCTTCTTTCTGAAATGTCAGGCACCATCACTGCAAGCTTCTGGAAGTCATTGATAAATTGTTCTAAGCCTCCTGACTGTCTCAACTGGGCTAACTCCCGAAAATAAACTTCAAGATTTTTTTTATCAAACCTTTCTATCAATCTATCCACAAACTCCTGATAAGTGGTTACCTGATTGTGTTGCAATGTGATCATGCCATGTGTCCACCAATCATGTGCTGCCCCATGTAAGTCTAAAGCGGCATACTTGAGTGCTTCAAATTCTCTCATCGTCTTCAAAGATAGGAAAGTATCCACCTTATGAATCTAAGCACGAGCAATCATTTTTCCACTGCCATCAAATGTGGGTAATACCAACTTATTGGTGACCTGTTGCAACTCACTGTGTTTATCTACTTGCTTCTTCCTGGCAACTCTATAGTTCAAGTACCTGTTAAATGTCCATCCATCCTGTACATATTCTGGTAATGAATCCCACTCATTCCTCGCTTGTCGGAGTTCATCTGCAATATCTGTTACCATAGCATCAAGTGTGCGTGCTGGAGTTTCTTCTCTGAATGTAGGACGTGTGGGTTTGTCAGCTGTTCCAGACCGTGTCCTATGTTGTGATCCTGCTATGCTCCTATCATCCTGGTCATTATTATGATTATTCCTCCTATTTTCCCCAATCAAATGTTGCATCATAACCATCATTGCCTGTGTACTTGCCTCTATTAACTGTAGAAGCCTCTCCTGTTGCTGTAAAGTTTCATCATCTCGTACACTTCTGGATGGGCTTTGAGAATGTCTCTCAGCCATATTTTCAGTTATGTTGGTTCTTTTGTAAACTAAATTAAATGGTGGTTGGGTAACCCTATCAGGTTGGCAGGAAACCGCTCTGATACCACTGTAATGACCCGTACCAATAGGCCACTGGATTGATCAAATGGTGGAGACTGAATGCTGAAGATGATATGGTGAAAGTGCAACTCCATTGTAAACTCCAAATCAGCAATTAAGCACAAATGAAAGGACTGAAATATCCTTCCCACAGTTGCAATAATTCAGGTGATCTCTCACACTCTCAAAATTGCGTACCAATTGAGAGTTTTCGTTCTTAATGGCCAATTGTGACTATTTGCAGAAACCCTAGGCTCCACAACGCACATAAGCAAAAATCAATAATAAATCTCGATGATAGGCAATGAGCCCTCAATGCCTAGTTATTCTTTTTTCCTTGATAGGTTGGCCTCCCTTTTTAATTTTTCTCCGCTTCTTCCAGCAACCTCTAGAAGATTATTTTTTATTTAATTTATAAAGTTACCTTGTAATATATAATTTTTTTAATTGATAACTTTATAATTAACTCCTAAAAAAAATGGGACATTACAATTACAAGGCATCCCCTTTTGCCCGTTACCTTCCTTGGACGGTGTAGAAGGTACGGGCATTGGAGGAAATACCACAGAAGGAGCAGCCACTGTAGGAATAGTTGTGGAAGAAACAGAGACAGAGTCCATGTAGACTTTAACAAAAGCTATACTAGTATTATCTTCTTGGCCTCCTAGCAGACGCATTGACTTGTTCCAACAGTATTTCCGATTTCCATTCTAGATAAAAACTCTACAAATGCAGTCTTCTATACATGCCTACAAGCATTCGGTGCCAGTTATGTTTATGATGGTGTCATAATCATTCCTAGGCTAGTTTATTCTCTCAAACTGCTCCATTTTTAAGCATTACTATTGCAGCTCAGTTGCTCCAATAGAGTCGGATGGCTTCCCTTTGTGTGATTACTGTAATCCAGAAAGTTGAATCCCGGAAGACATTTTCATGTGCCATTTGAAAATGGATAGTTGTTGATCCCACACACCGCGCTGTCTTCTTGTTGATGACCCATCATGGCGACAAACAAGAGAAGATAAGTGACATAGAGAGGAATGAATTTGTAAAACCCATGATTTGAGTCACAGAAATGGCAATATAAGGAATGAAAAGGCAAGTTTCTATTTATGAACTGAAACAACTCTTTCAGTGTAGAGTTTTATCTTAGAAGAGCTACAGTTCAAAAGCATATAACGAAGTATATCTCTCCCTTCTGAAATAAATAAATTAATTGAAGCATACATATAGAGTCAAGGTTGACATTTTTGTTGTCTAACCACTTTTTCTTTTAGAGTTGTGGTTGTTATTTGTTGAAGTTAATAGCTGTGAGAAGGATCTTTATACCTGGAATTGGCTGAACATGCTTCTCAGAACTTTATGTATGGTTTCCTTTGCCCCTTGATGGAGTTTTTCGTTACATTCTGGTTGTGTTATCCTCTTTCATTTTGCTCTGAGGCTGTAGAGATGCTCTAGTTCTCTCAGAATAAAGGCTCACCATATTTCAATTCTCGATGGTTTTGTAAGCATCATCGTATGTGATTATATGTTATAGTCATGACTCTAATCTGCTATAGCATTCTGTTTTAGTTTTAACTCTCTGTTTATGCTAGTCTGGCTACAAAATTTAACATGGTATCAGAGCCATGTTGTAGTAAAGATCCAGAACTAGGATTGGATGTTTGGATACCTCAAGTTTCATGATGTCTAATGTCTATCATTATTATTGGCACTATTCTATGGAAAATATTCATGGTAGTTGTGAGAGAGCTTATACTTCTTATATGCTTTTTGTAGTCTATTCTTTGTTGTTGGACTAGTATATTTAATCTCTGTGATATTATTTTGCTGCTAGTTTTTCTTCTAGTTCATAGTCTGCTAGTTTTTCTTCTAGTTCATAGTCTGCATATTTGAGTTACTCTTTGTATGGATGAAGAGTTGTTGGAAAATCTGATTGCGCATAGCTGTTGGTCTCATCTTGTGTGGTTTATGATAAGCTAAGAGTTTACATGTTGGAGCAATTATCTCATGAACTGTCTTCAGTAGACAGAGTCTTATACAACTGAACATCAAGGAATCTTCTTGTGTGGCCTTTGATTCATCATGATAGTTGAAGACATTGTCTTGGTTGTTGTAGGCTATGAAAAATCATCATTTGAGCAGGGGATCTTTAAGATTGTATTCATTCATTTTGTAGCCATTATTTTTTGCATCTACAAGATGTTGTGATCAACATGATTGTTTTATTCAATGATCAGTAGTCTTAAACAGAGTCTTATTATTACTCTTAAGTTTTAATCATTATTCTTATACTGTGAAGGGTGAAGTATTGGTGAGAGTTGTATCTAGACTTGATATATACTGAGAAGTACTTTAATTCTCTAAAGTGGACTGGACTTGACGTTGACTTTGTTTCTAAATAGAACAAGGATTATTATATTTCTTAACCATCTGCTAAGTTCAATTTGTTCATTAATAATATCAGGACAATGATTATCTAAGGAGATTTCTAAGTCTCTATCTCTTGAACATGTAAAGAAAGTACTCCCCTTGCTTGGAGTGGAAGGAGCATAAAGATATGTATCAACCCAGCTTGCTCGGGTCATGATGGTAGATTTGGTAAATAGAAATCTAACTTCAATTTGACAATCTTAAAGAACGAGTGGGCAACAAGCCTAGTTTATTTGACATACAATCATCAAAGTTATAAGTTGAATCAAGGAGCTTGAGAGGGAGGAAGAGCTTGGTGTATCTTATAGGCTGGATTTGTCTTATAAAAGTTCGTAAATTTAAATGAGATTATCTTGGATGAGTATTGAAGGAGACTCGAGAGTGAAATTTCATACTGTCTTGTGATCAATTTCTTGGAAGTAGAGGAGTTGAAATTTAGAGTCTATTCATTTCTAGAGACCTTAGTAATCTCTGTGGCAACAAGAATCAAGGACAAGTTAAGATGTCAGTTAAGAGGATTACAGTCTTGTGAATCCAAGTAGCTCAATATTAATACTTTTCAACTTGATCGGTCCAGTTAGAATTGGCGGCTCTTCAAGTTTGGGACACTCACCAATGCACATGTTTGTTAACTTTGTAAGATTGCCAATTCTTGCCACCATTTTTTTTTTTTGTACCTATACACTCTGAGTTTGATGAGTGTAGTTGGAAATAATGTTCTCTACAACTTCTCACAAGAATCAATTACAATCATCTTCCCACAACCATCAAATGTAATACTCTGGAGAGAGTCCACACCCTCAAGACGCAACTTAGACTCAAGCTACCGACACTAGGAGATAATTAATTCTACCAGATTCTTCAGATGGAATATTTCTGATACACTTTTCAATTCTTTAAAAGACTCCAATTGAAGATTCTTCAATGATATTGGAAATATTATTTCTTTAGCTTCCTACACCTCAATATGTGAATCCTCTCTAGGAAAATTAGATGCACAAAACAAGATAGCTCTTCAAACTCTGGATAATCCAATATCCACAACTGTGACAGATGACCTGGGAAAAAGCTACTCGAGACTACTTTAGTAATTGCACAATCAATGTCAGTCAGCTGGGGGTGATTAAGCTTCTTGTATCCATTAATTTTAATCCTTTCATGATTCCTTAGACGAGAAAGAACAGTTATATTTAGTAGCTTTGTACACTTGATTATTTGAATTCCCTCCAAGCAAGTTCTATGTGCAAAATAAGGAAGCTCTTCAAGCGCCAAACAATCCAATATCCACAACTGCACGAAATAGTTTATGCTAAATCTACATCACACCCCTTCTGAAATCTTGCCATCAGTCAGCTTTAGATGATTAAGCTTCCCGCATCTATCAATTGTAATGGTTTCTTGACTACTTAGACCATAGAATATAGGCAAGTTCTTAAGACGAGGACACTCACTAATGCATAGCTCTGTAGGCTTTCAAAAATTTCATATCCCTCCCACCACTTCCAAATTTATGCTCCGCTGCACTATGATTGTAAAGACTTATGTTAGCAATATTATCATATGAAACTTCTTAGAAGAGTTAGCGGTAATTCTCTCCAGGCACCTCAATTCAACAAGAAATGGCAACTCCATCTCCAGACACTTAGTGATGTCCAACTCTGTCAGCTTTGAAAGATCATCCATTCTTATGATCTTTTGTGAATGTATGGAATGTTGCACTTAATGAGATTCAAAATATTTCTTGGTAGCTTGTTCTAGGACAAACATGTATGGACAACTCCTCAAGCTTGAGACAACCACAAATCAATATCCAGTCCACATCAAAGTTTCCTGATACTCTCTTCATATTTTGACATTTGTTCAGCTGAATAGACTTTAGCTTCCCACAACCATCAAATGTGATTCTCTAGAAAGAAATGATAGACTTAAGATGCAAATCAAGCTCGAGATACCCATACTGAGAAATAATCAATCCAACCAGATTCTTCAGTTGAGATATTTCTGACCTATTTTTTAGTTATTTGCAAGAATTTAATATGAGATTCTTCAACGTTCTTGGCAAAGTAACTTTCTCCAACTTATTACACCTGAATATTTGAGTCTTCAGCAAGGAAGTTAAATATACAAAGCAATGCAGCTCTTCAAGCTTTGGATAATCTGTTATCATCAATTGTAGAGGATTGATAGACAAATATAATTTACAACAAATGGAAGGAGAAAGAAATAGAGGATTGATAGAAAAATATAATTTACATTTTTTGATGGCTTATTTTTATAAGATCCTACATCTAATGAAATATAATCTTACCTCTAAAGAAGTAGAAACAAGTTATTGTTCATCGTGCTTTAAGATGTTAGGATAGGCAGGCTGGTGAATATTGATAGTCTCGAATAGCATGTTTGGATGTTGACTCTAAATATGTTAAGTAGATTGACAAGGCGGTACTACTGAAATTGGTTAGACTTCCATTGAATGACGACTGCTTCAGTTAGAAAGTGACATAGATAACCTAGATGAGGCATAGTTATAATTTGAAGTTTGAACTTTCAACTTTAAAGTTTGAATGATATAAGATAGGCTTCCTTTCACTATTTTATACAATCAATTGCATAGCTTCTCTTTGTCATGATAACAAGTATCCTTGTAACATATATCCTTTATGACTATATCTATTCATTATATAACAAATGTTTAGACCTTTAATTTCTTCTAATAGTTAGTATATTCTATCTCTTCATAATGAATATTATCTTCAAAAAGCGAGAAAAACTTGTCAAGAACAGGCAACCTGTCTTGAGTTTTTTACAACAGTCATTCTCTCTTTTCATAGAGTAGTTGTTCACCTATGGGAAAATCTTTTGATCTTCAAAACAATCACTTGATCTTGGTTAAGTAGACCTTCAAAGATAAATATCTCTTGGAACATAGTAAACTCTGAAAAAGGGTGAAACCCTTATCTAGAGCAGTGTAATAAACTTCTAAGGTAGTGGATACTCTTTGTGAACAGAACCGTGATATTTTGCCCCTCAAGAATTAGTGAATAGATCTGCCTTGTCAAATCCAAAAGTTTCTAGAGGCTTCTATTTTTAATGTGTTTTATGTTGAATCCATATTTCCTACTATTGTATTGTCCAGCCTAAATTGTTTCCTGGCCTGTTCATCATGTTTGATTGTTTCATTTTTAAATTTTCAATAAAGTTATTTCTGATTCTAATTGTAACATAGTGAAGTAACATAGACACTTCCCCACCAAACCAAAATCTGCCTCCCGACTTAAAAAGAAGAGATTAAAGCAAAACAGCATCAATGCAAAACAAATAGTTACAGATTTAAAAAGGTATGAGACAAAGGAGGAATGAAACGTTAGTAGTTAATGGGCCCACTATGTATTGTTGGTTACATTAATGATTAAAAGCAAATAAGTCTATTTACTAGTAAGCATAATTATCCGGGGACATCTTTCTGTGAGAATATGATAAAGGATAATGGGTATAATACATATAGATGTAATTACCACAATTGTGGATATAAAATGGTTTTCGTCTCATCACCTTCAAATATATTGTTAGGTTCGTAAGCTGTGTTGGCAAGTCTTTTTGAAGATGCATTTTTAGATATATTGTTACATAGACAAAAGTTTCTATTTGTAAGCATATATATGCTATAAAAGTCACTGATCCATAACTGTGGAGGATAGACAAAAGTTTCTATTTGTAAGTATAGATATGCTATAAAAGTCACTGATCCATAACTGTGGAGGATGGTTTTAAAGCTTTCCACATACTGGGGTAGTGGTAGTGATAAGGGAGGTTGGATGTAATCTAGAAACTTAGATTTTAGAAAGAGCCTTAATTGCTAAAACTAATACTTTCTTCCGCAAACCCTATATGGCCAATTTCATGAGAATAAATCTAAACCCAAACTTAGGTAAATACTATTCTCTTCCATTACTATTTAGTGCACTATCATTTGTCTAGCCTGAGATGGCTTGTTACAAACTTTTTTCCTAACCAATGACATTCCATTAGCGGATTCTTGGAGCTTCATTTCGGATCAGTTGTGTTATGTGCAAGATGGGAAGAGAATTGAAGTAGGTAAGATAAAATAAAATTATTAATGTCCAACAAGAGACCACAAATGTGTCTAAGGGACTGAAAAGAGTACAACCAGGTAAATAGAAAATGACCTATTTTGTTGGAAAAAAACTCTACTACACAAGTTTCAGTCTAGTTTTTGAAATGGCAGCATTCATACTATCATCAACTAGACAGGAGTTAGTAGCCACTACCCCTTAGGAAAATGATTCCTTTCTTTTGTTTACTATTTTTTCATTATTAAAATTTAAAGTACAATGCTTACAGTAAAAATAATTCATTTGAACTCTTCATTAGAGTTTTTCGGATTTTTAGAAGTTTACATTTTTTCAATTTTACTTATATAACAAAAAATTTAGGCATTTTGCAAGATCGGGTTTTATCGTATTGCAATTCTGGATCTCTACATGCCTCAGGTTTCAAGATTAATTCAAGAACTGTTATGTTTTAGCTCAGTGTTTCTAAGAACTAGGACAACTACATGAGGTTTTGATGTTGGGATTACAATAACGGTAGCAGAGCAATATTAATAACAGGTACAAGGGATTTTAAAGTTTGGTTTGTGGCATTGTTAGTAGAACCCCTTTCTTGGTGTAGTGGAAGGAAATCAGCTATAGCCTCAACTAATGATGGATGACATGAATTAAAACTAGAAGTGACAAGTGACTTTGTACAAGGACCAACAAGTGGCATAGGAATATCACCTTGGTTTACGCTACTTTTAGTATAGAATCTATTTGCCCATATCTTTATGTGTTTTGGATGGATCAGGTTATGGAAACCAGCTTGATATGGTAAGATTGAATCTTTCTTTTCTAATATATTGTGTACTCAGAGTTTGTGTTTGTCCTATCAATCCTGTTAGGTTGGATAATCATTAAATTTACTTAAATTTTATGTGCAACGATTGTATTTATGAATAGAGTAATGATTGCATCATTATGTTATCTCTATGGAAAATAGCTACACGAGTTTGACAAAGTAGTAAAATTAAACTATTGTGGGAATTATAGTGATGCATTGGTATAAAAGACATTATATCAAGTCCTATTTTCATTTTATTTCTTTTTATAAGAATATACAGTAATGCAGTTTGCTTTAGATGAGAAGTACACAAATTTATTTACTAAGTCTTCTAATTTGTATCAAGGTACACTTATATGGTGTGAAAGTTGTTTTATGTGTTGGTAATTCACATCTGTCTACTCTTTATGCATGATTTTTCTAACCCCCACATGTTTAATGGCTACACAATATCCCTTGGGCAGGGCCTCGTGACTCTTTCATCAATGTCTGTCATTTCAGGTATGCGATGGATCCTTCAAAACTTCTTTTTATAAATTAAAACAGAGTTTGCAAGACTCACACACATAAGATATTGAACCAAAGAGTTTTCTAACAATGAGACTTATTCTTAGAGATTTTATACTAATGTAAATCATTTAATTTTCACAATCCATGAAAAAATATAGTAGATAATCTACTATTGGTTTTGATAGCAAGCCTTATATATCATATTTAGCAGAAACATATCTATATCTTCTATATGAGTACCTCCTCAATGACATCTGATTTCCTGAAGGGTTGGAATTCTCTAAATGCAGCCTATAAGGGAAATATAGTTTTTGAAAGAATCAAATGATGAATTTCAGAGGTTTGTTGGAAAAACATGTAGGTTCCCAGCTTACTTTATTTTTGGTTTTGTTATGGAGTTTTTTTTTAAATTTTTTTTAAAGAGTAGCTTGTGTGCATAAGGAAGATGGTCAATTTTTTCTTAAATTTTGTCAACATATTATACTAAATGTTGTTTCTAAGTGACTGTTCTAAATGCTAGATTTTTCAATTTTATCTAAAATAAGTTGAATGTGTACAATGAAATCTTCCACAAAATATTTGTTCAAGAGTTTATGTACATAATGCTAGTCTTTCCATGAGCTTGGAATTATAGGGAAATGCTTAACATTTTACAATCTTAGGTTATTATACACCATCAAGAGACATTGGTTTAACAGTGGTCTCCATATCTTATTTGTTTGTTTCACTAGCTACAATAAATCTTTCTGTACACAAAATATCATTCCCAATTGCATTCTGCAAAAAAGTCCTCAGACCCTTCTTCCTTTTTTTGAATATGCACCATTTCTTCCTCCGTAAATAGTTGTCCAAAACCATCAAAAGACTCTAGGTTTGTACATGAGACATCAACATTTAACTGATTGCTTAAAGATTCCTCAGGCTCTCGATCCAACTCCAAAGAATCTTCTTTTTCCTGAAGGTCTTGCCTAGATATTAGGTTTACTTCTTTGTAAGGAAGTAACAAAACATCTTAGTCCCCAACACCAAGGAGAGGAGGCTCTATTTTAGAGCTATCAGATGCAATAAAATTACATTCAAGATTATCAATTCCTACACGATAGTTCTCAAGTTTCTATACATTTTCTGATGTCTTACAGATATCTTGATTTAAAATATCATCATTCTTAGATGTGGATAGATAAGATAATCCATCCACATAATATCTTCTAGTGGAGAAAATTCATTCCATCCAGTATCTTCTTGCCTAGAAGATCTGTTACATCTTACATCTTCTTGTACTTCAAATATCAAATAGCTTTTGATATTAGGAAAGATTCTTTTAAAATCCCCTCTCGATCACCACCGTCAACTGCTGGTGTTGCTGTGTAAACTAATGGTCTGCTGCTTGTTCTTCAAACAAAAATTTCTCTGTTTGCAGTTAGCGGCAAGGACCAATGCATCATCAGCTGCATCAATGGCGGGAGGGGTCATCATGGTTGACCTTAATCTGGCTACATAGGAGCATTATTTTCTATGCCAAACCTCTGCTCTTCCACAATTTTATGTGTGTTTCATGACCAGGCAACAGGGTTTCCACTGATCGAGCTCTTAGATCTGGTATTGTTGGAAGTGGTGTAGGGAGATTTTTAGAGTGCTGAGGCTAACACAAATAAGGTGGATACTGATGGTGCTGAGGCCAATTTCAAGGTCAACAGCTTTGTTTTTCTATTTTTGCCCATTTTTCCTAAGCTAAGGGTTATTCCTTCATTTCCTTCCAAATACAAACTACCGGTGAGTTTCACATTTTCTTACAGATTGATTGTCTTCTAGAAAAGGAAAAATAAAAGGGGATTTTTTACTTCTTTCTATGGCCGCCTATGGCTTGGAGGAATTTATATGGTATCCTTGAGGATCAGAATGCAATTCTAAGAGCTTTACATTACTTCAGTCTAGAGTTTTTTATAAATATTTTTTGAAAATTGGTATGTCTTTTTTCAAAACTATGAGAAAAATTAAATTTTTATTCATAGAATTTCCCTGTTTTATTCTTCATTCTCAGTAGTGCATTGTCCCCATCAACAGGTTGCCTGTGACATTTTACCAAATGCTCAAATTGTTTAAAATGATTTTCTATAAGATTTGGTCTTTTAGCTACCCTTCACATTTTCCATATTTTTATCCAGATTACATTCTGGATGTTTAGCAGAGGATGATCCCCTTTCAATCAACTTAAAAACCGAATTACAGACATGCAAAAAATATAAATGGTCAAAAAAAAGTTTTAACTCTAGGTGTGTGATGAAAACGAATCTTGAGGTAGAGATCCCAGTTAAATTTCAGTTAGTATGGTGAAGGTATAATTAGAAAACATAATAGACTGTGAGAGACAAATATGGAATGAAAGAAAGACAATGTATTAATGTCCAAATATTAACAAAGTACATTAATATGTTATAAGAGTATATTCAATTACAATAGGTAAGTGCTCAGGTGAAAAGACCCTAGGTTACTGAAATTAATCAAACACTAAGTAGTAAAAAATTGTACGTAAAGAGATCGTATATACCTCAAGCAGTTCAATCCTGAACCATGAGAACCAAGTAAAAGAATTACCCTAATGAAGAATAGAGCTGGTGAAGACCACCCACAGTTGGAGATGGAGATTGAACGCATTATCTGAAGCAAGCCTTCTGGCCTGGGTCAATGCAGAATTCAGAAAACTCTTAAATAAATATGTATGGCTGTAAATGCCATAATGAAAAAACCCAGAAGAAAGTCAACCTGGTCTAGAACCTCTTTTGACATCGAAGGCCACACCACAATGCCCAACCCCATCCCCCAAAATATCATTACTAACATACGAGGCCACTGAACCCTTTTCCTACCTCTCCCCTCTTAGTAAGTGCCTTTTCTAAAATCTAAGGCGCATGAATCACAACCTCAAAACATCTCCAAACAGCCAAGGCCACTGAGATCCCTCAAGTGCCAGAATGGAAGCATACATAACAAGAAGAGTGTCATAAGTTAACATCCTAAGATATTAATCATGATATTTAGCCTTCAGTAAGCATAAGTCATTGTTGAAGTGTTATAGGAGGTGATTGTGTGTACAAGTATGCATGAACCTGAGCAACTCGTGCTTAGTCAGTGCTTTAACTATGACAAAGATAATATAAAAATTAAAATGTAGTGAAACCTTGAACTTAAGACATTTACAGGGACTTGTTTGAATATATTTTTAAAATTATTTTCTTATAATTTGATTTACTCAGATGGATGCTCTGCAGACTAACCCAGTTGCAGTCAAAGGAATAACTAAGATGTGCAATGTCAAGAAGGAAGCCTAAGCGATTTGAAGAAGTTTACAACCTCAAATAGAGGTGGCATCAACATCAATGCACGGGAGTCCTTTAAGCAGTAGGCTACCTTTTTCTAATGTTGTCCTTTAAGCAGTAGCCTTTAGTGCTTCACTGCCACCAAGTATACTCCAAGTGTTGTAGCCAATAGTGCCAAGAACAAATATGAAATATCTGATCCAAGTTGTCAAATTGTAAGAGTATTGACCCTAGAAAAGGAAGAACATGTTTTTCTAGGAAGATGAATCGTAAAATAATCACCAATTGATCACCACATATCTAGTCAGCAAGGAGTTTTTTGACATCCAGAGCTTCAAAATGTAGGCAAGATACTCTCCATAAGTCAATTTACCACGCATCTGTATACTGGAAATGCAAAACTCAGCACAATAATTTTATAAATAGGCTATGAAACAAGTTATGAAGCTTGAGTCAACTAGATATTTTCTCAACACGATCCCTTTGTGCTTGTTGAATCCCTGTAGCTGTCTGTATTCGAAGATGCTTCATTTGAGCCACTGAGGAGAGATCCAGTATCACTGTAGTGTAATCTGTGTACCCCTTAGAAGTTGAATATACATCACAGTCAGTTGTGGCTGTAGAAAGGTTCTCTTGATTGAAACCATATACATCCAAACCATACATGCCAGTAAATCACCCACCATCAGCATAATCATCCAAACTCCAAACAATATCAGGATCTATTTCATCAATTCTTGTAGCTCTTAAGTTCAGTGGAGAAAACTGAATATTGTTCATTTTGTAATTTCCATTCTATCCATCTTTTGTTGATGATTGCCAAGAATTATTTGGATGATTTAACATTGCTGGCATGTGAGCTTGAGGAATTCCCTTCTTTAGTACATATGGCGGTCATGGAGAAGACCTGAACAAACACCATAGCATAAGCACCAGAGCATATTTTAACTCCAATGTAGCCAATAATAAAGCAAAAATAGTATAAGATCATTGATAGACTACTGAGAATTCAATATTTTTGTTCACCTCGAGTACAAAAGCATGTAAACACCTTCTGCCATTACAGTATTAATCACCACATGTTGTACCTGTCAGTCAAAGTTGGGAATTAATGTCTAGAAATTGTGGGAAAGTAACATGCTTGTTTAGTTTACCAAACTTTCCATTCTCCAACAATGAAAACAACCATGAAAATTTGTAAAATAATATAATGGAATAAAATAGTATAGTTTATATTAAGACAGTCTAGAAAAATTAAAACTGTTACCTTAAATCACTTCAGTACAATAGTAAGAATGTTTGGAGCTTCATGCACAACCAAGTGCTTTTCATCTTTTACACAGGACTTGCATCTGTGTATTATTGCATGGCAAAGATGAACCTTGTGAGTATACAGAATGCAAAACCATATAGAAGAAAATGACTAGATCTTTATTACATAAACTGCACATACTATAGAGCCCAAGCATAGGCTTCAAGACATTAAAGATCTTCATAAGATAGGATTTCTATCTTATTATTCGTGTATATCTTAAAGCTTTTTCTATTTTGTGTACTTGGAAGTTGGAAGCATCCACATTTGAATGTACCACACAAATGGAGAAAGAATGCTTAAATATAAGACTAGATTTAATTTAAAACTTTCTCACATTAAATCAAAGAATCTTGAAAGGATACAAACATAGTATACCATATTACAAATAAGATTATGCAATACAAAATCTTTTTAAAATTTTGGTTAATAGATAATATGTATGATGATATCTTTGGGTATTAAATAGTTTTCCAGTGTACAAAATATATTTACCATGGAAGTAGGTAGAAAGTGATTGCACTTTGTTTATGAAGATAATAGATAGATGGGATTTCCCTCCTACCTATCCATTGATTTTGACTATTGAGTTTCAAGGACTCAAGAAAGCCAACTTTAGTGGATCGCTTTCACATTGATGCCTAAATCACTAGTATATCACACAGCCAGTTTCAATAAAAACATCTATAAAAATTTTGAAACCATTAAGCTATGTTACTGGGTACTGCTAATCAAGCCCTATTATTTGTACGGTATGGATACTTCCTGGGTGTCTGGGTTTTTCATGGGTCTGTCAGTGGAGGACCCACAGTGCACCTAGTCATCCAGGAAGCACCCAAGAGCCATACCCAAGAGAATATGTTAAAAAAATATAAGCATGCATATAAAATGAAGTATGCAGTACTTTTAAATTCCTCCTGTCAAAGCTCTGTATGATGCCTATAAATATTTAGAATCAACATATGAAATGCCTGGGACTACATATACTGCTTTTGATGAAGAATAATATGAATATGAAATGTCAATTATAATTAGAATTATCCTTATGTAATGACATTTTGAAATTTGAGTGTTTTTCTTTATGCAAATTATGAATATGAGTTATCAATTTGATTTATGATTGCATGAGACAGAGAAAACTAGCAAAAATGAATGTGGCACACTATGAATTTTCTTGTGTAGTGTTGGATGGTCTTGTTTATGCAATTGGGGGTCATGGAGGGAATGGTGAAAATCTTTCGAGTGCTTCGAGAAAACAAGAACTTCTTATAGCTAATCATGTTTTCAAATAATGTTAATTGGTCTCTTGAATTCAGCAAAAGAGATATTAATTGAGGTTCTTCTCTCACAAGTGCACCCTAAATTTTTAGAACACTATTTTCCGGAATATGATGAATAGTATTTGATTCCAGTTCATCACAATCCCTTTGGAGTTGATTCTAGCTTGATTTCATAGTTTATATTGGTCTCAATGTCTTATTCATGCTGAAAATAAACTGACACTAAAGTGATAAATGTTGAGTTATAAATTTGAAGACACTGAATGTTAGTGGAAATATCATATTATTGAGAGATAATATCTTCTCTTATGATCTTATTAACTTGGTGAAGAATGCATCTGGATTGAATCCATTTTGGGTATTCTCTATGACAAATCTCTAATAAATTTATGACTAAATAGCAGTTTTATAGACATGTTCTTTCATGTTAAGTATAAACTTTTATCATTGTGAATTGGATTTTTACTCACTTATTTGAGACTTATAGACTCTTATTATTGTTGATTATTATGTGTTTTCTTTAATCACTAGATTCTGATTCTTGAGGACCACTCCCTTTATATTATAAGATCACAAAATTTACAAAAGCCGAGGAAAGATTCTCATATACAAAAGTAGTTCATAGGTGGAAAACATCCTCAAACAAGTTTTTTGGTAATAAGGAGATAACATCATGATACCTTATAATTGTTTTAATATCAGTCTATGCAGGTTCACCAATTTCAAAAAAAGCTTCAGAGAAGGACCTAAAAATTATTTTGTTTCATGGTTCCCAAGGCCTTAGACAACACAAGCTAGATCGAGGGGAGATATTAGCCATTAGTCATGAACACGAGGCAAGTAATTTTTAATCTCAAAATGTTTGATCAACTCCTTTTGTCCCTACACTTTTTAATAACAATAGCTTACTTGATTCTTGTCGTTGATGGTCTTCTAGAAGACATTATCTGCCACAAGACATAATTGATTTGTATGCTATTACTTAGTAAATGATCATGCATCTCCATTTTGAAGAAATGTACAATAAATGCTTTGGGATTTCTATTTGTTTTGTACTATAAATGCTCATTGTTTATTAGCATGATATGTTAGTGAGTTAGTCATTGCCACAAATGATCATTTATTCTTAGCACGATACTTTAGTGAGTAAATCCTGGGGTTTTATGTCATCTCTGTTTTAATGGCATATTTGGTGACATTGTCATAATATATGACTTTTTTGATCACCATCATTATTAGCTATAAACATGGCCGACTGTCGTTCAAGACTGTGCACTTATATAGTGCATCGAAAAATAATATCTTGCAATTGCCAATGTAATTATTAATCAGTGCTAACACCTCCATAGTATTGTCATGTCACTTTATACAACATAGTTTCCTTTCATGATATATCAATGATATTCATTATATTAATATTTCTTTTATTGTTAATGACTTTTGATTTGGGACTACTCAATGATGGCATTAACTCCTATAGCTGCACATTACCACTACAATAGCATGCTGCCCTAGTGTTATCATCATTGATATAGCAATGACTTCATTGTATTTCATAAGCTTACTGCTATAGCATTTCCTTAACATATTTCTCAAGCTTATATTTGGATTGATCATTGTGATTCAAGTAACATTGGTTTGGGTTTATCACAACATACTCGTACCCCTTTGCCTTTGCAAAACAACATGCCTACTTGATTGCCATGGCCATTATTTTCAGACATTATCTCTGCTATGTCGTTAGTGTTGATGGTTAGATTATTCTTTTCTATAGCACGACTGCATATGTATTTTAGTTTGATGTTCAATGCCATTATTTGGTGATGATTCCATGGTCACTGCATCTTTTGCATAATGTCACTAATAGTCATATGCATAATTGTACTCTCTCTGTTATGAGTTGTAACCTTGATGTCTTGTTACCATAATGAAGGGATATTCTTCATTGTTTTAGAGTTGCAAAAGTGATGAGCTATTCTTTGTTGTTTTAGAGTTTCAAAGTCCATTATTTTGATGAACTATACTTTGTGTCCTTTGTGGCCTTGTACTCCTATTATAACAACATACCTTTGTCCAAAAGAGAATCAATTTTCCCATTTATTTTTTGTTCAATTTTTTTTTGCAAGTTATTGTTTTCTCTGTGGAGATTTGAGTTGGGATGTTTTAGTGATATCAAAGGCTGAGGCAAGAAACTCAAGTAAGATGGAGAAAATCAAAGGCTTTAGTGACATCCAATTGTTGATGGAGAAAATGAAGCACATGTAGGAATCAAGAGGATTAAACTTGAGGTGAAAGTGAAGCAAGAAACTCAATTAAGAAGAAAATTACCAGGAACAATAGATGAATCATGTATGGATATGTTTGGAACAAGTGATTGTTATGAGGAAAATTTATCTGCATTTAAGGATGTCAATTTTAGTGTCATAGCTACAATCCAACATGTCCCAAGAACTAGAAAGACTACTAAGACCTCTACAAGGAGTTCTCAACTTGTAAGGAGAATGTAAACGTAGTGAATATCCCTACACTATCAACAAGATTCTAAACTAGATGCATCTTAATAGAGCATGTCCTACTCAGAATTATGTTTCTCAATATGCTGATTTGTTTAAACTTTACAAGTGGCATAATTTTTTTTCTTCTATATTTTTTTTGTTTGGAAGAAGAGTGGTTTATAAATCAATTAAAATAACAATGGAAGAAGAGTGGTTTATATATGCTCTACGTTTACATAATCACTTAAAATGCAAGATCGTTGGCTTATTTAACTAAAGAGAAAGCCTTGGGTGATCTTGCAGTGATCACTTATATATGAAGATGAACACGCCTGCTCAAGTTATCCACGAGTTGTTGCTGGTGGTTCCCATGGAGGAAGTAAGTAATATGTTAGGAGAGGATTTTACTATAAAATTTTATATAGTAAGGTCATGTTTAAACAATGCATTTTAATCTTTGATTTGTTTATGTAGTTTTCTATTTTCATCTAATATTGTACAAACTTTTCTAATATATTCCACTTATTAAGTATCATTCAATTGAACAACCTAAACAATTAAAAACTAATAATGTATTTTTCAAACAAATCTAAACTTTATGAAGATAATATTATATATTCAAATGTTGATTAATTCATCTATGGTATTGGTTATAAATTGTGGGTCGTTACTTCAACATAGAGAAATAGGAGCACCGACATTAGTCACACCTGTCTCGTACTTTGACCATATAAAATATTCGCATGTCTTTGCAGAGATTGTTCTTAGTCTTTGAAGTAAGTCTTCCAACATTTCTTTCAACAAAGTCTATTCTTTCCTCATATATTTTTATTTAAATAGAATACTTAAATTTTGACCAAGGAGCTTCTCATAGCATAGGAGATCATCATTTCATAAGAAGAGACATAATAAATATTCCTCATGTTATTCCCAATCAAAGAGGAATAGCCCTAACCAAGCTTATTATGATCTATCTAGAAAAAGTACAGTTTCAAGTCTCACAGTTACTGCATCACACCCCATAAGCCCCATCAACTAGCTTTCAAGGTTATGCCAAGCCGTAGTGGCTAGGAATGTCTCCTGTTCTAGCTCAATAAACTTCATGCCCAACAATAACTTAAATAGCTCAATGCTCTCTTGGAGTTGTTTGGAGTTTGGTAGATTCATGGGTTGTGAGCTCTCCAACGCAAAGATTTCCATATGCTGGACCACATAATATCTTCTCAAGACTACTACTCACCCAAGTAGCATATTTTTCTCAGGTATAAACCGTGTGAATGCTTTCAGTCATAAAATACTATCATTGTCTCAAGTGGGTTTATACATTATTGAGGCTTGTCTGAAATTATGCAGGTCAGTGATCCTTACAATGGCCACAAATGCTGCTAGAGGCCAGAGGATGTGGACACTGTCAGAGCTGCTTATAAATTTGATGGCCAAAATCCTAGCTCAGATGTTGCTGTTGAAACAATTGCAGTTGCATCCCTAGTGTTCAGTAGAATAAACCCTTCCTATTCTAGGAGGCTCATTCGCACTTCCATCATGGTAAATTTTTAGCGACTTAATGTATTCAATACAAAATTCTATTTTCTATTGAGGAGCTCATCAACCTCCTTACTCTAGATTTTTTATTTCACTGATAAGCACCGAGGATCTTACAATAACTTGCTTAAGTCTGTATTTTATCCATTCTATTGCTCTTCTTGGGGGTTAGAGGTAAAAGTAAATCAATGCGGTATGCTTTCAGATTATACTACAGAAAAATATTAGTTGAATTGATTTTCTTGGGTGCTCTCTTATGATGAACTGTTGTAGGGAGCTAGGTGGATAGAGAAAGAAATAAAAAGTGATAAACTTATGATCTACATTCAAGAAAACGGATAGAGTTTCAAAGCTCATGGATTGGAAATATATTTGGGTGGTTGAATAAACATGTTGGAACCTGAGTGATTTTATTGAAGGTACAAAAACTTGAAGTTGTGGGTACTATTATATTTCAAGTTTTCGTTGTCAGTATTTTTTTGTCTTATATTATTCAAAATAAAGCTAACTAAGTAGATGCTTTAATACAGATTGCTTTCATGGATTGACTGCAATTGGATATGCATTATTTTGTGTAGGAATTCTTGATTGGGAAAGTGCTCTTCCGGACTACAAATATCACATTGATAACTTTATCTTCTCTACCATGCCTGGAACATCAACTTTGGAATTAAATACACACCAGGTTGGTTAAAATTTACTTTATCTGATTGAATGGATTCTCTTGTTGTGATAGAAACGCAAAAACCAAAAAATAGTGTTTATAACCTATCAAAGACATTCACATACATCAGCCTACAAATAGGAATGGCAATGCTCGACTTAAACCAGCAAGTTTTTGGTATAAATTGCTCATAGTTTTAAGTCCTTGTGCATCCAAAGATTTGATCAAACTCACAAAAAAATAACTTATATTATAATGGAATCAATTTACAAAATATTGAACTCTAAAATTTGTCTTTGACAAAGATTCACATTTCCATAATCCATGATGAATCCAAACAAGAAACACAATGCCTGTCTTTCTTCAGCCACACATAATTCTTCTTGCAGTCTATCTTTTTCTGGTATGCATTCTTTTGTCTTTTTTTCTTCTATTTTCATTTTCCCACATGTAGTCCATAGGCACTCAGTTTTTCCCTCTTACTGCACCCTTCTTAGCTATTTTCTTCCTCCTCACATCTCCCTGTCATTACCCACAACTCCACTTCTATTTCTTGTTCTCCACTTCTATTTCTTGTTCACAACAACCTCCCTAATTTCCAATGCACTTCCCTCTTTTAAATTTTTTTTCTTCCATTCGTCTTCCCTAAGGTAACTCAACTTCTGCTTGATGCGTATTGTCATGTTTAGAGTTGGAGTTGAATGGTCTTCATGGAATGCAATGATTTACAATTGATTTAATAAATTAGTTACTTTTAACAGCTTTCATTCTTGGCATAAGTGGTGATGACAAATGGCTGACATGCATGTCTTTGCTTCCACATTAGGTGTACATGTGTACCAGATCAGTTGCAGCAAAAATCTCTCCACTGTATGTGCATACCCATTTTCAAAGCCTCAGGTCAACACGCATAAAGAACATATTGGTAAAGGTTTTTTAATTAGAGTTCAATTTTTTTAAAACTATAAAAAAGCTTGTAATCAACATTTGAAATCATGCTTTATAGTCAAAAATTAAAACACGTTTCAGTCTCATTTCATTTGTTCAAACATTTGTGTGATGCGCTAGCAACCTCAAAGAGTGTGAGATTGAATGTGTCAAAACCTAGCACCATCTATCCACACGTAAGTCCAGCTCACCACCAATGTTCCTACTCGTTGAACTAATTTTGTTTTGCTCCCTTCTTGTAGCTCATATTTGCAAAACCTTAGACTTCTAATTTTCCTTATTTTAAAAGGTGCTAGCTCAATGGATGAGCACTTGCATTAAAAGTAAGTGATGGTGGTTCGAATCCATCCTGCCTTAACATGAATTAATTAATTATATTTTAGTTAATATTAAATAATATGATTTTTTTAATTTATTAGTTTGTACCATCCTCTCTAATCATCTTAAGAAATACAAGAAGTGAGATTAAAGACACAATAGTTTCTATAAAGACAAAATTTAAATTGTCTCTAAGAGACAATAATAGTGTTGTTCTTTATTGTCTTTATAAGACAATCATTTACAACAATAGTTTCAGACACTCACTTAAAGACAATATGTAAGACAATACACAACTTTTTATTTTTTTGTCTCAAATTACGAAAATTCACTTAAAAATTGTCTCTAATATTGTCTTTAAACCCCCCTTCATGTTGTAGTGCAAAAAAGTGTGCGCTTATTCTCCTTTTCTAAACTATCAATTCTCAAAGGCTTGAAAAAGTGCAATCTATTGTATGTAGGTTATGATTAAACATATAGTATTTCGTACCAAAAAAAAATCAATTAAGATGAGAAAAAGTGTGGTCTGTTGTATGTTAGATGTTATGATTAAATAAATATTATTTTATTAAAAGAAGGAATTAAGATGAGAATTACATTTATATAGTTTAAGTTTTTAATTGGTTTATTCATAAGTTGAACTTCTCTCTTTGTTCTTTGATCAGCGATCAGCGCCTCCTATTACACTACTTTCCTTTCTCTACATTCTGCAACTTATCCTTATTCGGTAGTTTAGAATCTGACAATATTATTTATTTATTTATTTGGCAAAACATATTATTTATATTAATAATAATTGGTTCAAAATAGCTTCTTAAGAAAAGAATCAGAAATGAAAACCTTTGGTCATTGTCTAATACAAAAAGGATACATAAGGATAAATATTGCATCGAGAGAGTATCTATCAATACTAATTAATCTTGTCCTTGAGATTCCCAAATCGAGAATAGTGTGATTACAAAGAATCCAAAATGCATATCAACTAAGATGAAAGTTACATTTATGTACTACTTAAAGTTCTTCAATATATCTATATTAAATTAATTGTCTTTTATTGTTTTGAATCATTTTTTAAAACTGATATATAGAGTAAAATGAAGTGGGATGTAGTTTCTAAATAAAAATGCATTTCGAAGTAGTGACTCTTGATTTCTCACACATGATATCTCGTGGGTTTGTTTGTGAAGAGATTGTCTTTATCTCATATTATAGTTGAATGTGCAAGATATTTATAAGACAGAGCTGAAGTTTACACAATTCAATTCAAAATGATTAAAAAAAAAAATATCTATACTTTATCCTCAATTTTAAACAATAATTTGGGATTATACTCTTGTAAGAAGATGGATCCTCCATTTTTTCATCTATAAGGTGAAAGCATAACAAACAATGTTTTAACATTATTAGATTTCCAAATCCATTTCTAGTGCAAAATTTTTGTTTTTGGATTTGATTGTGCATGTTCTTTTATCATCAATGTTTTGGATGACACTCTGTGATACATCGTCAAGATGAAAGAGAAGAATTTGTAGAGAATGATCATAAATTGGGTTTAAAAAAGATGTAATGTCGTAATCAAAGTTGCATGAATATGAATACGGATGCAAATGTACATACAATATTTGATACAAATATGGCCATTTTTTAAGACCCCAATATGGATACGGTTGGACACGACATTAATAAATAACACATACGTATATTTAACACAACTTTCTAAGTTATTATAGAATATTTTCATCACTTCAAAAGCAATATTGATACATAAATGCTACATAAATATTTTAAATTTAATCTAACACTTTACAATATGTAAATATGGTAGAGTTGCATTAGAAGATAATCCAAAAAAAGAGTTGTTGAAATAATAATAAAAACATCTTATTTGTGTTTTTCATTTGACGTAGGTTTTGGTTATACTTTAAAAAATAATAATTTTGCTTTAATAAAAAAATTTAAAATTAAATTTGGGAAGATTTACATCAAATCTTTTAAAAAAATCAAATTCCAAGTATTTGACACGTTGGAAAATCAAATGTTTTTAGGTAAACATGGGTACAATATTTGACAGCCTGCCCTATCAGATACATTTCCAAAATAGATACGGGGATAGATGCCCAAGGAAGGACAAAACAGTTCCCGACAACTTTGATTGTCATTAATGCAAGTAAGAGCCCTTAACTACAACTTCCTCTCTTCAAACTGGATTCTTGGAATGGTGCAATATCGAGTGGTTTATCATACGATGGCCTTCTTATAATTGCTAATCCATCAAGCATTACAAACTTCATCATCTTGTGAAGCCCTCAACACCCAACATTCCCTCGATCTTACGACTTTGATACCACCTTTATATAGAGAAAACATAAAATAGAGAGTAGTTTTCAATTTGTAGACATGTAAAATCTCTATTCTTTAAATCGACTACATTTTGTAGAGTCTCTCAAGAGGTACATCTTGATATTTTAATAAAGAATTGGCACCCTCAATTCATTACTTCTAAAAACAGAGCCCACACAACCCAAAATAAATCATGCATTATTTAAATAGCTCAATTAACTAATAGTTCTAGAAATAAACTATTGCATAATAAATCTCCCGTTATAGTTGAACTATGCATGTGAAAGCACATGTAGAATGGAAGTGAACATGGACACTTAGCAGAGAGGCTTTGTTACATATTGCACCATCATTACCAAACAATTGCAATGACATCTCCATCAATAATATAGTTTAGCATTATATATATGTTTAAAGTGTCGTTGGATTGTCAAGACTCAAAATTATCAATCCAAATCTATGTTTTTGACAAAGGATAATATTAGACAATAAACTCAAAGTGAAATGTGTATATAATCCATATTTGGGACATAGGTCTATATATTTAAAGTTTGAAAGAAACTATATTCAAGAAACAAACAAATTGAATTTGCATTAAATGTATAGTCTATAGATCAAAGATTAATTCTACATGTTTAGTGATTTTTAAAACTTTTCAACTTAAGATGGAAGGTAAAATTTACTAGGAAGTGTGTCAAAGTGGCAATTTAAATTCAAAACTAGGGTATTTATCTAGGGCTAGTTTCACACCCACAAATACAACCCAAGGTAAGTTTAAAAAAAAAAATAATAATTGAGTTTAGTCTTTTGCTCTAAATTTTTGGTAAAAATATATATTCTTATTTACTAGTTTCTACATTTGAGATAAATAATCCTAAACAAGTCAAATTCAAGGAAGAAAGTACTAGTATTTTTCACACCTAATATTCACATCCACTTGGATTTGCATGTGATCTACAACAATTCTTAATGTTAAAATAATCAAGTGGTTACCATGAAATTAATAGTCATGGTCATAATGATGATAGAGATATGTAATAGTGATTATATACACTTTCTTTCTAATGTATTAGTACTCATAACTCATACATAAGCCTAGAGATTGGACATTTCATCAAACACCAAGTTCTTTTGTACTCTAGTTGTTTGACATTTAATCAAACACTTTGCAAGCAAGAGATATATTGCATATATAAATTTTGATTGCTTTCTAAATTCCAAACTTTAATAAATATGCTTCCAAAGAACACACCAAACAACTAACAATGAAGATGAAATTGTTTTTCAATAATACTAATTACAAATAGGAAAATATGCATCTACGTCAATAAGATATTAGGGTAACAAATTCTGATATAAACTCTAATATATATCAGATTACAATAGATTTTACAAATCCTACCAATTCCCTAAATATCTACTCTCAAACAATGCAAAATGCAGTAGATAAAAACTTGGAATTTCTCTAAAAACATGAATTTTCCTATAGCAAATGAGTGTAGCAAACTCCAACTTATTCCTTACTCTACAAAGTTGGCCCTAGGCCACAAATTCGACACAATGAAAAGATTCATTTGTTTTCTTCAACAGTTACAATCCTTTAGAAGATATTTTACCACCTCAGTTATGCAAATCAATGGGAGTGTTCGTTCCCAACGATCAATATAACAACTACAGAAACCCTTGGCTCCACAAGCTATCTGAAAGAGTAGATGACAACACATTCAATGCTCAATAATGAGGCTGCCCTCCCTATCTATTCTTTTCCTTCACCCTTCTAGAAGGAAATAAAATATTATTTAATTGCACTCTCTAGAAGCTTCCCCCTTTTTAAGCCAATAATTAGTTGTACTTCTAGAAAATGCACTCTCTAGAAGCTTCCCCCTAATAAAATAATTAGTTGTGCTTCTAGAAAATTACATTAATTAAATATAAAGTCACCTTTAGATTTATTTATTGACTTTAATTTAATTTATTTCTCCACTTAGCCTCCGCAGAATGAAAAGCTAAGTCCATTGAGGGTCTAAAAGATGGGGAACATTATAGTCTGCTCTCCCTAAAATTTCTTGTCCTCAAGCAATATAGCAACACAATGAACTCCAACCTCTACCTGGATGCCAAATGAAGTAGTTTGTGACATCCCTTTGGACACTAAACCAACTACAAAACAACATCATTAGGACCAACCACATGTCCTACATCGTAGCACCCAAAACTTGTGTTGATGATGTAGAAGTCAGAATGTCACTAGAAGGAAACTCCGTAGAAGATCTATGAAACCTCTTCTTCCTGGTATCCACCCACATAATATATATTGGACTAGAATCTTAATCACAACCAACATGCATTGAAAAAGATGTAGCTATAGGAGAACCATATGCACTCATGCCATTTGTATATATGGACATAGTAACAACACTAACTATCTCAATAGAAAACTAAACTGAATCTATAGTTGATGAAAACTCATACATCAACTTGTGTGCCATCATCAAAACACACATCAACAACTGTATGTATACTGCTAAAGTCCTCTTTGGATGGTTCAACTGACATAGAAGTGGTTGTTGATAGGACAGTATCCTCGCATGCTCCTAATCCCATTATTGCGACATCACCATCCCCTGACAAAGCCTAAACTATGGACTTCTAACTTTGCGCACATGAGTCAACACCAGACTATGAATCTGTAATACGAGAGCATACACCCACATCTACTTACTCCGCTAAAACACCCACATCACCAACATCATAGCTGAGTGACTATATGTGCCTCTATCCCACCTGAGGAAGAAAGTGCCTACTGCATTGTAGCAACACCATGAGATCTCCCATACAAATCTTCCAATAATAATCACGTCCTCGAGAGAGATGAAAGTATCAGTGGTAACAATTGCATCAACTATCTCTACACTAACTATAATATAAGCTCTAGGAGCCTTAACTTGTTGAAGCTCGATGCCGCTAAGTCCATCATCAACATTGCAGATAAGACAAATAGGTGTCATAATAAATATAGGCACATCTACATCATGGACACATGTTGGGAAAAACCCAACCTTCCTTCCCTACAATCTCAATGTCGGTCTTCTAAAAGCATAAACCATATACTTTGCTTCCATCTCAATTGTCTCTGGATCCGACAAGCTCTCTGCCAACCTCTGTTGATGAAGCTTAAGTTTCTCCATACTCTCCTACAAAGAATTCATTTTTGCGCTAACTTCCTCATTATTCCATCGACTTCTAAAACTATTAGTCCTCCTATGTTTGTCCATGGCTACAAAATGCTAGAGTGTTGGTCACTCCAAATGTAATAGCAAATCTAAAAATAAAATAGCTTTGCTACACAATGTAGGAAACCACTCTGATACCAATGTAATAACCCCAATAGGATTCCAAATGAAGTAGTATGTGACATCCCTGTGGATACTAAACCAACTACAAACCAACATCATTAGGACCAACCACATGTCCTACATCCTAGCACCCAAAACTTGTGTTGATGATGTAGAAGTCAGAATGTCACTAGAAGGAAACTTTGTAGAAGATCTATGAAACCTCTTCTTCCTAGTATCCACCCACATAATATATATTGGACTAGAATCCTAATCATCACCAACATGCATTGAAAAAGATGTAGCTATAGGTGAACCATATGCACTCATGCCATTTGTATATATGGACATAGTAACAACACACACTATCTCAATAGAAAACTAAACTGAATCTACAGTTGATGAAAACTCATACATCACCTTGTGTGCCATCATCAAAACACACATCAACAACTGTATCCATACTGCTAAACTCCTCTTTGGATGGTTCAACTGACATAGAAGTGGTTGTTGATAGGACAATATCCTCGCATGCTCCTAATCCCATTATTGCTACATCACCATCCCCTGACAAAGCCTAAACTATGGACTCCTAACTTTGCACACATAACTCAGCACCAGACTATGAATTAGTAATACTAGAGCATAAACCCACATCTACTTACTCCGCTAAAACACCCACATCACTTACATCATAGCTGAGTGACTCTATATGTGCCTCTATCCCACCTGAGGAAGAAATTGCCTACTGCATTGTAGCAACACCACGAGATCTCCCATACAAATCTTCCAATAATAATCATGTCCTTGAGAGAGACGAAAGTATCAGTGGTAACAACTGCATCAACTATCTCTACACTAACTATAATAGAAGCTTTAGGAGCCTTAACATGTTGAAGCTCGATGCCACTAAGTCCATCATCAACATTGCAGATAAGACAAATAGGTGTCATAATAAAAATAGGTACATCTACATCATGGACACATGTTGGGAAAAACCCAACCTTCCTTCCCTACAACCTCAATGTCGGCCTTCTAAAAGCAGAAACCATATACCTTGCTTTCATCTCAATTGTCTCTAGATCTGACAAGCTCTCTGCCAAACTCTGTTGATGAAGCTTAAGTTTCTCCATACTCTCCTATAAAGAATTCATTTTTGCGCTAACTTCCTCACTATTCCATCGACTTCTAAAACTATCAGTCCTCCTATGTTTGTCCATGGCTACAAAATGCTAGAGTGTTGGTCACTCCAAATGCAATAGCAAATCTGAAAATAAAATAACTTTCTTACACAATGTAGGAAACCGCTCTGATACCAATGTAATAACCCCAATAGGATTCCAAATGAAGTAGTATGTGACATCCCTGTGGACACTAAACCAAATACAAACCAACATCATTAGGACCAACCACATGTCCTACATCCTAGCACCCAAAACTTGTGTTGATGATGTAGAAGTCAGAATGTCACTAGAAGGAAACTTTGTAGAAGATCTATGAAGCCTCTTCTTCCTAGTATCCACCCACATAATATATATTGGACTAGAATCCTAATCATCACCAACATGCATTGAAAAAGATGTAGCTATAGGTGAACCATATGCACTCATGCCATTTGTATATATGGACATAGTAACTGTACACTTGATTTGTGTCACACTCTAAACCCTTCTATCCAAACGATTCCATGAGTTCGAAATGCTTGGATGCCGGCTTAGAGCTCCCTATCCACGGAGCGCAAGAGAGTGTATTTCAAGTTCAAGAGCTCTCAGATGAGCCTTAGAGATACTCTTCTTGCTAGTAAACCATGCAATTGGAGGTTCCAAAGACAAAATGCAAGAATGCAAATGTCCCAAGGAGTTCCTCAAGGATGCAATGCAAATGAAGATTAAGCTAGAATGAAATGTAAAGTGCAACTATTCTAAGCATGGATGAGAGTGTTACAATCCAAATATTAAGCTATGTGAGATAGATTATTGCAAAATAGAAGCTAAACTAACATGCAACATGAATCTAAGCTAAAATGCTATGGTATGAGAGAATGTAGACAAGAAATAGAAGTTCTCCACAAAGCTCCAAAGAAACCTGTTAGAAAACCTGCAGCATAACAATATTCAAAATGAGGATTGATTGAGGGGGAAAGCTCTCTCCCTTTTAAAGATGTATGGACGGTAGAGATCAAGATGAAGATGGTGGATGATCAACGGTGGAATTCAAAAAGAGGAGTGATCCATGTGCACACACAAGTCAACCAATAGAATATAAGTTGACTTGTCAGATAAGACAAAAGTCACAAAGCCTTTTCTTTTAATTGCAAAATAGAAAAAGGACTTTATGTGTGCACTTTAAGTGGGTTAGAAGAATGGGATCTTTTATTTAATTAAAAGGGGACATGTTCTTTTAATCAAATAATGAACTTAGGATAGCATAGTCAAACTATAGGTTATAATCAAATAAATTGATTATTAGCAATTTGGTCTAGGTAAATGATTAAATTAATTTAGCCAAAATGTTGAGAAGGGGGCTAATAGTCTAGATGACCATTTTTAGGTGATTACAGTAACAACACACACTATAGCAAGTCCTAAATGCACAACCTGATAGCGATAGTACTGAACATTAGGAAGATGATGTTAAGATCCAAAAAGAATTTTAACACCTAGCAAAGCGAATAGGTTGAGAGCAAGTGATAAGGTCAAACAAATGCTCCTAAGAAATAGATAGCTGTAACAATCAGCAATAGAGTATTTCTGCCCGCTCGAGATCAAAATTGAAATGAGGTAAGAGGAAGCATAAACTGGTTAGAAATGAGAAAATTAGAGTATAGCAATGTCCAAGATGACAGATAGATGATTAGAACCCAAGAATGACTATATAAAAAATTTTGATAAAATGCCCCAGTTTGACTAGAGTTGACCTTGAAGGATATAGCATAAAAATAAGGTCGAAATGAGTAGAAAGGTGATTTTAGACATGAAATAGTGAATTTAAGTAGATATGAAGTATGAAAATGATGAAGACATGAAGAAATGAAGATGCCCCAGTGATGATTCAGAGATTAGACCTCAAAAGGTCAGCTAACTGCTTAGAAGAAAGTAGAATTTTAAAAGACAATTTTGACCATCAAGATGAACTTGAATTTGGATTTCGATCCCGAAAATGAATCTAGGACATTGAAATTATTTAAGAGGTCAAAATTTTATATAATGTGATGATAAGATAGAAAAGAGATGAAGTGATAGATTAAGAAGGTGAAAATACATGAATAAGAAGAAAGTAAAGAAAATATATGAAAGGAGTTAGCCGATATGTCCACAAAAAGATGAAGAGAGAGCTCTCCCCATATGCAAGAATGCAAGACTAAGCTAGAAAATGAACCTAAAATGCAAGCTAATATGCAAAGTGGTTTACCAGCAAGAAGTGCATAACATTTAGACTCTTAATTTCATCATTGAGCATTTATTAGGGACATCATGAGATCATACAACCATCACTAGTATAACTATGAGGATATGAATATGATCGATATTAGATAGGTATGTGGAAATCCAATCTAAGCATCAGAGACATGTAAGTCAAGATAACTACACGATTAGATTCCCTAAGTTTAATTTAGCAAGATTACACCTGTATCAAGGCATAAGCGCTAGGATAAACCCTGAGTGCGGTCTTGCAAAACAGTCAAGGATGATACATTTATAAGTCAAAGTGTTGAATAGGACAAGCACGAATGCTTACAACACTATAGACAAACAAAGTATACCCACAAGCAAAAATCAAGAAAACATGCCCCATGCCCCCAATCTTCTAGTCAATGACATCCTTGAAAGACTATTAGGGAGGGAACACATGGCAAAGAAATCATCATAGACAGCACACAAAGTAGATAAAGATCAGCATAGCTCAGTCGTTTAAGTGTTAAAGTGCGTGTGTGCAAGTCACTTGGCCATTTTTTCAAGACTTGATTATGGTAGTGAGAAATATCACAACATCGAAGACCATAGGTAAACTATCTGAAAAGTGTTGAAAAACACTTGATGTCAAGGTGGGGGAAGTGTTGAGAAACACTATTTTGTGAGTTTTCCAAGAAACTCTAATGCACAAGAATACCTCAATAGGCTAAGCAGTTGTGCCCCCAAGACGAGGACAATAAACAATTCCAAGCTAGGAAATGTGTAGCAAAGTGGATGATTGAGATTGATAGGCATAGGTGCAAGGGTTTCAAGTAGCTCCTGTTTCCAGGTTTTCACCACTTGACAGATTTTTTCAGGACTTTTTTCAATTTTTATTTTTTTTGTATTTTTTATTTTTTTGGTGATACATCAAAGTGCCTATTGCTAGGTTTTCACTAAGATCTTTTTTTCAAGACATTTTCTAATTTTTAGGATTTTTTCAGGATCATATATGATTTTTTTTTTGGAATTTTTTAGAAGGTTTTAGAGATCACTAGTTTTCAAGCAAGATCACATCATTTTCTCCCAATGTCTAGCAAGGTATAGGACATGATGGAGAAACAAGCCGATGGATAAGCAAAGATGCATAAGAAAGGAATGTGAAGCAAGTGAAAGTGATCCTCAAGGACTGACTCCTCAAGAGTACCCAAGCTAGGGAAAGAGGTGAAATAGTCATATGAAGCATGTTTTGGATAAGAAATGGAAGTAATGAGAAAGATAGCATGTAGGATAAGCGGTGAAGCCAACAAGTGGGATAGCATATAAGATAAGCGATGGAAGCTAATGAGTAAGATAGCATGAAAGCATGTAGTCCAAAAGAGTAGCCATGTCAAGAGACCTATGAGAACCATGTTTCATTTATTATGATCAAGACCAAGGGGTCAACTAGGTAGTATAGCAATGGGATAGAGCAATAAAAATAAAGCTCAAGATGAAGGCTATGAGGGAATGAGAAAGCACAAATAGAGAATCTCATGGATAAGATAGCCAATATGCAAAGATAACTCAACATTGTCAAGATCAAAGAGAGAAGAGGGGATAGATGGATGATGGAAGAATTATGCATGATGCCTGTTTGCCAGGTTTTCATCATGGTACTTATCCAAAGTGCCACAAGAAGTAGTTTTCACCATAGGATAAATTTATTTCTCTTTACTTTTGCTACCAAAGTGCCACAAGAAGTGGTTTTCACCAAGGCACATTTTCATTTTTTTATTTTATTTTTTGAATTTTTAGAAAGAGCTCAAGCTTTGTATATTTAGATAGTGCTCCTATAGGAAAGATAAGCCATGATAAGCCAAGACCATGGAAAGGTATGCTCAAAGATGTTGATAGGGTGATGAAAGGGAAATGGTAGTAGGAAGAATATATGGAGGATAAGAGTTCATGTATAGAAAGGAGGTGTAAGCTTTAGAGGATTTCATGTGGGTAGCTAAAATATTGGACAAGATCAACATTGACACACACCTTGAAGGGTATTGGAACAATGGAGGAATCATGGATGAAGTAGCTTGAGGTTTAGATGTATGAGGTGGTAGAAAAGATTTGGAAAAAAGTGGAGTGGAAGGCTTTGGAATATTTTTAGGAAGATTTTTGGAAGAAGATGGAATGGAAGCCTTTGGAAGCTTGAATGTCAACTTTGAAGTATTTTCAATATTCAAGTATTTTAAAAGAGACTTGGGAATCCACATAGCTTTAGATTTTCCTCGTTCTTTGGGTGCTTGAGAGTGCATTTCTTCAATGATGGATTTAGGAACCCACATTTTCTTTGATTTAGCTCTCTTAATAGTGGACCTTTGTAGTCTCTTTTGTGCATTTTCCTTCTTAGCATTCACATGTCGATTAGATGGGACATAGTGATCTTTATTTTTCAATGGATTCTTATGTTTATTCTCACTTCCAAAGGACTTGGGATTTGTGGATGAATAAGGATGATATGATTGGTTTAGATGGATAGATGGGTGAAAAGTCATCAAGGATGAGTGTCTTTGTTGATCTTGAGGTATGATGGGAGAGCTAGGAGTGGAAAGTGTAGGAGATGAAGGAACATAAGGTCCCAATATAGATGGAAGGTTTGAAGGCTTTAGCTTTGATGGATAAGGACCAAGGATAGACTTAGGAGATGCAAATGGATAGTGAAAAGGGATATCAACATCTTTAGATTGAGCAACATAGTCAAAGCCATCAATAGACTCATGAGTAGCTTTGATAGGAACAACATTTTTAATAGGAGCACTTGAAGCTTGAGCACAATTTTGAAGTGGATATGGAGAAGTAGAACACGAGGGGATGCTTTGATCTTGACAAGTAGCCTTGGATAGCATATGAAGAGAACTTTTCTCATAATTTTTAGTAAGCTCAAGGGAGATAATGGAAGTGGTATCTTCATCATACTTAGGAGGTGGACAAGATATAGGATATGGAGGGAAAAAATCTTGAAAGAGATGAAAGGGTGCTTGATCTTGATCTTTCTTTCTATTCATAGCTTTTTCTTTTTGAGAGTCCTCTTGACATGGAGCCACTTCTAAGGACAAGGGAGAATGAAGAGTGAATGGAGTAGTGCTTGGATTAGGCATAGTAGTGCATGAAGGTTGAGGATGTTTAGGATTAGTAGCATGGAAAAGGTTTGCCGCCAAGTGAAGGTTAGCTTGAGTTTCTTTTAGAGGTAGCCTTTGAGGATACACGTAGTCTATGTGGAAAGCATTAGTTTCTTTATTTGATGGAGGCATGCTGGAAATATTTGAAGTGTTGGGAGATGCATGAGTGTTGGAAGAAGTGGAAGATGTAATAGAGCCACTACTAGACATAGGTTCATTAATATGATCTTTCTCAAGAGAAGTATCCTCAACACATGAGTCACTAGAGGTTCCAATAATTCCATTATCAATAAGATCTTGGATTTTATGTTTTAGCTCAATGCAATCTAAAGTACTATGCTCATTATGTTGATGATAAGCACAATAGATATCCAAGAATGGGTTTCCATATGAGCTAGACTTTGGTAACATGATGATCTTATTGCTAAGAAGTTTTTGCAAAGTGTCATCATAAGAATCTTCCAAGGGAGCAAAAGTTCTATTAGAAGTATGTCTAGGATCTTCTTGTTGTTTCTCATGTGAATGGTATGCATCCATGTCTTCATCATTATCTTGGTCAAATATAGGTCCATCATGAAATTTTAGCATAGGCTCTAAGAAGGTATCACTTGCTTGTTCTCTAAAGAGGTCTTTAGATCTAGAAGATGAAGACATTTGATGTCTTGAAGTAGAGCATGTAGACCTAGAAGAAGAGGATGACCTCAAAGAAGGTGACTCACATGCATGTAAAGACCTTAAAGAAGATTCATGTAATGATGCAATCTTCTCCTCTAACCTTTTCTCAAGTTTAGACTTCATTTCTATCATGCGCTTAGAGAGACGAAGGTAAGAAAGATCATTTGTCTCTTTTAGTTCTTTGTATTGTGCATATAGAACTTGAAACTCTTTAGTGACATGGAGGATATCATGATCATCTAGATTTGGTTGAAGTTTGGTAGCACAAGGTTTAGATCCCATAGTTTTAGATGCAAAGCCAAGCATAAAATAGTCTAGAAGATAACTTGATGTTGAAACTATAGGAGGTAGAGTGTTCACTTGCCAAGATAGTAAAGAGAGATTAAAGTGACTTGTCAAACAATATGTCCAAGAAACTTACGACATGAATGAGTCAAGTCAATAGCTAGGCAAGATGCCCAATTAGCCAAATAGATAGAGCAAGCAGGGTGACGAGTGAACAACTCTCCAACCCAAGAGTGTAGTCAAGAAATCAAGGTAACCATTTTAGCAAAAGGATAACTAGCAAGCATGCATAGACCATGAAGACAAAAAGACCAAGAGCACTAAGACCAAAGAATCACTTTAAGCATGTTCAAAAACTAGAGACATAGCAAATCAAAGTCAAATGATGAGACTCCCCTTAGCAAGCAACACAAGAAAATGTTTGCATTTGATGTTTTGACTTGGTTGACAAAGTTTGACAATAGTTGATAGCATAACAAGTTTGATGTTCAAAAGAAATTTCTTTCCAAGCAAGATAGTGACACATAGAGTAGTCTTCAAACAATCAAGCAAGGGACAAAGCAACCTTGCATGATACAAGCATATGTGACGTCTCAAAAGAATTCCCTAGAATTATCGTCATGTGTATGTTCAAATTTTTTTTTACAAGTATACCACATTTGAAAACACATCAAGCAATATCTACCTAGAAGTCATGGTTCATTACTCAACAACTTGGCCCACACTTGATGCTCCTTTGCCTCACACCAAGTGGTTTCCCACAAGAGATATTGGCTTTGTCATGGAAGTGCCATAAGCACAACCAAGGGAACACATATGGTGAGTGTAAAATCTTGGGGTGATCCGGGTAGTCCACTAGGATCGATCCTTGCACCAAGAAGTTGAGCGGCTAAAAAAGGTAGTTACTAACTTAGGGTGTTTAGATAGGGCTTCCGTTCATAGTGTTCCTCTTGCTCCCAATTACGGGACACCTCACCTTGCGATGAGTAACCGATCTCGCGATCACAAGAGTACCTTAAGCATTCTTGCCTAGTGATCTCCCTATGGTCGAAATCCCATAAGCAATCACGCTAGGCGAAGACAAACACTATGTCTACCAAAGTTTTGTGTCCTTGGTAGCCTTGAGTCGTTCCTCTCAGGTTGTCCGAGAGCAGGCCCTCTAAAGGAGTCTAACTACACAAAGTGGATCAACTTTTGGAAGTCAAGATTTCTAGTTCACCACAAGGGTGAAGAGCATACTCTCCTATTCCAATCATTTTCTCCCAAACACGCCAAGAAGATTCAGTTACCCCTTGCTTTTGAAACCAAATGGCAAGTCAAGATTTCTGATTCACCACAAGGGTGAAGAGCATACTCTCCTATTACCAAAAGACTCCAATCACAAGTTTTATGTGCCTATGAAAAATGAACAATTAGTCAATGCCACACATGAAAAAAAAAAAGCAAGAAATTTTGGGTTTTTATGCTTTGGGCAGCCCTGCAAACAATGTTAGTAGCCCTTGCGCATTTGAAGCTTTGACATACGTTCTTTTTATGCAATGTTTCAATTTCTTTTCATAAGGATGGCAACCTGTAATCACAACTTGTTAGCACCAAAAGTTAGTATGAAATAACATAAAAATCTGCAATAAAAAGTGGTGAGTTGCCTCAAAAATCCAATTTATCTTCCAACCAAGTGCATGCAAAGAAAGTGCAAGTTAATCACAAATGCTCTCATTTTTACTCTTTGATTTTGACCTAGTCAACAAGATTGGACTTTTTTGCTATGATTTCATATCCAAAAATAAAAATGAAAAGAAGAGACCCCTATTAAAAATTAGAGAGCTTTCCAAAAATGCAAGAAATTTAAAAAAATCTCTTCATTTGCGCTCTAGAGATCAATTTTGTCAAAATAGGCCAAATTTATCAAATCGAATTTTTGATCTTTAATACGACCTCAAAATTCAAAACACAAAGAAAAAACTCCTATTAGAATTGAAAAATCTTTCTGAAAATGTAAGTTTTTCTAAAAAATACGCTGATTTGCGATCAGAAACGACTTTTTATGAAAAATAAAGAAAAAATCATAACTCCTGAAAATCACGTCAAAATGCTCTGTAAATTGGACTGAAACATTTTGAGCACATACCTAATCAGGAAAAATTTTTTTAGAACCAAACTCTAAGCGGTTTAAAAGATATGATCAAATCTTTAAACCAACTAAGTTTTTGGCCTTCAAACCAATTTACTTATGGGTTGGCCTTAAAACCAAAGTGACAATTCTACAAAAGCATTTGATTAGATCCAATATGCTGCTGTAAAAAATTAGAGATGAAAAATAAAAGTAAATGGAGCTAGAAACTTGATTCAAGCCCCACGGTGGGCGCCAAAAATGTACACTTGATTTGTGTCACACTCTAAACCCTTCTATCCAAACGATTCCATGAGTTCAAAATGCTTGGATGCCGGCTTAGAGCTCCCTATCCACAGAGTGCAAGAGAGTGTATTTCAAGTTCAAGAGCTCTTAGATGAGCCTTAGAGATACTCTTCTTGCTAGTAAACCATGCAATGGGAGGTTCCAAAGACAAAATGCAAGAATGCAAATGTGCCAAGGAGTTCCTCAAGGATGCAATGCAAATGAAGATTAAGCTAGAATGAAATGTAAAGTGCAGCTATTCTAAGCATGGATGAGAGTGTTACAATCCAAATATTAAGCTATGTGAGATAGATTATTGCAAAATAGAAGCTAAACTAACATGCAACATGAATCTAAGCTAAAATGCTATGGTATGAGAGAATGTAGACAAGAAATAGAAGTTCTCCACAAAGCTCCAAAGAAACCTGTTAGAAAACCTGCAGCATAACAATATTCAAAATGAGGATTGATTGAGGGGGAAAGCTCTCTCCCTTTTAAAGATGTATGGACGGTAGAGATCAAGATGAAGATGGTGGATGATCAACGGTGGAATTCAAAAAGAGGAGTGATCCATGTGCACACACAAGTCAACCAATAGAATATAAGTTGACTTGTCATATAAGACAAAAGTCACAAAGCCTTTTCTTTTAATTGCAAAATAGAAAAAAGACTTTATGTGTGCACTTTAAGTGGGTTAGAAGAATGGGATCTTTTATTTAATTAAAAGGGGACATGTTCTTTTAATCAAATAATGAACTTAGGATAGCATAGTCAAACTATAGGTTATAATCAAATAAATTGATTATTAGCAATTTGGTCTAGGTAAATGATTAAATTAATTTAGCCAAAATGTTGAGAAGGGGGCTAATAGTCTAGATGACCATTTTTAGGTGATTACAGTAACAACACACACTATCTCAATAGAAAACTAAACTAAATCTACAGTTGATGAAAACTCATACATCAACTTGTGTGCCATCATCAAAACACACATCAACAACTGTATCCATACTGCTAAACTCCTCTTTGGATGGTTCAACTGACATAGAAGTGGTTGTTGATAGGACAATATCCTCGCATGCTCCTAATCCCATTATTGCTACATCACCATCCCCTGACAAAGCCTAATCTATGGACTCCTAACTTTGCACACATAACTCAGCACCAGTCTATGAATTAGTAATACTAGAGCATAAACCTACATCTACTTACTCCGCTAAAACACCCACATCACTTACATCATAGCTGAGTGACTCTATATGTGCCTCTATCCCACCTGAGGAAGAAATTGCCTACTGCATTGTAGCAACACCATGAGATCTCCCATACAAATCTTCCAATAATAATCATGTCCTTGAGAGAGACGAAAGTATCAGTGGTAACAACTGCATCAACTATCTATACACTAACTATAATAGAAGCTTTAGGAGCCTTAACATGTTGAAGCTCGATGCCACTAAGTCCATCATCAACATTGCAGATAAGACAAATAGGTGTCATAATAAAAATAGGTACATCTACATCATGGACACATGTTGGGAAAAACCCAACCTTCCTTCCCTACAACCTCAATGTCAGCCTTCTAAAAGCAGAAACCATATACCTTGCTTTCATCTCAATTATCTGTAGATCTGACAAGCTCTCTGCCAACCTCTGTTGATGAAGCTTAAGTTTCTCCATACTCTCCTATAAAGCATTTATTTTTGTGCTAACATCCTCGCTATTCCATCGACTTCTAAAACTATCAGTCCTCCTATGTTTGTCCATGGCTACAAAATGCTAGAGTGTTGGTCACTCCAAATGCAATAGCAAATCTAAAAATAAAATAACTTTCCTACACCATAGGATGGTAGGAAACCACTCTGATACCAATGTAATAACCCCAATAGGATATAACTTCTTCAAACACAATTTTTTTTTATACTTCAATTGTTTGACATTTCGTTAAACACTTTTCAAGAAAGAGATATATTGTGTATGTATATTCTAATTGCTTTCTAAATGCCAAACTTTAATAAATATGCTTCCAAAGAACACACCAAACAACTAACAATAAAGATGTAATTATTTATGAATAATACTGATTACAAATAGGAAAATATGGATCTACATTGATAAGATATTAGGGCAATAAATTCTAATATAAAACTCTGATATATATCAGATTACAATAGATTTTATAAACCCAACCAATGCCCTAAATATCTACTCTCAAACAATGCAAAATGTAGTAGATAAAAACCTGGAATTTCTCCAAAAACATGGATTTTCCTATAGCAAATTCCAAATTATTCCTTACTGCACAAAGTTGGCCCTAGGCCAAAAATTTGGCACAATGAAAAGTTTGATTTGTCTTTTCCAATAGTTGCAACCCTTCGAAAGATTTTTCACCACCTCAGTTATGCAAATCAATGGAAGTGTTCATTCCCAACAATCAATATAACAACTCCAAAAATCCTTGGCTCCGCAAACTATCCAGAAGAGTAGATGGAAACACATTTGATGCTCAATAATGAGGTTGCCCTCCCTATTTATTCTTTTCCTTCACCCTTCTAGAAGGAAATAAAATATTATTTAATTGCACTCTCTAGAAGCTTCCCCCAATACATTAATTAGTTGTGCTTCTAGAAAATTAAATTAATTAAATATAAAGTCACCTTTAGATTTATTTATTGACTTTAGTTTAATTTATTTCTTCACTTAGCCTTTAGAGAATGAAAAGCTAAGAACTCCATTTAGGGTCTAAAAGATGGGGAACATTACATTTTGGACTTTATAAATGCTTCCCTACTATTCTATGGCAAGATTTATTTGTTTAGTGAGTTAGTTATATATGGGGGACCACTAGATTTCTCTTTGCAAGGGACTTCACCAAGGCTTTGGAGAAAACTTGAGAAGTTGAAGTTTCTCTGCTTAGTTAGGATGCTCCCCCTCTACTTAGCTAATTTGGAAGCATAGAGAAGCAACACATTCTCTTTAATTTACACATAACTACTCCTATTTCAATCACACTTTGCTTCACATAATCCTATGTCAATATACACATCTATATTTTTTGTAATGTCCCCAACTTTTTAGCATCTCAATGGAGTTCATAGACTTTACATTCTCCAAAGGATAAGTGGAGAAATAAGGAAAAATTGAATAAATTAATTTCTTATAAAGTCATTAACTAAAATAAAATTAAAAGGTGACTTTATATTTAGTTAGTTAAATTTTCTAGAAGCACAACTAATTATTTTATTGGAAAGAGGGAAGCTTCTAGAGAGTTCATTTTCAAGAAGTTTATCTAATTATTGCCTTCAAAAGGGGAATCTTCTAGAGAATGCAATTAAATAATATTTTATTTCCTTTTAAAAGGGTCAAGGAAAAGAATAAATAGGGAGGGCAGCCTCATTGTTGAGCATGGAATGTGTTTCCATCTACTCTTCTAGATAGGTTGTGGAGCCAAGGGTTTTAGTAGTTGTCATATTGATCATTAGGAATGAACAGTCCCATTGATTTGCATAATTGAGGTGGTGAAATATCTTCTAAAGGGCTGCAATTGTTGGAGAAGAAAAATCATTCTTTTCACTGTGTCATGTTTGTGGCCTAGGCTCAGCTTTGTAAAGTAAGAAATAAGTTGGGAATTTGCTACAAGAAAATTAATTCGTTTGCAGCAATTTTAGGTTGTTATCTACTACATTTTGCATTGGATATTTAGGGCATTAGTAGGGTTTGTAAAATCTATTGTAATCTAATTCATATCAGAATTTTATATCATAATTTGTGGCACTAATGTCTTATTGATGTAGATGCATATTTTCCTATTTGTAATCAGTGTTATTCAAAAATAGTTGCATCTTCATTGTTAGTTGTTTGGTGTGTTCTCTAGAAGCATATTTATTAAAGTTTGGCATTTAGAAAGCAACCAAAATTTAAATATGCAATATATATCTTGCTTACAAAATTTTTGACGAAATGTCAAACAACTGAAGTATAAAAAAATTTGGTGTTTGAAGAAGCTATAATCTGTTGGGGTTATTACATTGGTATCAGAGCGGTTCCTTACCATCTTGTGGGGTAGGAAATTTATATAATTGTTAAATTTGTTGTTACATTTGGAGTGACCAACACTCTAGCATTTTCTAACCATAGATAGACATTGGAGGATTGGCAGTTCTAGAAGTCAGTGGAGTAATGACGAATTTAGCATGAAGATGAATGCTTTGCAAGAGAGTATAGAGAAACTTAAGCTTCATCACTAGAGATTGATAGAGAGCTTGTCCAATTCAAATACAATTGAAAGGGCACCAAGGTATATGGTTTATACCATTAGGAGGTGGACATCGAGGTTACAAGGAAGGAAGCTTGAGTTTTCCCCGACAGGATTCCCTAATGCAAATGTACCTATATTTAGTACAACACCTGCTAGTCCTATCTACAGTGTTGACGATGGACTTATTTCATAGGGACATGTGGTTGTATCAATGGCAGTAGAGGATAGTGGCATCAAGCTTCAATAGGTTGAGGCTCCCAGAGTTGTTGCTATAGTTAGTGCAAAGACAATTGATACAAATTTTACTACTAATACTTTTGGCCCTCTCGACGACTGGATTATTATTGGAGATTTGTATGTGAGATCTCATGGTGTTGCTGTAGTTTAGGAGGAAATTGCTTCCTTAAGTGGTACAAAAGCATGTACAAAGTCACTCAGCTGTGATGTGGATATTTCAGCAGAGTCAATAGATGCGGATTTAGGCTTTAGTAATTTTGATTCATAGCTTGACATTGAGTCATGTATGCAAAGTCAAGAGTATATAGTTGAGGTTTTGTTAGGAGATGTTGATACAGATAGTATAACACATTAGATGATCCATTTGATGATGCTATGAGATGTGCTAGGTATGATACCCCTTCTCAGATATTGAGTGATGACTTCGAGGAGGTTTTGGATAGGTCTCAGGGTTGATGCTTATAGGATATTACTATTGATGTGGAAGCTGAGACATTCAAGGAGATTGATACAACAAGGGCTTATATTTCTCCAGGTGATGAGTTGCTTCAGTTTTCTATTGTGGCAATAAGTGATGTTACTGTGTCCATATATTTTAATGTGGCTACACGTATTGTTGATACAATTGGCATGAGTGCATATGGTTCACCTGTAGCTACATCTTTTTCAACACATGTTTTTGATGATAAGGATTTCATTCCAATATATATTATGTGGGTGGATATAGGGAAGAAGAGGTTTCATAGATCTTCTATGGAATTTCCTTCTGGTGACATTCTGACTTCTACATCATCAACACAAGTTTTGGGTGCTAGACTATAGGATATGTGGTTAGTCTTGATGATGCTAGTTTGCAATTAGTTTAGTGTCTACATGGATATCACATACTACTTAATTTGGGATCCAGGTGGAGGTTGGAGTTCATTATACTATTGGATTTCTTGAGGACAAGCAATTTCAAGGAGGACAGATTGTAATGCCCCATCTTTTTGACATCTCAGTGGAGTTCTTAGCCTTTATGTTCTCTGAAGGCTAATTGGAGAAATAAGAAGAAATTGATTAAAATAAATTTCTTATAAATTCATTAAATAAAATTAAATTAAAAGGTGACTTTTATATTTAATTAATTTAATTTTCTAGAAGCACAACTAATTATTGTATTGGAAAGGGGGAAGCTTCTAGAGAGTGCAATTAAATAATATTTTATTTCCTTCTAGAAGGGTCAAGGAAAAGAATAAATAGGGAGGGAAGCCTCATTGTTGAGCATAGAATGTGTTGCCCTCTACTCTTCTAGATAGCTTGTGGAGCCAAGGGTTTTTGCAGTTGTTATATTAATCATTGGGAACGAACACTCCCATTGATTTGCATGACTGAGGTGGTGAGATATCTTCCAAAGGGTTGCAACTGTTGGAGAAGACAAATCAATCTTTTCATTGTGCCAAATTTTTACCTTAGGGTCAATTTTGTGGAGTAAGAAATAAGTTGGAAATTTTCTACAATGATTTGTTATATGAAAATTCATGTTTTTGGAGCAATTCCAAGTTTTTATCTACTACATTTTGCATTAGATATTTAGGGCATTAGTAGAGTTTGTAAAATCTATTGTAATTAGTGTTATTCAAAAACAATTGCATCTTAATTGTTTGTTGTTTTGTGTGTTCTCTAGAAGCATATTTATTAAAGTTTAGCATTTAGAAAGCAATCATAATTTACATATGCAATATATCTCTTGCTTGCAAAATGTTTGATGAAGTGTCAAACAACTAAAGTATAAAAGAATTTGTTGTCTGAAGAAGTTATAACCTATCAGGGTTATTACACAAACATAATAACTAAAGAGAAACTTTAACACACAATAGGTCTTAGTATTACATTCCTTACTTTTATTAATAACTAAATTATTTGTTAGTACATTTTGAAGTAGGTTGGTTTCTATAAGGAAGCCTATAAACCTCTTCTCTAAATATAACAATGCAGTGTAGATATTACTATATTAAAAAGTTTACATTGCTTAATAAATCATCTTAGTTGTGGTTACTTCTTCTACACCTTGAAATTTATATCAAGTATAGCTCATTTAATTTATAATAGCTGAAAGAAGTCAAAATATCTGACAAAGTGTTTGTAAATAGATTTGTCAAGGTAAAGTTACTTCTAAAAATGACCCTATTCACCCCGTGAACAATGATAAGTGTGCCTTCAGTTGGAGAGATTGTAATTGATCACTATCAGATTACAATCTTCCTCTACATTCGAGAGGTGTATCTCTGTCATAAGATATGGGTATTTGTGATTCTTCAATGGAAATGTAATCAAGCGTAGAAGATCAAAAGAAATCTATTGATAATGAATGCACCAAAAGACTTCAATGCTTCCCTAAAACAACTCAAATCGCTAATAAGAACGATCAAGAACTATGCTTGAAGGCTAGCATTAGCTCAGTGATGATTCAATGGTTCACTAAAATCTACACCATATAGTGAAAACATTAATTACAACAAGAATCAACACCCTAACAGTTCATACTTTGTAGAAAAGAGAACACAAAATGCACTTCCTTTTATTTCTTAGCAGCAAGAACATAAGAAAATTGTTGATTACAAGAACAAGAATTGTACGCACTTTCCAAAACTTGTCCTTCTATTAAAAATAAGTCTCCTTTTTCTCAAAATCCAAAAAGTCCCCTCATTACAATGAGATTCAAAAATTTATAGCCATTCTAGCATAACCAACTTTTTAGGTTCTCAACTACCTCAAAAGTTAGAGTTTAAGAATTTGGAATGCTAGTTACAACCAACTCCAACATCTTAATTTTTCAAAGCACATAATTTTTTTTTAGTAGAATGCAACCTTAATTATATGCTTCACATATCTAATATTGCTTCACTGATCCACAACTATTGAGAGCTTACTTGTGTAAGTTATTTTGGGCATATTTTTGAATAATTTTATCCAACAAATTGGCATTCCACATAAATATTTTGTGAAATAGGTGGAGCTTAGTCAGCATTCAAATATTTCTTTAGGCAACACTTCCCATATGGAATGCTATTTCATTGACATTATTTTCTTGAGCATATTTTTGACACCTTCTATCTTTGTTAGGAATTGAGTCAATTGTTAATGTGAAAAACTTCTCACAAAATTATACTTGGCAACTGAGTGACATGGTAAGGAGCTAAGTGACAAGAAATGTTGAGTTTCTCGATAGCAATGGGTGTCAAGTTACTCGGTCACCAAAGGAGAGAGAGATCAACAACAACAAGCCCGATCCATAAACTAAGTGAACTTGGTTAAAAAAGGAACAAAGTGAGCTCAGTCAACTCGTTCTAATAGGGGACCGAGTGAGCTTAGTTAATATTATGATTGAGTGATCTTAGCAAATACTAAGACCAAATAACTTGGTAAACATAGGAAGAACTCAGTCAACACTAGACTCAAGTTAGAGTAGAGAACTTGATCAATAAGGGCACCAAATTCCTTGGTGACTCACTTACAATCTAGTTTCTTCTGCCTTTAAAATACAAAGATAAGAACATAGACTTGCAAATCTATTTTGCACAAATACTAAACACAATGCAAAATAGATAGAGATGGAGAAAACTATAAGCCAAATAATTGGAGATTGACTAATATGCATGCTTTCTTACTTTCTATTCAAAAACCAATTCAACTATTACAGATCTGGGAGCATATGGGATCAACCAGAACTAAAATACATTAATCTAAAACTTCTATTGATGATATGAACTCACAACACAAGATGGCTACATACAATAATTCCTAGAGAAATCACTACTTCAATAGGACAATCAAAATGAACTTACAGAAAATAAAAAGATCTTATCATGTATTATTGCATGCTCTGATCTTCTTCCTGGTTTCCTAAACCTTCCTTCTACTCTCTGAATGCTCTACTCTCTTCAACTGATCTCTATCATTCTGCTTCCTTATCGAATGAATGGGCATTCTTTCCTTTTGTCTTGTCTCAAAAAACTTTCCCTCTCATTTCGAATTTGAACTCACTATTAGAAATAATAGTCCACCAAGATAACTAAGAGGGGGAGATGAATTAGTTATCCAATAATAAAGACATTTATCTTCATTCAACAAAGTTAACCATTCAACCAAAGTACACATCAACCATAATAAAATGCACATAGACAATTACACCAAATATGTTGACTAGGGAAACCCTTAATCAAAGTGAAAACCCCAGTGGGAATGATGCCCCCAAGATGATGTACTAATATAAATATTCTTTGTTAGAGGATGGACCCTGTTAGGACTCTATGACAACATTTAGTACAATGAGTTCCTATTAGGAGACTTTGAATCCTTGTTAGGATATTTTAACCCTATTAGGAGTTGTGGTACAATGTATGCAAGAAGAGCCCATTGCCCAAACATGAAATTTCAATTACAAGAAGAGCTCATTGCTCAAACAAGTAATTTACTATTATTTTCCACTTTTTTTTTTTTTTTCAACTAAACCAATCACTATTAGACCTTGTAGACCAACTCATGAACCTCATAATTAAATACCAAACCTCGGATTAGTGAATAAAATCTCAACAATGAAGTTTCCTTCACTTGTGCACTGCTCTGCTCAATTTTGCATTCTGCAGATTCTCTACTGCTTATTATCAATATAATTCATGTCACACCTCATACCATGATAAAGGAAAATTTCCTTCCTTTATACAAGTCCTCAAAAAAACTCCCTATGTTGGTTGTTAGACCTCTCAATTAATTATTATAGGACCATACTAAGAACACGTTTTACTTAGCAATAACATTAATCTTCTACCTTGTAACTTGAATAAAACTTTGTACACACAATATTATGAAGAGCATGCTTAGCCACATCATCAACAACATGTCTTCTTCATGTCGTCAACCTAAATTTTCAAAACAACAATTCTGCTAAGAGATATAACAAGTTTACCAGAAGATGCCTCCATAAACTCTATCTCAGAATAAACATCACCAAAACTTACATAACTTCTTCAAGACTTATCATTTCTTCTTTTGATGTTAACTAAATATACCAGACACTTAGACATATCTTTTATAACCTTAGATAGTGTAAACACTCAACTAGTCATCCATATCAACTTGATCTTTCCACTATTCTTCTGTCAGATACCACAAAAAATTGCTATGTTGACATCAATGACAAACTTAGTCATGACTGTAACATATCATCATAGTAACATCTCTAAAATACTCCCCCATAGGAATGTCATTAGAATTAATGCTTCCAACGAATCTTCTAACAATCTCCCCTTTTGACATTGATGGCAACATAGATGAAAAACATCTAGTTCCAAGAATACCAACAAAAGATTATTTTTCAAATCCTCTTCATCAATCATTCTCCCCTATTGATATACCTCAATGTGTTTTCTGTCAACTACCATTCCATGTTGTACATATTGTAATCATGCTAAATATATTCCTCAACATAGTATTTTTAATGCAATATTCTCCCCCATTGACATCAATGTCAAAGGTTTTAGCAACCAACATCTCTGCTTCAAGCTCTACATCAATTGATATTTACTTAGCTCAAGTGTAAAAAGATACTATTCAAAACAACATCCAACAAGAGTCCCAGATGACTATGTCCATCACAGATACTACCCCATATAGGAATCATCAACATTCAGTCTAGAAAAATAATGGTGCTCTATTACCATGGACTGATGCACTATTACATCTTCTACTTTGATGTAGGAAGGGTCATAACCTCAAGCATACCTCACAAATACTCAAAAGTCTCTGTGGAAAGAGGCTTAGTGAATATATCTCCAATTTGCTCTTTAGTGATCACATATGCCAATGTAATTTCCTTATTTGCAACTTTCTCTCTCAACATGTGATAATTGATAGAAATGTGCTTAGTCTTCAACTGCAATACTGGATTCTTAGACATATTTATTGTGCTTGTGTTGTCACAATGTATGACAACACGTTCATTGATTTCTATCCTTATATCCTTCAGCATCTGCTTCATCCAAATTACTTGATTGAAATTGTTTGCTACTACAACATACTCTTCTTTTGTTGTACTTTTTGATATACAATCCTACTTCTTGATTAACCAAGAAACCAATTTTCCTCCAAGAAAGAAGGCTCCTTTATTGGTGTTTTTTCTATCATCCATACTACCTTCCCAATCTGCATTAGTATAAGCACTTAGAGTGAAATCATTAGATCTATCATACCATAATCCATACTCTAATGTTCCCTTCAAATATCTAAATGTCCTTTTTATTTCTACATAATGTGCTTCTCTGGGATCAGCCTAGAATCTTACAAAAATTCCAACTACATTTTCTATATTTGGCCTTGTGTGAGTCAGATATTGCAATCTTTTGATTATAGGTTTGTACTTTTTCTATTCAATCTTAGTTGTCTCATCCTTTGTAGATAACTTGTATTCAATTACCATAGGTGTTCCAATGGTTTTACATATTTCCAAACCAAACCTTTTCGATAAATCCTTTAAGTACTTAGTTTGAGAAATGAAGACTCCTTTATTCTGTACAATTTACAATCCTAGGAAATATTTTAATCTCTCCTATCATACTCATTTCAAATTCTTTCTTCATATCTTCAGCAAAATTTTCACTTCCTTTGTCATTTCCTCCAAATATGATATCATCAACAAATATTACCAAAATCATCAAGCCATCATTAATTTCTTTCCAGTATAGATTACTATCTGCCATACCATGTTGTATCTATGTTTTGTCAAATGTTTGCCTAACCATGCATACCAAGTTTTGGGGGCTTGCTTCAATCCATACAATTATTTCCTTAGTCTGCATATTATGTCCTTGTCATCTGTTAAAGGACATCCTTTAGGATGCTCAATGTATACCTCTTCTTCAAGTTCTCCATTTAGAAAGTTGACTTGACATCCATTTTATATAACTTGAATTTCTTCTGTGCTACATTGGCTAAAAATAATCTTACTACTTCTATTCTAACCACTAGAGCATAAGTTTCCTCACAATCTATCCCTTCTTAATGTGAGTAACCTTTACATACCAATCTTTGTTTCTTACAACTTTGCCTTGTTCACTCATCTTGTTCCTGAATACCTATTTAGTTCCTATCAAATTCTTGTCTACTGGTCTAGGCACTAATTCCTATGTCTCATTGTTAGCTATTTGATCCAATTCCTCTTTCATGGCTTGTTTCCAATAATCATCTTTACATGCTTAATCTGCATTCTTAGGCTCAACTTGAGATATCAAGCATAGTTCTTCATTGACACTTCTTTTCATCACACCTTTGTCTTTGCTTTCGATGATCTACTCAGATGAGTGATTCTTCATCATATTCTTTCTTGAAATAGGAGTTTCTATCTCAACTCTTGGCTCTATTGAAGGTTTTGAGCTTTGTTCCTGCCTTTTCTCTCCTTCATTCTGCAATTAATTATTACTCTCAAGAAATATTTCATCATTCCTTAGCTTAGTAACAACATCATCATTTGAATTGTAATCAACTATTCTCTCTTGTATTTTGAATTGCTCATCAATTCTCACATTTGCACTTTCTATAATAGTCTTAGTTCTATGATTATAACATCTATAAGTGTTGCTTCACAATAAATAACCAAGAAATATACTTTTATTACATGTAGCACCAAACTTGCCAATGTCAGCATCTCTTTTGATATAACACTAACTTCCAAATATTCTGAAATACTTAACTGTAGGTGAGTGACCAAACCATAGTTCATAAAGTGTCTTTCCTGACTTGCACTTTGTTCATAGTGTAGACTATTGTATTCACAACTCTCCAAAATATCTTGGATAGATCATTCTTTGCTAACGTAGCTCTTGCAGCTTCTTTAACTAACATGTTTCTTCTCTCTATAATGCCATTCTATTCAGAGTTTTCAACTCAATTCTTTCTTTTGCTCTAGGATTGAATCTTTTCTCTTCAATTTGATTCCTGGGTGAACCCATAATATGACCATTTTGCAAATCATTACTAATGATAACTTCTACATTTTCATGGTTAGCCTTTAGATCAAAAAAAGTTACCAAATCTATCTCTTCTACTACTTCCTTTTCCTTAACTATTTCAAGCTCATTGTCACAATCTTCTAAGAATCTTTCCATACTTGCTTTAAATTCTTCATCTTCATTAGAAAGAAGACTCTTTCTACATTTCCTTACTCTCTTAGAGCATGTAAATGCATAATGACCAAAATCATTACATATCCAACAAGGAAAAATTTCCATACCTTCTTTCTCTCCTTTCATAAGTAGATCAATACCTTCCTTGATCTTCATGTCTTCTTTGGATCCAAAACTTATGCCTCTATCCAAAAACTTAGTGCTCAATTTTGTACAAAATTTTGATCTCTCACCAAGAAGCTCCATTTTCTAGGTGTCAAAATTTCATCTTCTAGATGTTGGACTATCTTCTCTAAACATGTTCAACATGGATCTCCCAAAGTTATTCAACCGTTCCTTCATGTACCTGATGCTCTGATACCAATTATTAGAAACAATAGTCCACCAAGATAACTGGGTTGGGGGGGGGGGAGGTGAATCAATTATCCAACAATCAAGACATTTATCTTCTTTAAAAAAACTTAACCATTCAACTAGAGTAAACAACAACCATAATAAAATGCACATAGACAATTACACCAGATATATTAACTAGGGAAACTCTTGATCAGAGGGAAAACCCCAATGAGAATGATGCCCACAAGATGATGTACTAATATAAATATTACTTGTTAAAGGATAGACCTTGTAAGGAGTCTATTACAACATTTAGTACAATAAGTCCCTATTAGGAGATCTTAATTCTCTGTTAGGAGATTCCAACTGTGATAGGATTTGTGGTACAATGTATGCAAGAATAGCCCACTGCCCAAACATGTAATTTCAATTACAAGATGGGCTTTCTTCTCAAACTAGTAATTTACTGTTATCTTCCTCTTTCATTTGTTCTATCAACTGAACCAATCATTTTCAGACCTTGTAAACCAGGTCACAAACCTCAGATCCAAATACCAAACCTTGGATCACTCAATAAAACCTCAACAATGAAGTTTCCTTGACTTGCACACTTCTTTTCTCAACTTTATATTCCACATTCTCTGCTACTTATCATCAATATAATTCATGTCATACCTCATACCATGATAAAGGTAAATGTTCTTCCTTTATACCAAGTCCTCAAAACAATTCCTTGAATTGGTTGTTAGACCTTCTCAATTAATTATTGTAGGACCATACTAAGAACACATTTCACTTAGTGATAACATTAATCTTCTACATTGCAACTTGAATAACTTTCCATGCACACAATATTATGACAAGAAAGCTTAGCCATGTCATCACCAACATGTCTTCTTCATGTCCTCAACCTTGATTCCCAGAATAACAATTCTACTAAGAGATATAACAAGTTTACCAAAACATGCCTCTGTAAACTCTATCTTAGAACAAATATCACCAAAACTTATATAACTTCTTCTAGAGTCATTCTTTCTTCTTCTAACATTAATTAAATATACTAGATACTCAGAAGTATCTCCCATAACCTTAGATAGTTTAAACACTCAACTAGTTATTTGTACCAACTTATTCTTTCTATTTTTCTTCTATCAAATACCATAGAAAACTTCTATGTTGACATCAATGACAAACTTAATCATGAATGTAACATATTATCATGATAACATATCTACAATACTCGCCCAAAGGAATATCATCAGTATTCATACTTCCAACCAATCTTCTAACACTCACCTTATCATATTTAATGCTTCTTTTGGGGAGGTGGGAATTTGGCTCAAGGGGCAACCCATCAAATTTCAACACTCCCCCTTTAAACTGAGCCAAAAAAACAAGGATCACTCTTGATCTAAATCAACTATGTCAAGGCTTCTTCTTAGATGCACATAAGTTGCTATGCCCAAAGGCTTAGTGAAAATATTTGCTAGCTACTACTTAGACTTACAAAATTTTATCTTGATGTCTCCATTCTCCACTAACTCTCTAATGAAATGATATCTGGTCTCAATGTTCTTGCTTCTCCCATGGAAGACTAGATTCTTCGACAATGCAATTGAATAAATGTTGTCACAAAAAATTGTGGTTCCATCCTCTTTCCTTTCATTTAAATCTGCTAAGATTCTTCTTAACCAAATAGCTTGACATGTTGTTGCATTTGTTGCTATATATTCAATCTCTGCTATAGATTGAGGAACAACTGTTTTCTTCTTGGATGTCTATGAAATCTCACCTAAACCCATATGAGAAATATAACTAAAAGTTCTCTTCCTATCATCTAGAGTTCCACCCCAATCACTATCAGTGTAATCAATTAGCCTAAATTCATTATTAGCAGTATACAATATGCAAAATCCCTCGGTACCATTCACATACCTTGGGATCCATTTTCTCACTTGCCAATGGGAATCCTTTGGTGTTTCCATAAATTTGGAAATCAAACTTACTCATTACATCATGTCAATCTGAGTTTCTTTCAAATACATCAAAATCCCAACCATGCTTTTGTATGATGTTGGATTCACATTTTTGTTACAATCTTCCTTGCTCAACTTCAAATCTACTACTATTGGTGTAGGTTCTGGCTTATTATTTTGCATCTTGATTTTTTCCAAGATTTAATTTACATATTTTTCTTGAGAGATAAAAATGCCATCATGCATTTTTTTACTTCTATGCATAGAAAGTACTTCATGCTACTACATTTGGCCCGTGGCTATATAGCCACGGAAATGCACTTCTTTTAAATTGCTTTTTCTAACTTTTTAAAAAATTAAGTCCTCTCCTTCGTATGGAAGTGCATTTTCGTGGCTGTATAGACGTTGCCCTACATTTGGACCAAAATTACAATGGTAGCACATCACAATTACGATGGCAACCCATTGCCCAACTGACATCAAAAGGATTTGGCTCCTATTAGATGAGCATCATACTTTTGCTGGGCAAGGGTGACCATCGCAATTACGACAACCATAGCTATTGTAAATTAAGCTAACATACTAGCAAACTATTTATTTTTAATGTCATAATTATGACAAAAATCTATCAAAGACACCATCGTAATTGCAACATCTATGTAGCAGAAATGCTATAGGTTCCACAGTAAGCCATCAAAAACATTTGTCATAATTGAGACAGGCATGTGGAAAGAATGCAAAGTTTCCATTGTAATTGCGATGACATATTCTATTAATAAAAAAAAATTGGTGACAAATGTTGAATAGCTATGATGCAATCATAGGTTGATATTATTATGCAATCATAGGTTAATATTGAACTTCACTTGCTTTCAAGAATAGTTTAATATTCTCTACTAATCAAGGCCAACCACGTGAAGGTGGAAGCTCATTGCCCCCCCCCTTTTCGTCGTTAACATGTAAGAAAGGATCAATCTTTAAAGTACAAAAAAACATTCTAGACCTCCAAAAGTGACAACATTTTCCCATCTTCTAGTGCATGCCATTTTTCCATCACATCCAAAATAAGATTCTCCCACTCTAAATCGAGAATGCACATGTAGCTACGTACTGTATGCATGGACAATAGAAGGAGCTGAAAAAAAATAGCATGTTTAGATTTTTTAAATATGTTTATGAAAACCTCTAACAAAAATGCAAACTTCTTGGGTTTTTTTAAACTCTATCTAATGTCGTATACATATGAATTGAGATTGCATATTGAACTACAACGTCCTTTTGCATTGCTCGGAACCAATAGATTCACACAATTAGTTTTCATACAATCATAGATTAATGTTGAGCTTCACTTTTGAGCATAGTTTAATATTCTCTACTAAACACGGCCAACCATGTGAAGGTGGAAGCTCATTTGGACCCACCACCCATAACCACTCCCCCCCCCCCCCCCCCCCCGCAAAACATCTCAATTCCCCATTAACATCTAAAATATTTAAGAAATGATCAATCTTTAAAGTGCAAAAAAAATGTTCTAAACGTATAAAAGTGACTTCATTTTCCCATCTTCTGTTGTATGTCATTTTTCCATCGCATCCAAAATAACATTCTACCACTCTGAATTGAGAATGCACATGCAGCTATGTTTAAATGCACGGACAATAGGTGGAGCTAATAAAACACAACATGATTACATTTATTTAGTAGGTCTATTAATTTTTTTAGAATTATAAACCATTATGAACAATGTTCATGATGGTTTATAACTTAAAATACCTAATTAAAAACCTCTAACAAAAATGCAAACTTGTTGTATTCTTCAGCTCCACTTGATGTCATATGCATATGAATTGACATTGCATATTGAACTATGGTGTCCTTCTACATTGCTTGAAAGCTAAAGATTCACTTAATTAGTTGTCATACAATCATAAGTTAATTTTGAGCTTACATGGTTTCAAGAATAGTTTAATATTTTCTACTAATTAGGGACAACCATGTGAAGGTGGAAGCTCATTCCCCCCTCCCCCCCAAACATCTAAATTCCCTAGTGACATCTAAAATCTTTAAGAAATGATCAATAGTTAAAGTACCTAGAATGTCCTCATCGCCTCCTACTACTCTCAGGGGATGTCCATCTTCATTGCTCACGAGCAATTGATCACACGAGTACATCCAAGAATTTCCTCATCACCTCCTAAATAAAATGAATCTAATATTAGAAAACCCTAAGAAATATTAGTTCAAGTGAAATAAACACATGAAAAATGAGAGAGAAAAAGAGAAATCTGCTTATCAATAGGAGTTGTCACTGCATCTGTGGCCATGCTACATGTTGAGTGGTTTTTTTTGTGTGTGCCAAGATCTCTCTATTTACACACACACACACACACACACACACACACACAAGTATGTACATATATGTGTGCGTGTGCACGCGTGCGCGTGTGTACATACATATATACATATATAGAGAGATCACATGGGCACGACAACAAGATGCAAAGATTACAAGAGCACAATAATAAAATTCAGTGATCACAAGGGCACATACATAGATACATATACATATATATTGTCATGCCCAAATTTACAAGGCAAAACACAACTAACATTTTTTTTAAGGGTAACATCTAGAGTTTCACATATCTATGCATCATTTTATCCATTCCAATTTACTAAATTACTTCTAACTAATCATGGAACAGGGACGTGGTTCCTGATATACTAGAGCCTTTGGTAAGTCATGTTGAAACCAACTCTAACTTCCACTTTCACTATATAGGACTTCTTATATGCTTATCTGCTAATACATCCTTTATGCCACAGGTGTAATTCCCCCTAACCCCTTTATCTTAATGAAACCCTTTTTTTTGTAATGTTTTATACTCATATTGTGTTATATAATATTAGTTTGAAGTTAAATAATAAATTTATAATAGACCTTATACCTAACATATTTGAGTTATTAACTTCAAACATATTTCCAATGCCCTTTAATATAGGCAAATTCCATATGAAACAACTCAATATATTATATGTAAACTACATATATGTTTCTCATGAATTAGTCAATATATTGATTATATGCTAAATTCTTTCAACACACTAAACTTACCCATAATTCTCATATGCATACTCCACATGTGGTGCATCTAATCTATTTTATAAAACCTTACTCTAACAAGTCTACCATCACTCCCCATTATACCAACCTTCTCCCCACCCAATAAACAATATTTTTAATTGGCTATCTAAATCCAAATGCACCAACATTATTTTTTACTATCTAATCCGTACACTAATCTCAAATTAAATATTACGCATCACAACATTTTCACCCCCAATGGTCGACCCTCCCTTGCAATGCGGCTCCTACTTTTCCCACAACCCTAGGCCACGTGGGTATCCCAAGCCACCCCTTTCTAATCCACCCTTCACGTGACTCAAGATCACTCTAACCCCATTGTGAAGGTGGGTGGTATGCTGGCAGCACATCCCTTGGTAAGGCGCTTGGTTATTTGGAGGCGCCAAATGGGGAGAAGCGCTTGGGAAGGCGGTGTTGATGCCTTGAGGTGTAGGCACACTTTTCTTTACTTTCTTCCATGCATATTATTTGAACATTGTGTGTTGGGCCAGTCACATGATCCCACCTAATTTCTTTTCCCAACTACATAGTGTCATGTCGAATGGAGGTGACTGAACTTGACATCATGACATTAGCCTTGGAAAACATTACCACCTTCTCTATCGATGACAATGGATCATTTAAATTAGTGATTTATTTATGTGTTTTAGGGTTTGAGTAGAATAGGTCCACGAAAGATCAATGTCACATTTTGTTTTAAAACATAGGCTCTATTTTCAAGGGGTCAACCCTTTACATTGGTATACAATTTTCTTTATTATATACTTTATTTTTAGAATCCATCTAATTCATATATGTCGATTCCCTAGGGAGCAATTAATGATGGGGGAGTCTTATTTAAATACACATATATTCATTGAAGTGACTTGCTAGCATAAGACTTTGTTAGGACATTATTTATGTCAAATTCATCTCTAGAAGGTACTAAAAGGGCTTCTAAGTATATATATATAATTTATTTTTTTGGTCTGAAGTACTATCTCTTCCTCTAGGCACGTGATTTATCAATGTATATTTTCTTGGTTTATCATGCATGTCTCAACTTCCTCAAGTTTTGTTTAGGATCTTATCTCAAGTCTTGTCTTTTGGTTGGGTATCTTGTATACCGATATTTAATGTGGGGATTCTAAGGTATATTCTTTTATTGAATATTTTAATGACATGTATTATTTAGTCTTCACAAGGGAAATAATTTTTACACTCTCTCATACAAAATCCAGAGATGTGGAATGTGCATCTACAACATATGGTTTCTTATGAAGTTTGGACTACACTATATATATTTTTTATTTTCTTCTATTTCTATTAGAAAATATTAAAATGACTTGTTTGGTGTTAAGTTGGATATTATTTTTATTACTGCTCTACACATGAATATAATTTTCAATCTATTCAAGCACTGCAATAATAGTTTGACATATGAAATGCATTGTATCCAAATCAAATATGAATCCATTATATTTCTTTCTCTTGTCAAGGATGGGATTCTATGTAAACTTCCATATTGATCTATGTATATAATGAGCTTTCTTTTCTCTTTTGTTTATATGATCCATTGCATTGAATTGCATCTAAATGTACCAATTCATAATTTTTTAAAAAAAAGAACATGATGCAAATCAATATCTAATACTTTCTATGAGATTTAAGAGTGATAAAGTGTCTAAATGGGTTAAACTATTGGGATTCCATTAGTTATGATACTTCAATGTTACATTTCAATGCAATTAAGCATACTGTTAAATCTTACAAGGCACATAGGAAATAATCCTAACTTCATTTTCCACATCAAAGTTCATGCAATGAAGAGTCTACTTTTACAATGCAATGCACTAAGGCATAGAAGGAGAACTTATTCTTCCAAGACAATGATAACATGAAGAAGTACTCCTTCTTTCAACTGGTATGTCCCCTTTACTATTCATCAACACATGGAAAGATTACCACACTTCTTCCTTGAATCTAGAGAGCACAAAACCTACAAAACCAACACAAACTTGGAACCATGGAGGCTCACCTCCCATCCTAGGCTTCTAGGAAGCCACCCATCGAACAGGAGAAACAAGATCCAAATCGGGTATCATTCAAATCTTACAAATGCATGAACATCACATTACAACACTTAACAATCCCATCCCAAGGTATTTCGCAAAGGTTCACCAATGGAACCTTGAACATAGGGTGAAGGTTTGCTTTTCAAAGGAGGTTTGACATATCATATCATATTTGCCATAAGCAACTTTCATGCCCTTTTAGGGCTTCACAAATCAACAAAATATCATGCTATTTTGGGGCTTTATGAACATCCTCCACCACACACTACCAACAACTTTAGCTTCCTTAAAAAACACATACTTCATTTACTTCCTTTCTTCACCATTTTTCCCTTATCACCCCCAGAGTAGAATATGAATGAAAATGGCATACAATGGAGCCCATACTCCAAGGTCCTCAACTATTCAAGCCCAACTATGCCCTTCACCCTGGACTTCTCTTCCCTTCCCACAAGGGCAAGTGAAGTCCTAACACCTATGACCATGTTCACATTCCAATCCAAACAAGAAAACAAAAACAAGAATAAAAACCAATAAATCTCTAATAACGCAGCACATTCTCACATAGCCACAACTCAATATCAAAATTCATAATGCAACAAGAACACAACACATTCTCACAATGCCACAACACAATATCAAAATCCATAATGTAATATTCCCACTACAATGCATACTTCATTGACACATTCCTCATACTTGCAGATCTACTTTACAATACTTGAGAATGAGAATGAAGCATAGTTTGAAACACCAACCTTTGTCCAAGCTAAGGCAATGATGGTTGTAGTAAAGCTTCCTTAATCCCGCTCCAAAACCTAACTATCTCTAAACTTAGAGAGTGGGTGAACAACCCCCTAGTTTGTCCAAGACCCTCTAATAAGGCCTTCCCACTAATTATTTTAGCAAAAACGCTAAGCCACCCCTTCTTACAGACTTGTCACCTCTAAATTTTCTATATTTAACTTAGTGTGGACATGGGAGAAACACATGTGACAACTTCAAATTCGAATTGATGGAAGAATACATGGGTAAAGGGCCCCCTAGATTGTCTAGGCACTCACATGGTCAAAATGAGGTCCCTAGCTTAGTATACTATCATATGGGTAACTTATTTTAACATAAATGACACCTTGGGACCACCTAATGACCTCTCAAAACCCTAGTCAAGCCCAAATTCGAATTTCTTATGATTGAGACTCATCCTATCCCTTGTTAAGTGGATTTACTTTCTTATTAACAAGGTGATTAGTTTTAGGCAAATTGCCATCATGTTCAAAACCCTAAATGGCATGTCAATTACTCACAAAGTTCACAAGTGTCAAGTGACACATAAATTTTTTTAATAAAAAAACACATTTACATTATCATGACATGCTCCTAATGCATCTTTATGATTAAACATTTCCACAAGCAAGAAACTTTACATTTATAAAGAAAAATACTTTCACAACGAGGCTTTTGAATCTTCAAAAGATTCGCCTTAGTTAAATTGTGTTCACAAGGTTTGGAACTTGTTCCTCCCCCCAAGATTTCCATGATTCCTCTTCCTGCACATTAAACTTGAGCATCAGTAGTCTAAGGAGGTTAAATAAAATGCATATAATTTCAAATGTTACATAAACCCACATTAACATAATTTGATTAAATTTCCTTTCATAATCTTTTCAAGTAACTCATTCAAAATGTTAAAATATCCAAAATTTGCATATCAACATTAATATCTAATCAAAATTCATTTCCTATCATAGTGATGGAATTTTGAATCTACACTATTAGATTAGTCAACATGGAGCTTAGTTCCAAATACATATTTTAGGTCAAACCATCAAAATTGAAAAATCTCTTCTAATATCTTTTGATTTAGTTAAACATCATTTGGTTTCTATTAATATTCCGTTATCATTACGAGATAATTATTATGTTAGGTACACAGGATGTTTCCATAGCCATGTCACATGGTTTCAGGATCCAATCATAGAATAGATCGATTATATTTTCTTAGTTCATAAAATCTTTCCTTACTAGCCATCCAATTTAATTATCCTAATAGGCCATCAAATAATAGGAACCCATCCACATAGTTTTCCAAATTATGACACCTCATGTCTTTATTCCATAGAGTCTTAGCTTATCAATGTAATGTAGTTCAAACATGATACTTAGCACCAGAAAATGACTACCATATACATCAGTATCAATAAGATTTCAAGTTTATTATAACTCAAGGCATACATAGATTTTGAGACCTTCTTACCCTCGTTCTATCATAAGGTGTATGGTGATAGTCTAATATTCACAAGAGATATAACATAACATCTTACCTCCTTTATTCCTCCTAGATCTACCCATATTCATGTTATTGATATTTATAAAAAGGTACTAAGGAAGGGGCCTTACATATATACATACATACATACATACATGTGTATGTATGTATGTATATATAGAGAGATATTTTTAAGGTGTTAAAGTAACTTACCACAAGATCCTCCACAAAAATAATGCAAACTAGGAAAAATGGGTATAGTTCACCAAAAAAAATTACAAAAGCATATCATAGCAGATTTTTTTTAAAGAAACAAGCCATAACGTAGTTAAATGGGTCTAGTTTCTAATTAGCTAAGTTGATATTTACATATATTTAACTAGGTTATGGCTTCTGCAAGGGAATGGGCCATTTGATTATGGAATTTAAAAAGAAATAGAACTTTCTTCTTCAACTCCTTACACTCTACTCTTCACTGAAGTTAGTCTTCCAGTAGTGAGAATAGCTGCTAGAAATTCCTAGGAGGCAAGGGACCCTAAACCTATGCTAGCTTTTCTAGAGACATGGGAGAAGTTACTACCAGATTCATTACTTTTTAATATTTTAGATCATATAGTGATGCCCAAATTAATAGTAGAAATAGATACTTGAGATCCTCACAGGGAAAGTGTGCCAATAGATGCATGGTTACATCCTTGGATTCTATTGTTGGGCTACAATATGGAGCCTTTATATCCAACCATTTGTTATAAATTGGAGAATACACTTAATGCCTTGCAAACAAGTGATGCATCTGCATATGCAATTTCATCACCTTGGAAAATTGTATTTGATCCTGCTAACTAGGAACATATGATTGTTTGTTTTTATTGTACCTAATCTAATGAGTGTTATATAGGAATTTTTAATCAACCTAGGTAACTAGCAACTAGACCAATTTTACTAGATTATGGCTCAGGAATGTGGTATTCCCATGTATCATATGGTTCCAATGTTGGAGGCAACATTTTTATTTGTGCAAGATATGGAGGAAGAGTAGTGGTGTTGGCAAACATGAAAATTTAATAATCCAAAGTCAGCTTGAGAAAATTTTGTGTGCTCTTGGAAAACATGTCATCAAAAATGTTAATCGTGACATTTTATTCTTCTACATATTTTTGCATGGAGCCTTCACACACCTGGTGCTCACAAATGTCTACTTAAGAATGTATGTGAACCTATAGTGCACTATTATGTGGTGAAATACGTAGAAAATCATGCAATCCTTCATCACACAAAGTCTTTCATTTGGTGTGCTCATTCATTAAGTAAAGCACTAAAATGTCCCTTTACTGATTTTATATGATATTTCAAGCCTCTAATCAGATCTTTAAGATCAAACAACCAATATTTCAAAGATCCACCAATTTCTCAATAAACCCCAAATCGGGTATGCCGAAAATAGTGCCAAAAACTTCACAGCTTCACATATTATTAATAAATCTGAAAGTGGACATTTTTAAAGAAATTTTAGCAGCATAAAAGACTACAATATGACATTTTCAGATCTGTATAACATTTATACAACAGCTCCCAAATGGAGGACAAAAACAATGCTCATCGAGCTCCCGAAAACAACACAAAATAGCCGGAAACACCACAAAAGCACTGATAATCTATCACAGAAGTATAATCATGAACAAATACATATATTCATCTCTATTTTAACATTTAAAAGTCTGAAATACAATAGCAACCCAAACTGATATGAAATACTCAACTGGAAACACCAAACTCTTACAAAAAACACACCCGAAAATCCACAAATCTGCACTGTTCAGCACAAAGGCAAACTCTGCATGAGCATGCACATGGAATGGCTTCAAAATCCCATCCTTAGCCTTCTTGAAAAATTGCAAACTCCCGTTCTTGGGTCTCCTTCTCCACAGGTTTGGCAACCTCAACAGAACAACAAAGCAATGTGCAAAAATCAAGTTCTAGAATGAGCCCAAAATGCCTCCAAACTCCTTAAAAGAGGGCATAACCCTAACTCACGTCCAAGAGGGGTTAATAAAATATATTTTAATAATAATTTTCATTTATTAGTCCATTAGCTTCCAAATATTATCTACTTTTTCCGAAACTTCACCTTTTTGGGCCTGCCTGCCTTAGAAAAGATTATTATTTTTAATTATTTGAAAAGGGGATATGACAAGTCCTCCCCTCCCAAATATTGCTTGTCCTCAAGAAATGACTGAACAATAAACCAATCAATCCACCTAGATCCCAAATGTAGTCATGAACTATACTATTGTCAATTAACACAGGCTCCTGCAATATCCTCTACAATATAACCAAGAGGAATCCATAATCAAACTGACAATTACTGCTCAACCAAACTCCAAAGTTACAACTTCCACAGTCAGAAACCCACGAGACACAAACTCTTAGAACATCAAAACCCAAGTGAAGTGGACAAATCAAACTACCAACACAGTAAATACCATCAACGCATTCCACTGGCCTATACGAAATGTACAATCCAACTCTGCAACAATGGTGAATGCTCCCGAATGAAACTGTACCAAGTATGGAGAATCCACACACTATACAACTCCTATAGTCAACACAACTCTGGAGATCACTGACCACTGTCTCATAACCATAACTCCCATGCACCCCTGATGGTGAAAAGCCATCACAAGATAAACAACAAGAACTGGAACCCAAACCAAATTTGCCTGCCATCAACTCCTCAACACAAGGATCAAATGCTAACTGATGTACATACCTTGCAATATAATGTTGATAAAAAAAACCAACCTCAGTCAACAGCTCACCATGAACAAGTGATACAACCCACTGTGACTGATCACCAGCTAAGTCAGGATATGTCATAGCCAAAGGAGTAGAATCAATAACAACACCCGCTGAAGCATCACTCCGAAACTCCTGCTCTAAGTCATGTATTATCAAGCTGTCAACTGCAGAACCTATCGCCATGTCGTGCCCATCACAACTCTCATCCCGAGGCGTTAAACTATCCCATAACTGATGATAAGCACTAGGAACCAAAGTACATCTCTGTATCATCATCTCATCAACATGGTCATCAAAGGTAAATTGATGAGCATACCTCACAATGTAATGCTGATAGAATGCGCCAATCTCAGTCAGTGGCTCAGACTGCAATCCAGATGTAACTAACTGCGATCGATCACTAACCAAGTTGGAATTGACTATTACCTCTAAAGACATCACCAAGGGAGTAGTATTACTAGCAGGAACCATGCCAACTATCGGCTCACCAACATCACACATGGTCTTTGATACAACATCTCTAGTCTTCGTGCCATTAGTGCTAGAGGTCACCACCATGTCAGGCATACCACAACAATTTGCTGCAACACCCAACTCAACTAAACTTGACTCTAGTGGGGATGAACCTGATATGCCAATGTTAGTATCAAGGATGGATGCATCCCCATCTCCACTATCTTTGACAATCTCGACCATGGAAATCCTCAGATCATCAGACACCACAGCTTGTGACTGTACAAAATCTAGTAAAGAGTGTAGTTGCTCTAACTCCATGGTCAGCTTAGCCAAATGAAACTGTGACTCCTTGAAAGCCAATAGTGTACTCTCAAGAATCTCAGAAGTCACCTCAAGCTGCTCAGTAAGCTCACTCACCTCATCTTCCTTGGCCAACAATGCATCATATGCTGTACTGCCCCACTCCATAAGATAATCTCTGTCGACTACCAACTACATATAATCCTGTCTCAAAATCTGGATAGCCTCCCATAAAGAGTGGAACTCTGTCAAGGAAAGATAACTGCCTCCCTGCTCATCACTAGTAGGAGAACCCCATCCATAAACTGCTAACAATTGATGAGCAGCATCGAAATTTTGGCAAGCGATAGCAATGTCTCGCTTACTAACTCTCAACTGATTAGACACATGATGGCACTAGCTTGACTGTCTCCTACAAACCTCCTCTGATGCACTGTCTAAAGGAGTATCCTCAAAGTTACTAGTCTCTAGATTATTACCATCCATATCCTGTAAATCAACTCTAAAGCTCATATCAACAAATGGAGTATCAAAAACTGTAGCACTACTGTCCAACTCCTTTGTACCCAAGGAAACTAAGTCTTCAAAACTGCCCACTGCATCCTCCTGGATGTCATCAATGCCAATATGATCCTGGGACTCATCTGTACACACTGCCAAATATGAAAGATCATCAACACATTCTAGCAAGTATGGTCAACTGGATATATGAACAAAGCCCAACACCGATGTATAAAAACTAATACCAACATCGGACAAGCTGCTAGCACAAGAAAAGACAACACCATGCAATCTGCTAATCAAATCCATGATAGCACCCAAACAAACACTGCTACCAAAAAGTGTTAAAGATCTCCAGTCAACTGAATCTCAAATGCCAATATAACAATCTTGAATCCATATCTGTAAACTAGAATCAGCTGGTAACTCAAGCAAAATCCTCACTTGAGTAATATGACCAATACCAACTAACTCCACATACCTGTCATGATGAGATAATGAAGTCACAATACTGTCTTTGTTCACTTTCAGCTGGTTGGACAAATTGTGTGAAGTACTACCAGCCTCAACCTCATGTGACGAAGCCTCTAACTGTGCCTGGTACTCTTTCTCAGCAAAGTCATGAATGCTCAATGTTTGCTCATCTCTACCAAGTATCTCACCATCATGCACAACAACATCCTCATAATCATCATCTGAACCCACTACGCTATAGTCACTACCTGTTGTAACTATACCATCCTGAATACCTATGATATCACCCTTTAACGACCTGTATATAATTGTCTCAATTTGAGTATCAAGTTGACCATTACTATCAATCTACGTAATATCCTTTCTCACTACCTCCTGTGGTGGAGTAGAATCTGAGACCTCTGCCTGGCTATAAGCTAGTTTCTCAAACTTCTCATGCAAGTTCTTGGTAATTGTGTCATCTGCCCTGTGAGAAAATCTGCCAAGTAGAAATCTAGTCAACTTATCCACCTTAGCTGGGTCAGACAACATGTCATTCATTATACGGTGGTGCTCAACCAACTGTTCAAACATGTCATGGCTTATTTTTCTAAGTTTATCTCGAATGTCTAAATAACCATCCTTTTTACTGTTTTGACTCTGGATATCAATTGTCCAAGATCGTGTCCTCTGAGACTCTGTACTATACCTGTCCATTCTGGATAAAGTAGAGTGTAACCCCAATAGGTTATAACTTCTTCAAACACCAAGAACTAACATGCAATTGATTAGAAGTAGCATGCAACCATAGATTTTGACATGCAGCTGATTAGAAGCAACATGCAACCACCAAATTCACCAAGAACTAACATGCAAATGATTAGAAGTAGCATGCAACAATAGATCTTGACATGCAGCTGATTAGAAGCAACATGCAACCACCAAATTCACCAAGAACTAACATGCAAATGATTAGAAGTAGCATGCAACCATAAATTTTGACATGCAAGATTTGGGTAGTTGTCTAAACTGACATGCAAACTTCTACAAACCCTCATGTTGGCAAGATCATAACTCTGATACCACTGAAATGTCCCTTTACTGATTTTATATGATATTTCAGGCCTCTAATCAGATCTTTAAGATCAAACAACCAATATTTCAAAGATCCACCAATTTCTCAATAAACCCCAAATCGGGTATGCCGAAAATAGTGCCAAAAACTTCATAGCTTCACATATTATTAATAAATCTGAAAGTGGACATTTTTAAAGAAATTTCAGCAGCATAATAGCCTACAAAATGACATTTTTAGATTTGTATAACATTTATACAACAGCTCCCAAATGGAGGACAAAAACAATGCTCATCGAGCTCCCGAAAACAACACAAAATAGTCGAAAGCACCACAAAAGCACTGATAATCTATCACAGAAGTATAATTACGACCAAATACATATATTCAGTTCTATTTTAACATCTAAAAGTTTGAAATACAACAGCAACCCAAACTGATATGAAATACTCAACTGGAAACACCAAACTCTTACAAAAACACACCCGAAAATCCACAAATCTGCATTGTTTAGCACAAAGGCAAACTCTGCATGAGCATGCACATGGAATGGCTTCAAACTCCCATCCTTCGCCTTCCTGGAAACCTGAAAACTCCTGTTCTTGGGTCTCCTTCTCCACAGGTTTGGCAGCCTCTGAAGAACAACAAAACAATGCGCAAAAATCAAGTTCTAAAATGAGCCCAAAATGCCTCCAAACTCCTTAAAAGAGGGCATAAACCTAACTCACATCCAAGAGGGGTTAATAAAACATATTTTAATAATAATTTTCATTTATTAGTCCATTAGCTTCCAAATATTATCCCCTTTTTCTGAAACTTCACCTTTTTGGGCTTGTCTGCCTTAGAAAAGATTATTATTTTTAATTATTTGAAAAGGGGACGTGACAAGCACCCAAGTTTTCATTTCAAATCATGATTTATCTATTTTGGGCTTAAGAACTAGTCTAATGGCCTAGAAAGAGTACCTAAGAAGAGATGGATCTCAAGTTCATTCATTAATAAAATATAGCATTCGTTCATTATCACATGAAGTAAAAAACAATTATGAGCATCCATAAAATAATATCATAATGTCCAAAGCTAACATCTAATATTAGTTCATTCTTTATCATTCATTAATAGTAGCACATGAACACATAACATTCAATAACATGTGAAATAAGGTATTTTAAACATGCCTCAACCAATTATGATTTTATTTTGGATCACCTACCTAATTAGTTTGGAATTTTTTTCTCACAAAATAAAATAAAAATGAAAGAACAATTATGCGAAAAAGAGTGTAAAAAGATGATTATCATGCACCAATCATATTTTTTTAAATCTCTTTTGGCACAATTGTTCTTACAATGTTTTGGCTATACCTCCAACTGGTCAGTCTGTGTTTTGAAAAACTATTCTTCAACTATGAGTAGGGAAAAAGACAAATATCAAACTCAAGAAAAAGATGTACATAAAGACAATTCATTTTTAAACTTCAATTTCATAAACTTACAAAGAGAACCATAGAATTATAAGAATCTATTGTGGTTTGTACAATTTGAAAATTATAGTTACAAGTGATAAAGTTATACCTTTGATTTAGGGAGTGCAAATAATGTAAAATGAAGTATTGCAGAAGGTGCAAGCACAAATGCACCCCCACCCTCGCCCCCACATGTGGATGGCACTGTTAAGTAGAAAATAGTTACATCCATACATACATACATACATGGTTAAGTGCTACCTAACTATTTCCAAGGATATCTAACTATGTCTAAGGCATCTGCACACTAGAGGCATACTTTGTACCAGGTTGCCTACATACCCGTATTCACGGGATCAAGACCCTTGAACTACTCACTCTAATGAATATGTAGTTCTAGTTTCTAATTGTTTTGATGTAGTTGTGTTTCTTTAAATAGTAGTGAGATTTACTCACCCAGTATAGCTCTTCTCAATCATACACCCACTCAGGCAAATCAAGTGGTTTTCCATAATTATAATAGTATAATACCCTAGTGCAACCTTTGTGTTTTAGTTTATAGTTAATGTAAGGTTAACCTATATATATATATATATATATATATATATATATTCTAACTCACTCTTTATATAGTTATGTTAAAAATATTGTGACAATAATCAATGGGTCTAAATAGACTAGTCAAGTTAATGTTCAAATGCGAAGTTTAGCCTTCTATTTTGAAAAGCTAGGTACACTAGGTACATATAATGTTTTAGAATATAACCCTCCTGAGTTTACATATAATGTCTTAAAATAGTTCAATTTTAGGCTTAACTATGTCCAAGGCATCTGCACACTGGAGGCATACTCTGCCTACTAGATTGCCTACATACCTCTATCCACAGGATCAAGACCCTTGAACTACTCACTCTAATGAATATGTAGTTTTTGTTTCTAATTTTTTTGATGTAGCTATAATCCTATAACCACTGGTGAGCTTTACTCACCTAATACAACTCATCTCCATCATGCACACGCTCAGACAAATCAGGTGGTTCTCTATAATTACTATACTATAATACTTAGGTCTAACCTTTGTATTGTAGTTTATACTATATATGGCCTAACTCATTCCTTATATAGTTATGTTTAAAATCTTGTGACAATACCTATGGCAATGCTACCTAATGAGTGAGTATTTTTTTCCTGTTGTGCCAAGATCTCTCTGTTTATACACATACTTACATATACACATTATATGCATATACATGTGTGTGTGTGTGTGTGCATACATACATATATAGAGGTTGCAAGGGCATGACAACAAGATGTAGAGATCACAAAGGTACAATAATGAAATGTAGTAGTCACAAGGACATGGAAAGAAAATCCTAGATCTCCACCAATCTCCACAATCCAAAAGATCTCTCTATATACATACATACATACATATTCATACATACATATATATGTACACATACATACATCTACATATGCAATTTTATGACCTTGGAAAACTATATTTGATCCTGCTAGCTGGGAATATCTGATTTTTCATTTTATTGTATGTAATATGATGATAGTTCTATAAGAATTTGTAATCAACCCAACTAATTAGAAACTAGACCAATTTAACATGATTTTATTGCTTGCACCCTCAAAACGTTTCCAGAGAAGAGCTTGTTTCTTTGCCACATGTCATGAACATTTTATACCTTAGTCACAGTCCCAACATGATTCCCAAGAAACTAGGAGGCTTATTTTTCTCTAAGTTACCATGTCACATTAGGTTTTGACTATGTTCAATTTGCACCACTCCAATACATCCAAGCCCAGGATTAACAAGCTTATCTCTAGGAGTAACAAGATGAATACCATGAAGATCTCTTTCACTCCTCACAATGGGAGTCATTTTGCACAAGAAATGTTTAGAAAACCTTACAACAAGGATTGCTATAGTAAATCAAGAGATGATGCTTAAGATTTCTCATGTTCAAGAATATGAAGCACACAAACCTCCTAGATGCAAATTTGATAGTTTAGATGTAAATGGAGGAGGAATCTATGTTGCAATAGGTCGAAGTAGAGGAACACATACTACCAACCATGCCTTCAAAAATATTTCTAAGCCAACATGATGCAAGTGTACAAGGAGTCACAAATTACATAATCACATCTTCATAACCTATCAGGGCAATATTGCACATTTCTTCAAACTTTTAACCATATTAACAAACAAGGACAAGATTTTCCACTTGAGAAGAGATGATCATAACTTTCACAAATGAAGAGATAAAACTAATTCCTTTTATGAGAGAGTATACATATTAGTTGAACACGGGTTTCCAAATTTATAGCTCAAAATGAGAACTAGAATAAAAGTTATTAGTCTTCTCCCAAAACTACTCACATAAAAATTAGGTTCATACCAATCTACACTAAAACGCTCATAATTTATTCAAATCACAATGAAATTAGACCAATAAAAAACTAAATAAAATATAACTCAAATTCCTTTCCAAAAATATAAGTTGTGGGTCTGTATCATTTCATATTAATTTATACCAATAGAAACAATAGTCGGGTTTCTGAAAAATTACACAGAAAATTAACATAAAACTTGGAAAACAAAAACTCCTTTCGTTTTTGTTCTTCTCAAATTGATTTCCAACCATTCCCATCTATAAATCATGACCATTACATGATATTTTAATGTCTTTTCAATTCCTCTAACTATTGGTTACCTCCTATGACTCCTGACCTTCCTCTTTACATCAATTTTTTATATTGTCAAATGTTTGTGACAATATTTTGTTACATATTTGAAAACTTTTGCATTTTCTCATAAATGACCTTTTAACTTAATAAAAACCCTACTAATATATGAAAATATACTATCTATGAAATTTATGACATTTTACCCTTTCATGGGTTTATTTACATAATTTGACCATACTATACAACTTTGACAATCCATTACAAATTGAGTCTAAGGCTTAAATTAGCCTTACACGTTGACTCAAATTGACATAAAATATATTCACAAACATTAATTTGAAATTTTAGAACAAACATTAATGAGATGTATTCTTTATGTTTTTTTTTTCTAGGTGCTCCTACACCATACTTGTGACTTCCAAATCTTTCCAAGTCCCTTGGAAAATGATAAAAAAGAAAGCTTATCTTCATCTTCACTTTTGGTTTCTTAATCCTCTTGCTTAAGAATATGATTTTCTCATGAAAATATTTATGCCCTTTACAATCTGATTTCTCTATCACCTACATTGAAAATAACATAATGAAAAGTTCATGGATAAAATCAATGGGATTAGTATCAAAGTCAATATAAATCTTGCATCTTTTCTCTCAAGTCTTCTTGGGAACTCTTCACATCTATCTTCACTTCCAACATACATTTGATCCTCTGTACCCTTTTTTCATCTGCAACCTTGATTTCTTCCTTTTTAATAGAAATATTGTCATGATATTAATGAAGAATGGTACCATCCTTTTGGTCTTCAACCACAACCATATTATCAACACTATTATTTTCTTGTGTAAGTTCCATGATGACTAAAGAAGTTTGTTCATCTTCTTTCACAATTTGGACAATAAGTTTGAATGATTTATCTCTTCCTCTTAAGCTGCAATCTTATATCTTAAGGCTTGAGTTTTCTCTTCCATATTCTTTAAATTTACCCTCACATTCATTAGTTCTTCCTTTATCTCCTTCATCTCTTCTTCTTTTCCCTTCCTTCTCTCTTCATTTTTCCTCTTCTTTTCTCCTTCTTCTTTCCTTTGATTTTCATTCTCTTTCTTCTCCTTTTGTGAATCCTTACCCTACACATACTTCCTAAAAAATCCTAGCCCTCTAAGAAAAATTATATCTTCTTGCCCCATCTTTTCTTGTCTCACCTATGTTTTCCTCTCTTTTCCACTACCTAGTTTCTCGACATCTGGGTTCTCTCTTCAACTTGCAAAACACATACACCAACCCCACACAAGTTCCTTTCCCCAAACCTTTTGGGATATGATACCAATTTGATGCATGTATAAAAGGAGTCACAAATTACATAATCATAGCTTCATAACCTACCAGGGCAATATTGCACATTTTTTCAAGCTTTGAATCAAATCAACAAACTAGGACATAATTTTCCACTTGAGAAGAGATTACCATAACTTTCACAAATGAAGAGATAAAACTAATTCCTTTTATGAGAGAGTATACATACCAGTTAAACATGTTTTTCCAAAGTTATAGCTCAAAATGATAACTGAAATAAAAGTTATTACTCATCTCAAAAACTACTCACATAAAAATCAGGTTCATACTAATCTGTACTAAAATGCTCATATTTTCTTCAAATCACAATAAGATTGGACCAAAACAAAACCAAAAGAAAGATAACTCAAATAAATTTCCAAAAATATAAGTTGTAGTTATATATAATTTCATATTAATTTATAGGTCAATAGAAACAATAGTCAGGTTTATGAAAAATTACATAGAAAATTAACATAAAACTTGCAAAACAAAAACTCTTTTCATTTCTATTCTTCTCAAATTGATTTCTAGACATTCCCATCTATATATCACAACCATTATGTGAAATTTTAATGTCTTTTCAATTCCTCTAACTACTGGATAGCTCCTGTTGGTTCCCAAAGCCATAGATTGGGATCCTAGTTGCCTTGCTCACTCAATGCTAGGATATTCAACTGGTAATGGCCAACTTGATGGGACTGATCAATGTAATTTAAATCCCTTGTGCTTGTGGCTCTACAAGGCCAAGGTAGGTGCACCTAATCCTGGACAAAATACTTAGATCCAAGACACTTATAATAGATTGATTATAATGTGAATGTATTGAAAGTTTCCAAAATGGCAAGAATTATTGAAAACTTCAAATGTGCGATTGAATTAAGAATAAAATTAAATGATTATATGAATGTTTTAAAATAAGAACAAGTATAGATTAATGTAATAAATGAATATATTAACTCTTTAAAGGAAAGATATGAAATAATTGCGAGCATATGGATTGTGAATTATGGAAAATATAAAGACTAGTGCCAAAGGGCAATATAGTCAGTATTATAAGTTTAAAACATACAACTTTATAAAATTTTATGCCCATAAATTATAAACAAATTAGTAATCAAGATGTGACAGATCAAATATATAAACACAATTTTAAAACAATCTAGAATGTATTTTAACTCCTGTGGTTCAGAGACAAACCAAGCATAGATTTAGAAACAATAAAATATTTCTCAATATCAATGATGTCCAATTTTAAGATGCTATAATTGATCCTATCCACTTATCTGTCATATAAATTATTTATAAAATTGAAATAATAATTATAAAGGATGAAACTATATAATAATTTAACCCAAAAGGTTCGTGCAAATAAAATAAAATAAATACGATTATAGATTGTGCCAAAAATAAAATTGCACATAGAGACACTTCTTACAGATGATCCATCCAATGCATTTTGAATCCAAAATTAGATAAAATTTACCCAATAATTCAAATCCACGAGATTTGTTCAATTGCTCATTTTCTTACCAACAAAAGAATATAATGTATCAAAGTGTTCATAGAATATGTAAAATTTTAAATATGAATATGAATTGTATGTTGTGTATTTTACATCTCATATTTATAAGAGGGTCAATTTATCCTTCACTGGTGATTAAGATCAATATTGAAAGGTTCATTCAAAATAAAAATATATTTCTGTCTCCATATCTGCACAAGCTTCTATTTTCCTTTGGATAATCTCGGAAACTATATTCCTAATAATTTTAAAGACATATATATTTGGATGTTGTATGTATTGATGTTTTGAAACATCACAGTTACAAATTACCCCAATGAGAACAAGATACATCTAGGGGCAGTTACTTTCCATTTTCAACATACCCTTTCAGACACCAGACCAACTATAAGGCTAGACCCTTCTTCTACTTTAGGCTCTGCAAAACCTAAGTAGGTAGACCTCAGATTCACTTATATGATACTAGTGCTAAAACATACACTTGAATCTAACAAAGTGGATAAAAACCTTAATCTTCTAATACTTATGCAAAGATCCCAGACATGAAATAGCTAATGACATGAGCTAAGAAATTGCTAAGCTAAGTCAAGAAAATTCTTTTCAGCTCTTCAACATTAGAGGGAAGATATTTGATTAATGATGTTGATTTCAGCAAAACCCCAAATATGCACTAGTAAGAACAAGTTGATCATGTATTTGGTTAGTGCCTTATCTATTAAAAAATTCCATGAAACACACACATACATCTATGATACTACTGACATATTACATATATCAAGATATTAGATCTATCTTATCACTTTGTACATCAGAAATCGGTGTTCATAAAGACCTCATTTTCATGAAGTATCCTTCTCAAATAACCAACAACCCTATCAAATACATCAAATGTTTACTTGCAAACATACAACCTTAAGGGGATGCCAATGGGTATCAATTTTTTGTCCCTAAACCACATAAGATTGTAGATTACAAAGATAGGAGATGAGAGCCAGAATGAAAACTAAGGAGATTTTTGCTCATTGTATTCATTTCTTTGAAACTATACATTTAGATGCATGCAAAATAATTCATAAAACCACTAAGTAGATTAGAACTAACTATATTAGCTTAACTACTGATGTTCATACAAAAGAAATATTGAATAAAATGGTATCAAAATCATGATAGAAATTTCAACCTAACTGGAACCATCCTTGTGGTATCATAGTAGTGAAAAAATGTCTAAGAAATTGGAACCCCTAAGAAAGAGAAGGGGAGAATATAAAGACTAGAAGAAATCTTAGATTAGATCAAATGCTAGCATTTGTCCACTTGAAAAGCTTCCATTTTCTAATGGAGAACTTCTCTCTACCTTCTTTCTATACCTAAAAAATAGATATTTTCCTTGTTGCTAAAGAATGCTTGAAAACATATTCAGTTAAATGGAGAATGCAACTAAGAAAAATGTTAGATTTGATATTTAAACAAGGGCAAAAACACCTGCCAAAATGACTTCAGAGGCAAAAGAAAATTCTCAAAAATATTTTCCTCCAAATGTGGAGCCAAAAAACTCCAACATCTTCTCCCTAACCAAAGTTGATGCTTCATCATGAAAATTTCTCATTCTACTGAGAACATCCCCATTTTAAATGCTCTTTCCACTAAAAACCTATGCATTCTCTGATTGTACATCTAGAAAGATCATCTCCTCCTGATTCCCACAGTATACTGCACTATGTATTTCTAATAAAAATTGCCCCTCTGATGTGCATTTGAAAATTCTAGCTTGAAGCCACAAACAAACCATTCAAATGTTGAAAGTATTTAGCTTTTTAATAAAGTCTAAACTTTACATTATATCCCAAATTTATTCAAAAAAATTCAAATCTTCAAAATGCACATAGGCTGGGGATATTTCAACATTTGATTTTATCACTTTACCTTGTTCCTCACCAATCCCCAAGTGCCACTTGTCAACTCTTCATGTGGGATAAAAAGATCCTTGCTGAAAAATACAAGATGGGATAACACACAAAGTTAACCTACCGCAAAAATGTAGAGTTGACCCGCATGAAATAAATTTGATTTTCCCCCAATAAGATGAGTAATCAATGTAGATCTTCATTCTAAAATAGATGACCCAGATGCTACAAGAAAACTCCTCAACAAAATAATAAAACACAACCCTAGATCCAATATCTCTTTATGTCAAATAGATAGCTGAGATGCACTTTAAAATTCTCCCAATAAGAGCCCAAATCTAATCACCATTGCATATTCACTAAAGCTCTAAGAAATGATGGAAAAGTATGAGAACCATCGGATTAATAGCAGCCCAATAGGAGAAGGATCCTCCACATAGCATGAATATGTTGGTTGGTACATTCCCAAATGTATGGTGGACAAGGCATCATGCAATTTCATGGAAGAAAGAAAAGTCACTCACTAAAATAGCGAAAATGGTTAACATGAAATGTTAACCCCAACCAAATCACATGTTAATCCACAATAAAGAAAATAAACCATTGAAGGTCTCTCAGATCGATTATCAATAATGGGCTGAATGGGGTAAAATGCCTAGAAGAGACTTATCATAATGGGATGCAAGCATATGTTGAATCAAAGGTGTGGAAAACATGCAATATTTCATAGGCCACAAAAAGGATAGTTGGGCACACATGCATTAAATGCTCTTATAGGGCTAAATTTTGACTCAAAAGTTTGAAATGGTACTAAAAATGAGAATGCTCTTTTGAGTCTCAACAATGGCTCTGTCTAGGGATGCATGTCCCTTGCGGGCATGGAAAGGATTAAGAATCACTAGAAGAAGTAGACCACACACCTGACAACAAAAATTCTCTCGAACAACTTATTGAAAGTAAGGAAATCTACTCCAAAATTTCACAAATGATGGACCCGAGCTACTAAAACTTATAAAAACTTCTTAACTTTTTCATACATCCAATTTTCATCTCCACTTTTAGGAGGTAAGCTAAAAACATCACTTCCATTAGTGTTACCAACATAATCAAAATTTTCCGTTAGCTCATTTGAAAAAACAAAATAACTTCTTTCATTATCATAGTGCATATATAAATTAGCATCTACTTCTAAATCATGCTCACTATGAGAAAATGAATCGGCCTACTCATGTAAACTAAAATCAATCTGAAAAATGTCATCTACATATGATTATTGCATCCTATCAACTAGAAACATGAAAGATTCATATTCTACTTTGTTCAAATGGTTACATGTATCAAAAGTTTGCAACTCACCTTGTCTAACCGGGTGTGAAGAAAATAAAAAAATTGATTCCTCATTATTTGTTGTCCTATTACTCATCCAATCAGATTGATCATTCATTTAAGTTTCTTCACACTCAAACAACATATTAGCCACCAAGTATGAAAACTTATCCTAAAAGTGTTGATCTAAAATATGTTGATCACAATCACTACCTTCATCTAACAAACTATCAAAATGAACCTTGAACTTATCACTACAAGATTTATTAGTATATAAAGCAAATTTGTAATCAAATTTACAACACTCATTATTTTCCTTCTTATCACATGAAACATAAAAACATATTGCAACAATACCAACATGAGAAGAATCTAAAACAGTATGAAATTTCCCTTAACTAACATTCCCCACATCTAAGAAGTTGTCATGTGCAAAGACATTTGACATGTTATCATATACACCTCCAAAATTTGACAAGGATTGTTCTAATTTTGTATCTCTTTCTACATCAAACCTTGGGGAAGTGACTTGACTAAATGAAGAAACATCATGAGGGAAAATATGAGCATCCTTAAAAACACTTACATATTTTTCAAAATCACGAGCCAACAAAGTTGAAAGCTCATTAGGGTTGAAGAAGATTGCCTCACAAATCTTCTCCTTGCTATGATTATTATCTGGATAACATGAAAAACTCATAGGAGCATAAATATTAGTATAACAATTTGAAACATTGGAATCATTACAAAATTCATTCTCATCATGGCAAGAACTACCTCCATTGTTGTTATATAATTCTTCAACTTCATATTCATTGTAAAAAGGCTCATTTTCACTATCATATCCATCTTCCTCTTGTTGACTGCAATCATCTAAATTAGTAACACTTCAATCCCTCTCTTTACACTTGGTAGATAGATTATCTTTCTCTATGGATTCATCACATTCATTACTACCTTGACTTTCAACACACCCATTATTATCATTAGAAGATATAACATGAACTCTATAATTATCACTTTCTATCTCCTTAATGAATCTTTCAACTTGCAAAAACTCTTGTAATCTTATAGGTGTTGGCCAACTAACTTAATGATGCAGTGTAGGGTAGGAAGAATCCCTAGAGGAGATATCATAGCCCCCAACAAATAACCACGCAGCAGAAACACAATAGCAAGAAACAAGAATGCAAGACCTGATACCAAATCATAATTCTTTATTTATAAAATAACTGTTACATGCAATGTGCCAGACTATAAGGCCTTCCTAGTTATGGCCAAGTACAATAGCAATTACAAGAATAGTTCTGTAAGATCCCTCAAGATCCAATCCAAACCCTAGCTAGTCTAGTTCCACACTCTGGTAGAGACCTCCAAAGAAAATCTCAACTTGTGCTTACAAGCTGTCCAAGCAATCTCCTTGTTTCCTAAGTCATAGCTACTAGCCCTTCTAAAACTCGACCCAAGATCCAAGTGTGAACTACCTCACATTCAGCGCTCTGTCTACACATTTACAACCACGTCACAATCTTGCTATAAACTGCCTCACATTCGGTGCTCTGTCCATAGGCTCAAAAAAACTTGCTTCTTTTCTTCCTTATCTTCTCCAAGATGGATGAATTGATCCCTAAAGACTCCATCACAACCCCTACTTATACCAATCTAAGCCGCAAGCCAACCCAAAACACAAATTAAATACAAATACATAAATTAAATGCCACAAGTCAGCATACAACAACAATTAAATGTCAAACATTGATATACGAGTAAAATTGTGATATCTCCTAGCTCTGATTGATTTAGAACTTGTGCTTCAAACTATGGTTAGTACTCTAGGCCCTCTCCAATCCCTAAAATTTTAATCCTCTAACTCATTGTAGAAAATTAGTTGTACAGCCTGAAATAGGCACCAAATTCCTAAGCAAGGTCAAGCATTCAAAGACCATGTCGACCAACCAAAGAGCATGTCAAGTTCCCAGACCATGCTGAGCAACCAAAGACTATGTTGAGCTCCAAGACCATGCTGACCTCCATAGACCATGTTGAGATCCATAGACCATACCAAGGTCCAAGACCATGCCAAGCTCCATAGAACATGCCAAGCTCCCAAAGCATGTCGAGCACCATTCCTTCTTTGACCGAGTACCAATCCAAGAACCCTCTGGAGAAACTATTAAGCCTCCTCCCATGAACTCCTTCCTTGCATTACATCAGATGGTATCAAAGTACAATTATTCCTAAGTGTGTAGATAGATCGTCGAAGTTGAGGTATTTTGCACTAGGACCTTGGAAGGGCTTGCAGATGGATTGATGGATGCGAAGATGGAAGGCTAATCTTGTAAAGGCACAATCATAGAGATTTTGTGTATTGCAAATCTTTAGTCCTGGACTTTTGATGTGTTTCCTAATTGTTCATGTGAGGTGGCAGGTTGTGATCAGACTTGTAAACAATTTGAGGTTGTCACAAGGAGTGTGGGAAGGATTCGTTATTGAGGATTTACGAAGATCCTGGGAGATGGCTCTGAGAGGATTGCACTTTGAGATGATTGTGAATCTCCATGATGTGATGGAGAGGAGGTTTTCTAAGATATTTTCTCAATTTGAGACTAGTTTGGTTGATCGAGTTAAGGATAGGGTAAGGAAATAATTTCATAGATGTTTGTGGAGTTGGAGTCTACCAATCTTGAAGAGAGTTGTCTGGCTAGTTAGAAGACTTGTTCGAGAAAGAAGATGACATAACAAGGTTGAGGTGGAAGAGATTAGTTTTTTTGATCATTTTTTTGGAGTCTGATACAAAACTTGTAGAGAAGCTAGAGGTTGTTTCTATTCCTAACCTTGTTGATGTTAGTATGGACATTGATTTTTATGATTAGTTGGTTGAGTCTAACATGGAAATTGCAGAGCACTTGGTCATGGGTGATCTAGTTGCTATTGGTGATGAGTTATGTGGTGTAGAGAATCTTGTTGTGAGGAATGAGACTACTAGTGTTGTGGGTTTGGCATGCATTGACGGAGATCTACATATTTCTACTAATGTGGAGATTTTTGTTGCTGGTGTGGATTCACTAGTTGCTGATGAGGATGAGAGTTTGCTATTGAAACATTATTTTTAGTTTGTTCTTGAGAGTGAGCATGTTGATTGGATGGTGGAGATTCTAATATTTGACACAGTGATGCAGATGTGGATGATTTCATGTTGGTTTTCTTGTCCTTGATGGAGTGGAAGCCTTCGGTGAAGATGAAGTTGGTTGTTGATATTTCTTTGGGCATCAAAGTGTGGGGCACACTTTTCTATTTACATAGGGAGTCTGATGCAAGAGAATCTTGGGTTTTCTTGGTGACTACTTTGGAGTTCATTGGAGGAGGCTCAATATTTTCTTTGGAGGGTGCTTGGACTAGTACTTGATCAAAGAAGGAATGGTGCTTGGCATGCTTTGGGAGCTCAACATGTTTTGTGGAGCTTGGCATGGTCTTGGAGGTTAGAATGGTTTATGGAGTTCAGCATGGTCTATGGAGCTCGACATGGTCTTGGAGCTCGGCATGGTCTTTGATTGCTTGGCATGGTCTAGAAACTTGGCATGGTCTTTGGTTGCTCAGCCTTAGAAATTTAAGTCCTATTTTAGGTTGTGCAACTAATTTTACACAATGATTTAGAGGATAATTTTTTTAGGAATTGAAGATAACCTAGAGTACTAGCTACTGTTTGAAGCACAAGTTCTAATTCAATCAAATCTAGGAGATATCAAAATTTTACTCAGATATTGATTTTGGGCATTTAATTATTGTTTTGGGCTCACTTGTGGCATTTAATTTATGTATTTGTATTTAATTTGTGTTTTGGGCTGATTTGTGGCTTAGATTGGTATAAGTAGGGGTTGTGATGCATTCTTTAGGGATCAATTCATCCATCTTAGAGAAGATGAGGAAGCAAAGGAGCGAGTTTATCTAAGTCTGTATACAAAGTGCCAAATGTGAGGCAGTTTACAATAGCATTGCGATGTTGTTGTGAATGTTTGGACAGAGCGCCAAATGTGAGGTAGTTCACACTTGGATCTTGCATCGAGTTTGAGAAGGGCTAGTAGATATGACATGGAAAACAAGGAGATTTCTTGGAGGGCTTGCGAGCACAAGTTGAGATTTTTCTTGGAGCTTTCTACCAGAGTGTGGATCTAGACTAGCTAGGGTTTGGATTGGATCATGAGGGATCTTGCATAACTGTTATTGTAATTTCTATTGTACTTGGTCATAACTAAGAAGGTCTTACAGCCCAACACATTGCATGTAATTGGTTATATTTTATGAATATATTATTGTAATTTGGTATCAAATCATTTCATTCTTTCTTCTTTTTGTTGTGTTCCCACTGCGTTGTTATATTGTTGGGGCCTAGGACCTTTGGGGATTCTCCTACCTTGCATTGCATCACTGAATCAGGCACTAGAACATCAAGGAAAACATAGGCAGGGAAGACTCCTTAGGTCTAAGATGAAAAGGCATCTTGCTGATTACTAATTTAAGCTTTAGATAACATTATTCAACATTTAGACCTTGAGTACTTCCTAATTCAGTTCTTATGATACCAAAAAATTTATTGTCGATCAATTTTTTCAACATAGCAACATTGTTAACCATAGTCTCCAAACTTACTAATCTCTAATCTGAGATCTGACTCCGTCGTAATATAAAATTTCTACCTCTTTCTTCTAGTGTTGAAAATCACTGAATAGAGGCAACAATCTTTACCATTTGACCTTCATGAAAGAGAAACATGAAATTCAAAATACCTCAAGTGCTGATGCAAGGCTTTGATCTACTTATTTGACATGGGTGCATACTAAAAATCCTTCACACCATTGATAAAACTTTGTAGAGCCACCACCTCTTTGCAAGAAAATAAAGAAATCATTGTTGTGATTTACTTTTAACACTTCCATTTCTTATAACAACAAATACAACAACACTTTAAAACTTATCAAGAACTTAAAGTTCCTTTTTCAACAAACTATCAAAAGCTTCAAATCTACCCATACAATTGAAAGTCCTTCAAAATATTGCAATGAAATTAACTAGGAAACATCTGGTATAGAGATTTAGAGTCACCACTCACACATGTGAGAAACAAAACATAATTTTCCACTTGAAAAATCTAAACCAAACCTTTAGCTATAGGAGAAATGTAAATCATCAAACCACTCTTGTAGATTTACAACCTTGAATAAGAGAACAAAACCTTTTGTTCATTCTTGACTATAATTTTACAATAGCACTTCGAAAAGAAATCAGGCTTAATTGATTGAAGATGAATTCTCTTAACAATGCAATTTACACTCAACCTCAAAGCTACTATTGCAAATGGATAAAACTTCACTGGGGTACATGACTTGGAGTGATAAACTAGAAAGAACATCAAAAAACTTACTGCTACAAAAAATTTATGCACTTCTTCTATTGTATTGAATCTTCCTTTTTTAAATTCTCAAGGTTTTTCTACCATACCGATTCAATACAATCCCCATCAAAGTCCCCATTTTGTTGGTGACTTGGATGGGCAAAACCATTTAAAAAAATAGGACTGAAATATTCAATTCACACCAAAGATTCTTGTCCTTTTAACAAGGCTTATTTTTCATCATCTCCCAAGCAAAGTCACCATTTTGTTGGTGTTTTAAGACATCACAGTTTCAAATTACCCTAATGAGAACAAGATACATCTAGGCATAGGTACTTTCCATCTTCAACATACTCTTTTACACATTGAGCCAACTATAAGGCTGAACCCTTCTTCTACTTCAGGCTCTACAAAACCTAGGTGGGTAGAGCTCATATTCACTTATATGGTACTAGTGCTAAAACTTAAACTTGAATCTAACAAAGAAAATAAAACTCTTAATCTTCTAATACTCATGCAAAGATCTTGTTGGTCATATTTTTGCAAGGTAAAATTATCTTTAATACAGGTGCAAAAAATCAAAATTGATTTCATGGTTAAAATTAGGGTTTCTGAATTCTTGATTTGCAAGCTTGAAAAAAAACCCTTGAAAACCCTAAGTAAACCCTAGGTCTCCTTTGTTTATTTAAATTCAAGTGCGAACTTTTTTAAATCTTCGAATATTTTCTTTATGTTCTTCAACTTTAGTGCCCTAAACCATTTTTTCCCTTTTAAGGAGCACCACTCAATCATGGCAAGATTAGTGGCTATTGCGTTGTCATTATGAAAAGATGCAAGTGAAATATCTATCATGACATAGTGACTACTTAAAAATGGGTAGTAATGCCTAGAAAGATGGAGGCAGTGACTGGAAAGGGTTGTGTCAGATGTTTCAATCACATGAACTTTGTTTTTGCTACTTGAAACGGAAGAGGAACTCGGGATCCTAAAAAAATTTTAGGCACCGACAGTCGTTATTTCACTATCAAGAAAATCAAGCTTCTTTCCAATAGTGATATAATGACCAATTGGAAAACCCATGTCATGGCCACCAAACTTCCTAGTGCTCATTAAAAGTTCCAAGTGGCATAATAATCAATGATATTATTTTTGTGTCAGAACCATGAAGTGGGTAATTATGATGTGACATGCTTTTACTTTTTGATGCCAAGATAGAGCAAGTATACTGGAGGTCACCTTGTCACTGTTGAGAAATTTGTAATCTTTATTGTCAGTGACAAAGCGACTTGATGGGAAGTCATTGTGTAGTGATGTGTTCACAAGGCTAGTCCCAGACACATGCTCCTTCAGACGTGAGTCATGTAAGGATTTGGGACATGTAGCATCTGGTGGGTTACAGTTGTGCACCAAAAAAATCTCAGTCACTGGCAGTTGCTATGTTGTCAAAAAATTTATGCTCCTTGCCATTAGCAACATAATGCCCTGTTAGGAAATTTCAAGGCACAATTGGACCTAAGCGACGTGGCTGTTGGTGTTCTTTTTGGCAAAGAACATACTAGGTAGATTTAAACCTGATACCAAGAAATAAAGACTAGGAACATGCCTAAGGACGAGCTAAATCCTATATTCAGCAAGGCTAAATCTTAGTTCTAGGCCAATTAACAGAGTCATATCGGGACTCACTTCACTTTAGGCTCTGCAAAGCCAAGGTGGGCATACCTGAGGGATTTGTCTAATTTATCTTGATACTTCATTACAAGACTACCCTCTATAGCAGATATGGTCAATATTCTTCTTCAATTTGCTGGTAAATCTCCTGATCACAGTAGCTAATCATAACCAAGGAAAGTAACCACAAATAAGCCATGACCTACACTTATAGTTCTTCAAAACATAAAATGGGAAAATAATATTCATTTTGATTTGATTTCTCAGCATAATCAGATATGCAACAGCAAAGAACATGCATCCTTCAAGCTGACCAGTCCCTTATCCATTGGGCACTGACTGAATCTTCACATATAGATGGATACCTAAAACATACTCATATATTCAGGTATATGGTCTATCTGCTTGTCTTGCAAACAGACATCAATATTCATTAAAACTCTCGTACTTATGGTGATATCTTCTTGGTGTAACCTGCAATCCTATCAGTACAAACAAGTATTTACTCGAAGCTTTGTTCCAACAGCAAATCTATTCTAATATACAACCTTAAGGGGATGTAACTGGGTTCAAACTCTTAGTTCTTAAACACAGAACATTGCAAATAACAACAGCAGGAGATAAGAATCATAATGAAACTAAAAGATGAGGCTCTTTGTATTAATTTCATTGAAAAGAATACAACATCTGCATAAGAAAACTCAAAAGATACACATAGAATGACTGTGTAATACGAATGCCTCAAAAGGAATACAATATGATGTTTATAACAGGAAGAATCACTGAGAAAAATGGTATCACAGATCTGAGAGAACTCAAGATTGGAACCATGAATTGGTCCCTCAGTTACAAAAAACTGGAACCCTTACAAAGTATCAGAGAAAGAAAGATATAGACAAGAAAGAAATTCGGGATCTAATCTTTACTTGACAAGTGTCCACTTGAAAATCAATCTTCTAGCAACTGAAAACTTCTTCCTTCCTTCTCCCATCTTGATCTGATTTTGTTTCATCATTTTTTGCAACTAATTTGCAAATGTCTGTTTCTAAATGATGAAACTTGCTGAGTCACCAAAATATCTGATTGACCACTGAAATGCTGGTGAAATTTTATTTTTTACTGAATGAATCTGCTCAAATTTCAACCCATACTACACTTCAACTATCTTTTTACTGATATTCAGGTCATTACCTTGACAAAAAACAAAACTGAACTTCCTGGTCTGAATATGGTTGCAATTCAAGTACCTGATAGAAAACCTCATGTAGCTCAAACTGACTGATACCTGTGCAAAAACTGACTCCAGAATCGAAAAGTTCATCTTCTCCCGATTCCGACGATATGTTGGAGTGCCCAATTCGGTTAAAAATTGCCCCAGATATGGCCATTTGAAAATCAGGCCTCTGTTCATGGCTTTGCATTATTTATGCAAAAAAATTAAACTTTCATATAGTTCAAACTATATTAAAGTTCAGACTTTATTTAAAATGTTATTCACGTGAGTTTGAGAGGAAATTAATAAAATATTAAAATTTGGAAGCTCACAAATTCCCCACCACTTTCTATCTGGGTCAAACCATGTTGACCACCCTTGACACGTGTCAGCTTCTGATTGGTTTAGCTCACTGCCACATCAGCACGCTACATGGATGCCACGTCACACTCGCTACTTCGCTATATTAATTGGTGAGCAAGTTTGCCTTAGCGAGGTAACGAGGACTGTCGGTTGTGCCACGTGGCGCAATCTGGTGTGCTCCTAACATTCGCTCGCCACATCACTACCCAGTCACTCTATTGCTGCCACTTGTCACCATCCGATTCGCTGTTGTCTCCGGGCAGGACCCACTTTGCATTCTAACTCTTGTCGGATTTCGGAGATTTTTCGGCGACCTCGCTACTTCGCTAGCCGAAATTTCTTAGATTTTTCGGCTAGCGACATAGCAACTAGCCGGATTTTTTGCTTTTTTGATGCATATCCCTTGCTGACGTCATCGGCTTTGACTTGCGTGGATGTTCAAAATTTAACCTCCAATGTTTAGGTCGGACCCACCTGCAGTCGTGTGGCTCCATAAAAACCTGTCTTATTAGACAGTCATCATTATGAGTGTTATGTTATTTAAACACTTTAGAAGCTAACCACACAAGAAATGTGGGATTTAACATTGTAACTCTCTGCAAGAAACTTGAGTGCCTCCTCCAATCAATTCACCATGTTCAAATACCCCCCATCTATTCGACCGCGGATCTGGAAGTAATGACTTCTCCAAGCCATGAACGACATCAAAAAATCTTCAGAACAACCCCTGTGAAGGGTCTCTGCTCTGGCCTTTTATGGCGTGGACGGCTCCTTGTTTGGCTGCGGTCTTTCTTTTTAAATGCTCATGCCGGCCTGCCCTTTCTGTTCACGGGCTTTCTTGTTTGATTTGAAATATGGCGGCTTCCTTTATTTCATTAGTGACATTCTCTTGCTATTATGGCTTGCTCTTTCCTTTTCTCGAGCGTGGGAGTTCCATTTTTCAATGGCTTAAGAACTCCTCTGGCATGGATTGAGTCTTGCTTGAGCCGTCTCCTGCAACATTTTTCTTGCCCTGATGGCGTCTTTCTACGCGAGCATCTTCAACCTCTGACTGGTCTGCTGCGGCTTTGGAGTGCCTCTGCAATCTTCAATTGCTTTCTTATTTGCATAAAAAATTTCTCTGAAAAATCCGACTGCGAGCTTGAATGCGTGGGTTTTCTACTGGCTGGAGGAGAGTCTTCTTTGCTGTAATGTTGAAACGTGGCTTGCTTGAACTTTCAAATTGCATGGGGGGAGCTTTTTAATGCGGGTTCTGCCTTTGAATTCATGGGCTTCCTCGCCCCTTAGATGACAAGCATGAATATAGTTCTTATTGGAAAGAAATCATTGCAGGATCATCAATATTTCTATATGCACAATGTTGACCTTTTTCACCAAGTAATAAAAATAATGAACTCTATGGGCTGCTAGAGCAATTCAAACATTGATCATTATTGTCAGTAGAGGCCTAAACCAAGGAGGTAGAATCGTCTTCATTAAGGAATGAGTAGCACCATCTAGATAATAATAAGCTACATAGGGTAAATACTGGATTTTCCAAATGAGGGGCCCCCTGGTTTCGAGTCAATATCTATGCAATCAGATGAACTTAGTTGGGCCCCAAAACGGGTCCGACTAAAAAAAAAATTTCATTTCTAAGTGACTGAATCCTCAAACTACTCCACCGACCCTCTCAGACTATTTGAGAACCAATTCGATCACTGAAGACAACTTCTAAGACTCATTTTATCCCTTTCCTGCGCTCTGTGAATTTCATGCCAAGAGGTCTATTGACCGGCCTTAAAAAACTGACCAAATCACCTGATCAAGCTCTGAAAACTGGCACAATGAATCTCGGCTCCACATTCTTGCACCCCATCAGATCTCGTCTCATGACGAATTCTCAGTCAAAAGATATTGACTATCAAAATTGCCTTCTCAGAATTACCTGCGGATAAATACATTAGAAAACAATAAATTGGGTTTGGATTTGGCTTGGAAAATTAGGCAAATGGGTACATGGGAAGATGAAAACTGGGACATTAAAACTTTGTCACGAGGACAGTATGAATATGCGATTTGGGCTCATGATGAATCACAAGACGCAAATGGAAAATAGTCAAAGTGGGCTACTCAAAATTTTGCAATTAGGAATAATGACTGACAAGCGATTTTTGAAAACGGAATTGACCCAGAAAAGTGTGCATATGGATTAGTCATGATTTGAAACTGGGCACACTTAAAGTACTTTCAGTATAGAACATAGGAAAACCAACCATTCGATCACACCTATCACAGATCAGGAGATATGATGTCCCGAACAGGGGTTACAATCGATCTGCAATTACTGACACCAGTTAAAACTTATAAATTGCGTTTGGAATCACGCTTGAAAACTGACCAAACGGATTTTTCAAGACTTAAAAATTGAAACATAAGAAGTCTCTGACGTCAACTATGCAATGCAAAAGGAAATTTAGCATTTTAGTGAACTGGGTCAAAGTTATAGAACGTCAAACAGGGCTTCTCGGAAATGTGTGCAAAGTACAAAAGCATGAAAACAACGATTGACCAACTTTGAGGGGTTCAAAACCTAGTCAAACGGACTCGAAACGACTCAAAATTTGGAAGATAGGTTCTCAGGTATGGACATTAGACACTCCCAAAGTGGCAAGTCATGACGCAAATCTGGGTGCAAGATATTCATTGGCAAACACAGCCTCCTGTCGTTGTTTGACACTAGGGCAGAATTGCAAATTTGATAAATGCTTGAAACAGAACTTTGCCAAATGACTCGGGATGACAATTGATCTTCATGAAACACTTAGACGCATTGAAATGAAAGGTGCTAGAAGCATTAAATACCTAAGGGGTCTCGAATGGACAACCGGGTACAACTAGGCACATATGCATTTTAAAAGCGTTTAAGGGCTTGATTTTTTCAATGGTTCTCAAAATTGACCATGCAATTTTTAGCGCCAACAGTGGCAACACAATTAGGACCCAAATATGTTTTTATATGCCAGTTGTGCAGTTGTCAACACCTCATCAATAACCTAGTCCCATTTCCATTTGTAAGGTAGGTAAAAGATTCTGATTATTCAATTAGGCAAGATCGACAAATGTTGCATCATCGCTATGGCAAGATGTAAGCCTTTTTACTCCATGCAACATAGTGACTATGAGACCCACCACTCTTTAGTGTACTTCATTCAGTTTCTTTACCCTTGGATCAATCTTAGATCAATGACCATCATTATCTCACCATCAGAAGTTGCTTGAAGGATATGTGTTATGACATAGCAACAAAGGGCCCACCACATTTCTTTTAAGCAATACAGTAACATATCTATCGCAAGATCAAGATCGAATCAACCTCTGTGTTGGAATATCTTATTGGAAAGAATGCTTTTGAGAGGTGGGGGAGGGGGGGTGAATCAGAAGTACTAGCCTTTTAACTGTTTCAAATCCTTAATAACATATTTTTTAAATGAACATGTATGCATATAAACATTAAGCAATCATAAGAAACCAATATGCACCACCACATAAAACTTAAGATTTGGTAACCCAAAAACCCTCCAGAAATAAGAAGGTAAAACTGGGGTGGGGATGATACCCACAAAATCACTGTAGTAATATTGTTTGACCACTTTTGATGGTCTGCACTGTCAAAGGCTTTACACTGTATCAATAGCGACCTGATTAAAGGATTTACAAACACTTTACATGAAGTGTCACGCCGTCAAATGATTTAGTCACCTAGTTAAAGGATCTATAAAATAGCTGCTAAGCTAACCTATCATCATAGGATTTCCTTTCTAATACAATGGCTAAAGAGTATTAGGTGTAATAAACCTGATGGCTTACAATCCTTCGATTGCTGAATACAGGCACTTGATCTACTCTCCCTGATCTTGATCCTCTGTGATCTGATTCTCTTCTCTCTGATATTAGTCTTCCTTATACACTTTTTTTTTGGTGCTCTCTCCTTATTCAATGTGATTTCATCTTCCTTATAAAGACACTCGAAGACTTAGGGTTAGGTATGGATCTACAATCCATATTTAATCTCTGATTTTTGCTTATTCCTTGCACATCTCTTATTGGTTGCATGCCTTCTCCATTTTTCTTATTGGCTGCATGTAGATTGCATAGGAAATATAAATGATTTGATCTTATCACTTAAATCTCCTGAGATTTGTCTTATGTCGGCTATGAAAATGGTTTACATTTGAGTTTGTGAAGTTTCAAACTCATATGTTGATTCTGAGTTACTTAGCACTTACTACTTCTTGATGCTCAGCACCTTTTGTAACTCGACTTTTGTATATGCTCCTATCTTGCTTGACATTGTTTAAGACTCGGCACCTGAATAATGCTCGGCACCTATAGTCACTCGGCACCTGATCTTCACTCGGCACTTGAAGATCACTCGGCACCTGATGAATTTCCTGACTTGGCACACGCTGTGGCTCGGCATACACAGTGTACTCGGCTTCAATGTGGAAAGTTGTTAAGTGTGTTGGCACTCAAGTGTCAAAACCATTTTTAGACTAACACTCTGTTGCTACTTCACTATAGAAAGATGCTTGTTCCTTATGTGTAGTGAGGTAGCAACCTATTGACATGTGTCTTTAGTCACCATTGGGTCCAGACAGAAATGCCAACATTGAAGGAATTATATACGGGGTTAGTTCTAATTGGGTTGACTGGCCAACTTGTCAAGTGGAACGCTAGTCATCTTTTTCGCATCCCTTGATTGTAAGATTTTTAAAAGATTGATGGTGTAGATTTAAACATAAAAGGTGGTGCCACTTTTTGTATTAATGAGACATGAAAGCCTCATGTGTGAGACAAAATAGAGTATAACATAGAATATTTTCTCTGTTCCATCTTACATGAATAGAGATTTTGAGCCTTTTATGAGTAGAAGTAATTACTGAGAATAGTGTTGATTTTGGCAAGAGTGTGAAGTAGTTTGTTCGAGGAGAAATTGTAGAATTATAGAGAGGAACGAGAAAGAACTTCAAGTGAGTAATTATATTGTAACCTCTGTAGTGCTTTAGTCCTGGAAGATATAGTCAAAAATGCCTCCAAAGAAGGGATTTTCATGTCAAGAAAATTATTTGGATAGGAATGTACATGATGATTTGCTCGAGTTTCTTCCCGAGTCTACTATTGAGATAATATGAGTTAAGAAGTTGACCTCATTAAACCCTAGGTTGAGGATAGAAGATGGATTTCTTGATAAAGGTAATTGGGTCTGAGATGCTAACACCTCACAAACTGGTTTAAATTTGTTCAAAAAATGGTTTGTAGAGAGGAAGTTGTTTGCCCCACGTGCCAATATATGGAATTTTGACCAAGGAAAACTAGTGGTCCCAAGTGTTTTTATGGATTATGATCTCCTTGAGACCATGGAAAAAAGATATGATCAAGCAATTAGGGTCGTGAGAAGAACAGATGGTGAAATTCTAATTACCATCAGCCCAGAGGAAATTAGAGAAGTTTTTTGTTTAAGGCGTCTCACTAAGTATCATGATCCCATTAATTTGAAAGATTTAGAAAGAGAATATATATCTAGGAAGGATATAGTTAGACAAGATGCACTGAAGGCCCATACTAGCAAAATTGGAACCTTGCCAACAATAACATTATCCTCTAAAGAACCTTTCAAGAAAACATACTTCAATGCCAGGGCAATAGAGATATATCGGACCCTGTTTAGATTTTTTAGAGAGGGTGAAGAAGATTTAATCCCTATTAGTTTCATGTATATGATTCCTCAAATCTCCTCTTTTGGTGCAGACATAATCTTTGATTTTGCTTCTTACTTAGTTGATGAGATTCATAGTGGACTAGTTGGGATTACTAAGGGCAAGGTGGAAAAGGCTTTTGGCCATTACTTTTTGTTAATGCACATGTTTCTGTTTAAGGGGGTGACATATTTTGATAGAGAAATGGTTTTGAATAGACAACAAGAGGAGGAAGCACTACTAGTTCAATTATGGAGTGCAAATATGACTAGGGAAGCAGAAAATGCTAGTTTTGTTAGATTTGACAAATACTTTGCCTCCAAGCTAAGATGCCTCATATTAAGCGATAATCCCAGAACCCCAGGATGCTAATATAAATGAGGAATATGGAAAGGTAAAAGTGACTCTCATAGTATAGGATAAAGATGGTGAAACCCACCAATTGAGGTTAGTTTGCAATCATCAAAATAGACTTCATCATTGGTGGGCATAGCAAGTGCATACGCAAAGGAATCAGAGTCAACAACATAAAGAGATGTAACAAGAAGGGACCCACAAAAGGATGTTGGATCTACAAGTCTTTCTATTATTTACAATTTTGTGTTTTCTAATAGATGTGTGTAAATATCTTTTGTAAAGGACACCTATCAATCAAATTTTCCCTTTGCTTGTTGCAACTCATGCCTATATAAATGAGTTTTGAAGGCAATGTGATGGTCCGATTTCTAATGCTTTTAGTCATATACTTAGTTTGTTTTCGGTCTAGTAATTTGAGCAAGTTTTAAGATGTATCTTCTCTACAAGTTTTTGAGAATACATTAATATGGAATGATCTTTGTGTTTCTGTCTAAGGTCATTTTGAGTTTACTACAAATGTATACAATTTTCAAGGAAAATGAATACAAATTATGACTTGTTCCCATATCAGTTCTTTCTGAATTTTGTCTCCTTTTGATTACTTAGTTATCTTAATGTTTTTTGAGTAAATCTTACACAATTGAATGCAATCTATTTAGATTATATGTCATTTCATCACTACTATTAATTCAATAAATTAAGTAAAAGCTTTGACAAATTTGATGAGGTTGCTATAGTAATAGGAAGGATGTTTTAAATGATGAATTCCAGTAAGAATTGTTGATAATGTTTGTTGTAAGGAAAAAATTTATATCCATGGAATTGTAGTAGATTCTGAACCCTAATGGATTAGGCACTGGTCAAATTAATTTAGTTGGAAGATAGATAGATCATAAATGAGCATCAAATGCAAAATTACAATCAATTTTACTTTCTTTTCATGAAGATCTTTAAAGATGGTCAATACTTGTTTGCATGAAATGTTCTGGCCTTAGTTAGCTACTACTGCTAAGAATACTTGCAAATCTATAGAAGGATTTATGGCTGAATCTACTATATGGGATGTATTTTGCTTAAATTGTTACAACGAGGTATATGTTTGAGGATTGTCGATGAGAATTAGAATGAAACTAAGATAATTCTCATACAACAACAATCAAATTGAATCATTCCTTAGGTATACCCACCTTGGTTCTGCAGAGCCTAAAGAGAAGAAAGTTTACTATGGCTTTGTTGAAGTTGGTTCCAACTGGTGTGCATATATAATTTTTGATAGGAAGTAGCTATTCCTTAGATTCTATAAGTATTATTAGCTTGGTATTGAACCTTTGTTGTCCAATAGTTTTCAAACACCAACAGATCCTAAACATGAAATAGGTAATGACATGACCTAAGAAGTTGCTAACCTAAGTGAGGGAGATTCTTTTCAGCTCTTCAACATTAATGGGAAAAATATTTGATTAATGATGTTGAATTCAGAAAAACCCCAAGTATAGAACCATAAGAACAAGTTGATCTTGTAGCTAATCAGTGCCTTATGTATTGGACAATTCCACGAATCACACACATACATCTGTGATACTAGTGACATATTCCATACATTAAGATATCAGATCTATCTTATAACTTTGTGAATCAGACATCAATGTTCATAAAGACCTCATTCTCATGAAATATTCTTCTCAAATAACCAACAACCCTATCAAATTAATCAAGCATTTACTTGGCCCTATGTTCCAACTTCAACAGATATCAGACATACAACCTTGAGTGGATGTCAATGGGTATCAGTTCTTTGTCTCTAAACCACATAAGATTATAGATTATAGAGATAGAAGATGATAATTAGAATGAAACTAAGGAGATTTGTGCTCATTTTATTTATTTCTTTGAAACTATACATCCCAATGCATGCAAAACAATTCATAAAACCACTAAGTAGATCGGAACTAGCTATATTAGCTTAACTATTATTGTTCATACGAGAGAAACATTGAAGAAAATGGTATTAGAGTCATGATAGTAATTTCAACCTAACTGGAACCATCCCTATGCTATCATAGTAGTGAAAAGTGTCCAAGAAATTAGAAACCCTAAAGAAAGAGAACATAAGAGAATATAAAGACTAGAAGAAATCTCGGATGAGATTAGATGTTGTCATTTGTCCACTTGAAAATCTTCCATTTGATGATGCTAAACTTCTCTCTACCTTCTTTTTGTAACTGAAAATAGGATATTTCCTTGTTGCTGAAAAATGCTTGAAAATATCTTCAGAATAATGGAGAATGAAACTAAAAAAGATGTTAGATTTGATATTAAAACAAAGGCAAAAACACTTGCCAAAATGACTTTAGGGGCAAAAGAAAATTCTCAAAAACATTTTCCTCCAAATATGAAGCCAAAATCCTCCAACAGCTTCTCCCTAACCAAATTTGATGCTTCATCATGAAAATTTCTCATTCTGCTAAGAACATCCTCATTTTACAAATTTTACTGTAGCTCTTACCACTAAAAACCTATGCATTCTCTAACTGCAGATCAGGAAAGCTTGTCTCCTCCTGATTCCAACAATATACAACACTATGAATTTCTGATAAAAATTGTCACTCTAGTGAGCACTTGAAAATTCTAGCTCCAAGTATAGACCATTTAAATGTTGAAAGTATTTAACTTTTTAATAAAGTCTAAACTTTACATTATATCCCAAATTTATCCAAAAAAATTCAAATCTTCAGAATGCACATAGGCTAGAGATATTTCAGCATTCGATGTTATCACTTTATCTTATTTCTCACCAATCCCCAGGTGTCACTTGTCAGTTCTTCATGCAGGATAAAACGATCCTCGCTAAAAAATGCAAGATGGGATAACAAACAATGTTAACCTGCCACAAAAAATGTAGAGTTGACTCATGTAGAATAAATATGATTTGCACCCAACAAGATGAGCCATTGATGTAGATCTGAATTTTGAAATAGATAGGTTAGATACTACAAGAAAACCCTTCAATAGAAGAGTAAAACACAACCATAGGTCCAATATCTCTTTATGTCAAATGGACAGTTGAGATGCACTTTAAAATTCTTCCAATAAGCACCCAAATCCAATGGCCATCGTATATTCACCAAAGACCCAAGCAATGATGCAAAAATATGAGCACCGTCCAATTAATAGCAGCCCAACATGAGAAGGAGCCTCCACATGACATGAATATGTTGGTTGGTACATTCCCAAATGCATGGTGGAGGAGGTAGCATGCGATTTTGTGGAAGAAAGAAAAGTCAATCCATGAAATAGAAAAAATGGTTAACACAAAATGTTAACCCCGACCAAATCGCATGTTAACCCACAACAAAGAAAATAATCCATTGAAGGTCTCTTAGATTAGTTATTGATAATGGGTTGAATGAGGTACAAAATGGCTAGAAGAGACTTATCATCATGGGATGCAAGCATATGTTTAATGACAGGTATAGAAAACATGAAATATTTAATAGGCCTCAAAAAGGATAGTTAGGCACACCTGCATTAAATGCTCTTATAGGTCTAAATTTTGACTCAAAAGTTTGAAATGGTACTCAAAATGGAATTGCACTTTTGAGTCCCAAAAATATGTGTGCCTGAATTTGGACATGGATTCCTCCTTAGTTTCTTTATACTACAACAACAAATAACAATCATTAGACACTAATGATTAACTAAGATACAAACCCACCGCTTTGGCAATTCTCGAGAACCTTGTCACAGAGATCTCAATTATTGTGGAAGACAAAAATCACATGTAACATGGAGTTCTTCAACAAAGACAAAGTCTAGCATATCTTCATGCTATTTGAAGAACACCATTTGTTATTGTCACTGCATCTATGATCATTCACTGGCCATAAAATACTTCCTTGCATTATCACTAAAGAGAATACATTTATTATTTGTCATAGATGGAGAAGCAATTTTTAATTGGATATAAATTAGTGCCATCATCATTCATGCCCTATTTTCCTATAGTTGTCTGTTGGTTTTCTAGGGTTAAATTGCTTCTTATTTTATTGTGCCTCTTCAAATCCTCAAACTATCTTTCATCAGGCATATATTTGTCACTATTCAATTCTAATCTCTAGTCTAAAATGACTCTTATATCATTATTCCTCCTACTTCTTTGATTGGGAGTCTATGGTTTCCTTGTTATATCTTTCCATTCACTTTTCCCAATTAGTTGTTGCAAATCATCGTGAGAGATAACTTAGAAATGGAAAACCAAGATCTTTAGCATGAGCATTTCCTAGCATATGCAAGTAATTGATGACATATATATCTCAAAATTCCAAAGTTTTATTTTAGGCTGAGGTGCTCTAACACAAAAGGATGATATCATGATTCCTTGTTGCTATTTATTGTATTGATTGAATACGGGATACTCATTTTTTCTCTCTTTGCTTCTATCCATTCTTTTATGCTATTGTTCCAAGTAACTATGGCTATAATATAACGCTATAGCTGAAACTTTTGTGCCAATCCTATAGATGGTCATTGCTCACATACTTTCTACTAATTTATATATCCTTGAAGCCATTGATGTTTAAAACTATGAGTCCTCCCATGTGCCTCTTAATATCCCATCATAATCAATGTTTTTCATTTTCTTTTGACCAAATATGATATGTTGGTCATTACAAATCCTAGTTAGTGCATATAATTTGTTTATTACCAATTGGATCTACAGTTTGAATGTATATCTTAGACTCCACTATCTTGTCATTTCAATAATCTTATATGATAAATCTTCTCATTGCAATCTAAAGTGAGTCAAGTCTCATATCAAGATACTTCTTTCCATGTTCAATACTCTATCCCTTTTCTAATATCCTTATTAATACTATTTCTCTATATGCTTTTCTCTAGCTATAGTTAGTTGTATACATATTCAAACTTATCATTTTTGTCATCCTCAAACCTCCATTCTAATAGCATCATACTCAAAGATTTTTTTTAGTGAGGTATGCTTAAATCTATTTAATCTCTTCTCCTAATAACCATTATTGTGAAGGTATCAGATCTCTATTTATTTATAAATCCATTCAGCGATTTTTTGAGTTTTAATCATTTCCTCTTGCAACCAACACATAGGAGGTAATTTAAACTTTAAAAAATACTCATTGCATTTATTAAGAGTTTCTTGCAATTGCTACTTCCAGACTTTGAAATTATAACCTAACCCATCTCTCCACTCTCTCAATGCGTCAACAACACCAACTCATTATGTCTGTTCATTCTTTATGATAAAATGGAGAGTAAAGTAAGGCTCCATCACCTCCTATGACTCTTGACCTTCCTCTTTACATCAACTTTTCATATAGTCAAATGTTTGTGACAATATTTTATTACATATTTGAAAACTTTTGCATTTTCTCTAAAATGACCTTTTAACTTTATAAAAGCCCTACTAATATATCAAAATATACTATATATGAAATTTTACCCTTGCATGGGTTTATTTACATAATTTGACCATACTAGAGAACCTTGACAATCTATTAAAAATTGATTCTAAGTCTTAACTTAGCCTTACATGTTGACTCGAATAGACATAAAATATATTGACAAACATTAATTTGAAATTTCAGAACAAACATTAATGAGATATGTATTCTTTATGTCCATTTTTCTAGTTTCTCATGCACCACAATAGGATACAAGTTTTGAAGAGAACAACAACATGGCCCAGGCTGATTGCTTAGACCCAACACCATCAAGTGGGATGTCTCATAAGCCATATAGCATTGCAAAAAATCAGCATTTTTCCCCAAATCATGTTTACTTTAAAGCATCAAGGAACATTTTATAAAGAGGAGCAAGTATGTCTTGCTAAAAAGATGACACCCCAATATTGGAGAGTAATTTTGGTTCTTAGTACTGGGAAGGCTTTCCAAAGTGCAGTAGTATATCTATCATTCTTTCTATTGGTTGATTTTGGTTTCTATGTTACTAGTCTTTTTAAGTTTCACATTAACATCTCCTTTTTTAAATGACCTCCATTGTTTAACTTTCTAGAATTGAGGAAATTGGTTAAATAGTCTCGTACTCAACTTTTTAGTGATTTTAACTACATGATTAGATTCTACCAAGTATCTTTTAGTTCATGTGCAGTTGTAGATGACCTTTATAAGTACTAGCCATCTATAAATTTTTTGAAGAAAGGTCATAGGTACACCTATATTTCTTTTGCAAAGCAAAAAGTGAATAAGGGTTTAAAGAGAACAACTTTTCAGGTGGTCTGACGTCATTTAAAGTATAGTCATATGAGTTAGCCACTTCCTAGGCTCTTAGGTGGGCAACTTATAACATTTTATATATGTAAACCCTATCAAATCAATAATCAATCAACTCTAAGTTATGTATAGCTACTTCCACACCTCCTATATCTACAACCCTCTAATTTATCATAGTACCTTTCAGTCATATTTTGATGGAAAATACATCAACTCTTTTATGAAGAAAGGAAGGGGGGAGGAAAGAACTAGGGCCAAAGGTACACCCATCAATCCAAACCAACCTTGCAGAGTTAATACAACAGAAGTAAACACACAAAAGAGAACATCACCAGAGAGAGAGAGAGAGAGAGAGAGAGAGAGAGAGAGAGAGAGAGAGCTATAAGGTCTTCTGGGTTATGACCAGATATAGAATACATTCAAGGTCTAAGATCTAGCTTCACATTCACACTTTCTAGACACATATGCAACAAACTTTTCAAACCTTCTAGTTCTACTCTAAACTCTCTAAAGACATGCCCTAACTCTAATCCTAAACACCCTATTTATACTTACCAAAATAGCTTACAGGACATTCTAGATCATTACATAATAGAAAGTTTGATGCAAAAATGGTCTAGACGCATCCCAAGACAATATCTTATCATAAATGTCACAATCAAAATAAATCCTGCAAGTTGGCTCACACCAAAAACTCAAAAAACTCGTCCAAAATGTTGACGCTCGGCATCAATAGGAAAACTTGGCACATGAAGGATCACTGGACACACACTAGATAACTCAGCACACACTGTGGAAATCAACACACACTACAAAGTGAGATGGGATAACATGCAAACCTAAGTGTTAACATGATGTGGGATAACCTGAACTCAGCTTATACTATAAAATTACTGGCACTTGGCAATTACTGCAACTTGGAAATGACTTTAACTTGGCAACAACTAGTAGAATGAACACAAATGAGCAGGATGACATATCAACCTAGGATGCTCCTACATCAAAAAAGTAGGGTAGAAATAAATTATTCTCCTGAATCATTGAGATGTCACAACCTGAGTTGAATCCAACTTAGACTAAGAAATCCATGTAGCATCTTCAACTAGTATGTTCTTCTACTTCACCAAATATTAATAGTAGTCTTTTCCTCTTATGCTTTTACTAGCTCTTTGATCAAATATTTGTTCAACCTCTTCAATTTTCTTCTAGGATAATCATTAGGTACAACAACTTCATCATTCGGCTCATGATACTTATACGGATCAACAACATTAAATATAGGAGATATATCCATGTCATCAGGTAACTCAACTTCATAAGCATTTCCACTATCAAACTTCTTCAAGATCTTACAAGGTCCAAACTCCTTCATCTTCAACTTATTGTATGTTCTAACTAAAGATCTTCCTTTCTTCAAATGAACCGTCACCTCATCATCAACTTCAAAAATATGATGTCTTCTAGACTTATCAACATTCTCCTTGTACTTTTGATTACTTTGTTCCAAATTCAGCTTCACTTCCTTATGCAAAGACTCCATAAAATCAAAAAATTCTTCTCCTATAGCACTTCTCTTCTCTTCACCAGCAACATCCCTTAAATCTGATACTCCTCTGTCACAGACTTAAGGGGATCCTAATTTGGTTCTAATTTCTTTATTTCATCCAACCCTTATTTAAATGCCAACCACTTTATCTTATTTTATTTTTTTTCCTCTTCATCATAAATATTTCTTATACAACCTTCCAAGAATTGGAATTCATGGGGCACCTCTTTATAACAATTGTAGTTTCCAATAGTGATGTATAGAACAATTTGTGTGATTTGAGGAATATAGGAATTCTATGTAGTGCTCATGTTGATTATTGGTTGTGAACCTCATCTAAGACTAGTTTTATATAAAGGTTGTTTAACTATAAGGATACTTTGGAAATCATCAAGAACATCAATAAATTAGAGTTCATCGTTCTACTCATGATTCCATTCACAATGCTTTAAGTGGCCTATCTACCATTAACTTAATCATTTGAAAGGGGTAAAAATCAATGGAAATACCAAACATGAGAAAAGAAGAACCATGTGTACTAGGAGAACTAAAGGCCAAGAGAAATAGAAAGAGAAAAAATTCTTAATGAATTTGGTCAAAATAGAAGGTTTTACAAATGTATACAATGATATTTATGATCTCATTTTCTAGTAAAAAGGGAATCATGGAAATTGAATTTGCATTATCTAATAAGTAGATAGATCCACAGAGAAGGATATTTCACACATCTATGAAGTTGAACCATTAATTGTCACTATTTCACAAGGACCCCTAGAAAGCTTTTGTAAAAATGAAAAAGAAACTAGGGTTGTAGATCATTAAAGAGATACAAGACATAAAACTTTAGAAATTGTAGCAAAATTAAGGGCTTTCAACACATATCGATCAAATAAAGAAAACCATGGGGAAGAGCATAAAGGTTTTTGCATTTCATAATGCCCAAAGAGTGAAAACAATAAAATAGAACATCATTCTTTACATGAAGGTTGTCCCACAGTTGGGGATTGTTTCCATGTTATGCAAGGTTGATTGGGATAACATGCTTTGAAGTGGTGCTTATCCAAATTATATAGAAGATGAATTGTTTTAAAAAAAAAAAATCATATTTAAAAAAAGTTTTTCTATGTCTTTTTATTTGGCCTTTGTAGAGATCTTCTACTCAAAATTTCAAGCCGAAACTTTCATCAGTCCCTGAAGTTGGGAAAACCTAGGCTCGCTATTTAGGGACTCAAATTAGATTTTTAGTTCTTCCTTCCAATGAGGTAAGTGGTCTCAAAATCTAAGCTCTAGCTTAAAATTTATGACTCTGACAAGTTGGGCTAATTAAATACCTAGTTTTGAATAGTTTTAGTTTATTTTGTTGTTTTTATTATAACCACTTAAACATTTCAAATTCATGGCTATGGTGATTGTTGATATTCCATCATTGTATATATTCTTTCAATTTCAATTTCAATGTATAAGATGAATTTTGGTTTGCATACAACTCTTTTGAGTTTTTTGCAAGATTTTCCAAAACTTGAACATTGGTATCGTAGGTATTTTGATTCACCAGATATTGTATTTGCAACCCACTTCTTACATTCAGATCACATGTAGACTTTCATGTCAAATTTTTTTGGCTCAACAGGTAGGACATAAATTCAGCTACACAAGTTTTCTATTAGCCATTCAAATCTTTACTCATTGTCAATTTGGAAATTTTCTCACTAAAATCATCCTTTGGAAGCACTCCATCAAACACCATGGTGATTCTAAGTGCAAATATCTACTAGTTTCAAGAAGACTAGTTGTTGGTATGTAAATATCATTCTTAATCTTTTGTGTTTTCCAATGTTCTCTATGGATTTATAGCTTTATTAAGTTTGAATCATGGACCCATTCCATAGAAATGACTACTATTTCCCCCAGTATCATGAAAATGCTATTCCCTAGCCTTCATATTATCAATACCAATCCATGCATTAAGAATATTATAATCAATATGCTCAAAACCTTTACCATCCTCCTTCATCTAATCCACCAATCCCAACATCCCCTTATAAAAGGCTTCAAGATATGATGTTGGAATTCCAAAGGTAGATTGGCTTGAAGTTTTATGAAATGAGCAGGTGAATAGACACAAGGTTTCAAGAATAAAGTGAGCAATTGCTACTGTGGGATAGGATGATTATATTTAGAGGTAGCAAGGATAGACTAACAATTGGAGGAGATGGCATATCAATGATATATCCAAGAAGAGGAGACTAAGAAACAATAGAGACATTTTGAGGAGAAACTTGTATAAAAATGGCAATTTCTAAGGGTCCTTACAAAATGAAGATAATCAATGCTTCAACTTTTTAGGTGTCTACAAGTGGGTTAATACTTTTGGTTATCCCATCCCTGTAGTTATTTGGAAGTGACACCATTTAGATAGTTATTTGGTAGCTAGATAATAGAAATAAGGGATAACATGAAGGTGGGACAATCAAAGATATCAATAAAACATGACACTTTTGGTTGTTGATATCATGTATTTGCATTTCAATGAAGCATGCAAAATTTGTTAGTAGAAGTTCATTGAAATGCCAAGTTTTCCCTTCTTTTGATACTTGATGAACCTAGCCACTAAGATGAACATATCATAAATTGATAAATGTTTGTGTGTAGATTCAAGAAAAGTATGGACCTTGTCCTCTTACTAATAGCCATAATGAAATACATGACACTTCATGATAACACTTAACTATAAGGTTATCAACATAAATATGGAAGTTTTGGTAACTATTAGATACTTTTTGCACCATTCATCCCACCATAGATAACTAATATGAGAAAATTTCAATGGCTTGGAATCTATCCTAGTGGATGAAGGTTAACCATACACTTTACGTATTAATCTGCCACATTTTCCCAAGTTTTATCCTATGTATCTCTTTAATGATCAATGACCTAAGTTTTTTTTCTGTTTTTACAAAAAAATTCTAGAGGTCCTTGCAAAATGATGACATTCAATGGGTCAACTTTGTAGGTGTCTACAGGTGGCTTAATATTTCTAGTTATCCCATTCCTACAGTTATTTGGTAGTGACATGATTTGATTGCTTGTAAAGCCTATTACTTTCTCCCATGTCATGAACATCTTATACCTCAGTTATAGTCCCAACATGATTGCCCACAAAAGTAGGAGGCTTATTTTTCTCCACACTACCAATTCATATTAGGTTGTTCGTATGTTCAATATATCCCCCTCTAATACATCCAAGCCCAAGATTAACAAGCTTATCTTTAGGAGCAGCAAGAGGAATACCATTAAGATCTCTTCTACTCCCCATAGTGGGAGGCATTGCATAAGAAATGTTTAGAGGACCTTACAACAATGATTGCTATAGAAAATCAAGAGATGATGCTTAAGTTTGCTCAGGTGCAAGCATATGAAGTGCACAAGCCTCCTAGACACAAATTTGATAGTTTAGACATATAAATCCTCCTCCCTTGTAGGTTCATGTGCATGAGATACTACCAACAAAGGATGAATTCATTCTACAATAGGTCAAGGTGGAAGAACACATACTACCAGCCATGCCTTCAAAACTATTTATGAGCTAGTAGGATACAAGTGTTGTAGAGAACAATAACATGACCGGGTTGATTGCTTAGACTCAACGCTTTGAATTTGTGAGTTAAAAAGGTCTATGTGTGGTGTTGTAGTGTCAATTGACATACATAGTCAACTATTTAATACCACCATAACTACTAATTCACAATACTACTAAGAATAGTGATACATGTGAGCAACGATATTTGTCAATTTTCCATGATGCTAGATCTATTCATAAGAGAACGTCCACTCTAGTCTAATGATTTACACAACTCATTTTTTTGTGTTTAAAATATCTGCTAAGATCTTTGGAAAAAAAATTTAAGATCACATACTACTTTGAATGTGTGAGCTAAAAGTTATGATATAGTTTATTTTCAAGAGTTGGTAGAATTGAACACAATGTTATGCTACAACAACACTTGTGTTTTTGGCCTGTTGATTGGCCATGATGCTATGATTGTGCATAAGAGAATGTCCATTCCACTCTAAGGATTTACACAACTAGAACTTTCTTTCATGGAAAGAAAAAGGAAATTGCATCACATTTTCCTTTGATGCCATGGAAGTAGTGGTAGGAAAAGCCAAATGAATGTGTCCAAAAGATAGAAGGGACACAAAAAACCATAAAAAAATAATATAAAAATGCATTGGGATGCACTTTTTTCATCATTATAAAGAAAAATAATTCATTCAATAATAAATATTTTGATTTGGTAATGTGTCATGGGGAGCTATCTATTTTGACAAAAAAATGACACTGTACATGAGCAATAGGCAAACATGACATCAAAAAAAGAGAGCCTTTTATTAAACATTTGTTCACAAAGAATTGTTTGATATGTAGACTTCTCAACATAGATTTAAATTTGAAATAAAATAAATCTTGTAAAGATAGTAAAAATAGAGCTGCACAAAATTAAATTTATAACACAATAACAAAAAAAAAACATAATATAAGCTAATTGTTGATATATTGATATAAACCATACTCATCAAAAAATATATAACAGGTAGCATCATTCATACCCATTGGTAGGTCCAACTATTGGAAATGATTGAAAAGATCACGAGGGAGATTGTTGGAAATGATTGAAGAGATCATACATAAAAAGTAATGGAACTGGTAAAGAATGTTCTCAATCATTGTTTTGTCATTGATGTCAAACTTGCTACTTGTAGGAATGATGATTGCTTTAGTGATTTAAATACTATCAATTGGTTGATTGACAAGGAGGAGGCAATCAATAAGATGTAACTAGTACACCTAGAGAAAGGTTGAAGTTATGATGTTGTAATGAAGTACAAGGATCAACTAAGCCATTGATGAAAAAGTGTATTGATGATATACTCTAAGACACAGAGAATAGGCACATTGAAACATATCAAAGATGTAAGGTTTTAGTTAAGTTATTTGTAAAGCCTAAGTCTATTAGAGAAGATGTCGAGCAAGAATCAAGTGCTGAGCAAGATTTAGGTGCCGAGCAAATACAAGTGCCGAGTAACACAGAGATGTCGAGCATCAATAAACCAATAGTGCCGAGTTGCTGCATTGTTCTAAAAATTGAAGATTCGTCAAATTTGAGCTGACAAGGTTGTTATCTTGAAATCTGTAAATCAAATAGAAGATAAAAGTGATGAGCTGGTGGCATAGAACATTTTTGGAGAATACAACTAGACTCTAGACGAAGTTTCTAGATAAGAGCAAGATATGGAGTAGATACATTGTATCCTACCTAATCCATTTGAAACCCTAAAGTTGGAGAGGGAGAATCGAGCAAAAAAGGCAATCTAGATTTCCATTTAAGGAGTAATAAGGTCACGGAGCAAAAGAGAGGAGGTCAAGCATGAAAGCATAAAGTACTGAAGGAGGTGCTAAGGAGTAAGAGAGCACAATTACTCTGCTTCAATAGATGACCACAAATATGGTTGCATTGGTATGATGAGTAAGAAGACTTAAGGAGACGAAGCTTGAGATGGCAAGCTGTCAGAGCTGAAGTGATTAAAGCCAAGCAAAAGGACAGAACTGAAATGTGATATGAAATCTGCAAGATATGTTGTAAGTTGTATCAGATCAACAAGCCATTATTGTTACTCTCTAGCAATTATAACAAATAGTTTAAATCCTATGGACCTAGGTTGGTTTAATAGCCATGTTATAAATCCTTTAACAGGGTGACATTCCAAATGAATGTTCTAAAGTTCTTTGACCAGGCCCATTCCTAACAGTATGGTAAAATCCTCTAAGAAGGTCACATTTAATAGTGTGTTGTAAGCCTTTAACAGGGCAGGCTTTTAATAGGGCATCACTTTAAAGAGTGAGAATCAAGTAGCATGTTACTGGTGGTTTTTCCCAAATTGGATTTCCACATAAATCACTGTGTCATGTGTTGATCTTGCACGTTTTATCCCTGCATATTGATTTATTGTAATTTGCTAACATGATTGATTTAAGCTTGGATGGATGAAAAGTTTATGGACTCACTATAATTTGAGAAGAAGTACTATTAGGGCATTTGGACCTTGGATAACTAATTCACACCCACCCCCCCCAGCTATTCTAAAGAATTGTAACCATTCGTATTAGAGCCAAACTGTTGACTCAGTTTAAAAGGACTAGAAGCTAGAAAAGATCAAAATGCCTAAGAGAGAAGTCCCCAAGCTCAACAAAGACAACTTTGTTGCATGACAAAGTTTGATGAAGCTACATCTTGGATCCATAGGAGATTATGCCCAAAATTCAATTATTATTGAACATGTTGATCCAACTGGTACTCTTACTATATAAGATTTGAAAAACAAACAAGAACACAATCAGACAACGTTCGAGATTGCTTCTACACTCAACTATGCTTAATTCGATGATATCAAAAGATGTGACACTGCATTCAAGATGTGGAAGGCCCTATCAGACATTTATGGAGGAGATTAGAATGTCCAAAGAGCAAAAAGAGAAATCCTTAGAGGAAAGTTTGATGATATGAAAATGGAGGTAAGCGAGAATGCTGCTAAGTATGGCACTAGAATAAAGGAAGTGGTAAGTGCAATAAGATGTTTGAGTGGTCAATTGGATGAAGATATTGTTAATAGTAAGTTCTTAAGAACCTTGCTCCCTATCTATGCTATTAGAGTATCAGCAATACAAGAACTAAGATTTGTACCAGGAAATAATCTAAGTTTTGGAGGAATAGTGGGTAGACTCACTGCATTTGAGTTATCTAACTTTGACAACTACAGACCTAAGAATGTTGAATCTACTTTCAAGGCCAAGCTATCACTGAAAGATGCTAAACAGGTGAAATCAAAGAAAGGAAGAAAAATGAAATATGTATCCAGTGACAGTAGCACTGATGAGGAAGATGTGGAACAAATGGAAGCATTGCTAGCTAGAACATTTCATAGAGGCAAAGAAAAATTCAAAGGTAAGATGCCTATCATTTGTTTCAATTACAATGAAGTAGGACATATTGCTGCAAAGTGTACACATAAAAATGATTACAAGGAAGGCAACAAATACAAATAAAAAAGAGAAGATGATAATAGAGATTACAAAGACAAAGGCAAGAAGTGTTATATTGCTGAAGAGAATTCTGATGATAATGATGATGAAGTTGTTTATGTAGCCATGAAGGACTAGTCTGATGAAAAAAAACCTACAACACTGGTAACATGTATGAACAAAAATGACAAATGGATCATAGACAGTGGATGCTCACATCACATGACAGGAGATAAAAGTAAGTTTGTTAACCTTACTTAGTATGATGGAAATAGTGTTAAATTTCATAATGATGCTCCATGTCAAATAAAAGGAAAAGGCTCCATTAAGCTCACAGAACAAATTTCATGTGATAATGCATACTCTGTTGAAGGATTAAACTACAATTTGCTGAGTGTCTCACAGTTAGGCAATGTAGGATGCAAAGTAGAATTTGGAAACAAAACTACAAAAATCTATGGTACTAATGGTAAATTGATAGGAAAAGGAGATCAAACAAGAAGTAATTTGTTTTACCTTGATATGGATGATGTCTCTTGTTTTGTTACAAAATTTGATGATAAATGGTAATGGCATAGAAGGCTATGTCATGTCAACTTTGACAATCTGGTCAATATCAGTAAAATGAAGAAAGTTAGAGGTTTACCAAAATTGAAGAAACCTGATAATATCATGTACAAACAATGTCAGCTAGGAAAGATGACAAAGTCAAGTTTCAAAAGTAAAAACTATACATCTAAAGAAGTACTTGAGTTAGTTCATACTGACTTATGTGGTCCAATGGAAGTACAAAACTACAAAGGAGATAAATATATAATATTATTTGTTGATGACTATTCCAAGATGATGACTGTTATGTTCTTAAAACAAAAATCTGATGCTTTTCAAATGTTTAAGTGGTATGTGGCTAGAGTTGAAAAGGAAACAAGAAAGAGTTTGAAATGCCTGAGATCAGACAGAGGTGGTGAATTCACATCAAATGAATTCGAGATATTTTGTAATGACAAAGGAATCAAAAGACAAATGTCAGCTCCTAGAACTCCCCCACAGAATGGAATTGCTGAGAGAAGAAATAGATCTGTGATTGATTGTGCCAGAACATTAATGATGGAAAAGACTGTTGCTCTAAAATACTAGAGAGAAGCTGTAAGTGTAGCTGTTCATACACTGAATCGTGTAAAAGTCAAGAAAGGTACAAATACAACACCTTATGAATTATGGTATGGTCACTCACCCAATGTAAAACATTTCAAAGTATTTGGTTGCAAATGATTTATCCTTAAAGATGTTAGAAATGGAAAATTTGATGCAAAAAGTGATGAAGGCATATTCCTTGGTTACTCCACTAGAAGTAAGGCATACAAGTGTTTCAATACTAACACTAACAAAATTGTGGAAAGGGCAAATGTAAACTTTGATGAACATACAGAAGTCCAAATTGAAGAACCAAAAAAATGGATGAATACAAAACCTTTGTGTATTCCTATGAAGGAATGCCTGTTGACGAGGATGCTATCAATCAAATTGAAACTCAACAACAAATTTCAGTTTTAGTCGAGTCACAACCAGTGAATGCCGAGTTACATTGAGAAGTTGAGTTGTAGAATGAAAGAAATGCACAATCTGATCCTAAAGTTAGTACACATGAAAGAGATGAAGAACAACCTGACAATGAAGTGCATAGTGATTGAATTTGAAAGATCAAACATGGAAACAAGGACAAAACCAAGATTATCCAAATATGTAAAAAGACATCACCCTGTTGAACAGATAATTGGTGACAAAGATGCAAGACCAATAATAAGGAACAGACTAAGACATGAATCATGTCTGATCAGCAAACTTGAACCTAAGACAGTATATGGTGCATTACAAGATGATGACTGGTATAAAGCTATGGAAGAAGAGATTGATCAAATAAAGAAGAACAAAACTTGGAGTTTGGTTCCCAGACCAATTGACAAGAATGTGATTGGCACCAAGTGGGTATTCAGAAACAAGTTAGATGAGAATGGCGAGATTACGAAAAACAAAGCTAGACTAGTATGCAAGGGTTATGCTCAAGAAGAAGGATTAGACTATGGGGAAACATTTGCCCCTGTTGCTAGAATGGAAGGAGTAAGAACTTTACTTGCATATGCTGCATATAAAAGTTTTAAAGTCTATTAGATGGATGTAAAGTTTGCTTTTTTAAATGGCATATTAGAAGAAGAAGTCTATATTGAACAACTAGAGAAATTTGTTGATGAGAACAACAGGGATATGGTTTGTAGATTACATAAAACACTCTATGGTCTGAAACAAGCACTCAGAGCATGGTATGAGAGACTTCACAAATAGCTAGTGCAAATAGGATTTGAAAGAACTGATGATAATAGCAACATGTACATCAAATCAGAAGAAAGTAAGGATATTATTGTATTTGAAATCTTTATGGATGACATAGTTTTTGGAGGAAAGGAAGTGTTGTGCAAAGGCTTTGCTGACAAAATGAAACATGAGTTTGAGATGTCTATGTTTGGAGAGATCAAATTTTTTGTTGGATTGCAAGTGCATCAACTAAAACATGGTATATTTGTGACACAATTAAAGTACATCAAAGAGATACTTAAAATGTTTGGGTTGGAGGAGTCCAAACCAGTTAGCACACCAATGGCAACAAGAAATAAGCTATCCAAAAATGATGTATCAGCTGAAGTCAATCAAACAATGTATAGATCCATGATTGGAAAACTACAATATGTTGTACATAGTAGACTAGACATAGCATTAGCAGTTGGAATACTGGCTAGATTCTCTGCTAATCCCAAAGAAAATCATCTCATAGCAGTAAAAAGAATAATGAGGTATCTCAAAGGAACTAATAACTTTGGTCTATATTACAAAAAGAATGAGAAGTTTGAGCTCAATGCATATACAGATGCATATTGGGGAGCCAACATTGATGAAAGAAAAAACACAAGTGGAAGTGCATTATTTTTAGGTAAAAGGTTAGTTACTTGGACTAGCAAGAAACAAACATGCATATCCCAGTCCATTGCAGAATCAGAATATGTGGCAGCAATAGTCAATTGCACAAACATTGTGTGGCTCACACATCTATTTAAAGGAATGAAAGAAGAGGTAACTAAACCTGTGATAATTTATTGTGATAACACAAGTGCTATAAACATATCCAAAAATTCAGTAATGCATGCAAAAACCAAGCATATTGCAATCAAGTATCACTATGTCATAGAATTGGTAGAAGACAAACAAGTGAAGTTGGAGTACATTCACACAAAGGAACAAACTGCAAATATCTTCACCAAACCATTGCCCAAGGATGCTTATGAATATCTTAGAGGCAAGTTGGGGGTAATGCCCCTAACCCAAGCAGTTTAAAGCAACAAGATAGCTGCCCTGCATCAATAGGAATAAATCATTGAAATATCTGAAGAATGATGCAGAGGATGACAGCAAGAGCAGAAACTCCAAATCAGTCACAAGCATGGTGACAGAGGGAGAAGACATCAAAGCCAAATCTTATATTTTGCAAGTTAGAGATGCTCACTCTTTGGAATTTATGTCAAAGAGGGAGAAATATGCAAAAAATTGATCAATATAAAGTAAGAGGGAGATATATATGAAAGAGGGAGATATATGAGATCAGTAGTAAGGATGCAGCAGTCAAGAAAGTAGCAGACAACATATACAATCTTGGTGGTAACTAAGTTGATCAATTGATCAGTTTGGTTTGCCATCAATGCCAAAGAGGGAGATTGTTGGAAATGATTGAAAAGATCATAAGGGAGATTTTTGGAAATGATTGAAGAGATCATACACAAAAAGTAATGGAATTGGTAAATAATGTTCTCAATCATTGTTTTGTCATTGATATCAAACTTGCTACTTGCAGAAATGACGATTGCTTTAGTAATTCAAATACTATCAATTGGTTGATTGACAAGGAGGAGGCAATCAATAAGATGTAACTAGTACACCTAGAGAAAGGTTGAAGTTATGATATTGTAATGAAGTACAAGGATCAACTAAGCCATTGATGAAAAAGTGTATTAATGATATACTCTAAGACATAGAGAATGGGCACATTGAAACATATCAAAGATGTAAGGTTTTAGCTAAGTTAGTTGTAAAGCCTAACTAAGTCTATTAGAGAAGATGTCAAGCAAGAACCAAGTGTCGAGCAAGATATAGATGCCGAGCAAGAATCAAGTGCTGAGCAAGATATAGATGCCGAGCCAGAATCAAGTGCCGAGCAAGAATCAAGTGCCGAGCAAGATTCAGGTGTTGAGCAAATACAAGTGCCGAGTAACACAGAGATGCCGAGCATCAGTAAACCAATAGTGCCGAGTTGTTGCATTATTTCAAAAATCGAAGATTCGTCATATCTAAGTCGAGAAGGTTGTTATCTTGAAATTTGTAAATCAAATAGAAGATAAAAGTGATGAGCTGGTGGCAAAAAACACCATGTAGAACATTTTTGGAGAATACAATTGGACTCTAGACAAAGTTTCTAGATAAGAGCAAGATATGGGGTAGATACGATGTATCCTACCTAATCCATTTGAAACCCTAAAGTTGGAGAGGGAGAATCGAGCAAAAAAGGCAATCCAAATTTCCATTTAAGGAGTAATAAGGTCACAAACCAAAAGAGAGGAGGTCAAGCATGAAAGCATAAAGTGCTGAAGGAGGTGCTAAGGAGTAAGAGAGCACAGTTACTCTGCTTCAATAGATGACCATAGATATGGTTGCATTGGTATGATGAATAAGAAGACTTAAGGAGACAAAGCTTGAGATGAAAAGCTGTCAGAGCTGAAGTGATTAAAGCCAAGCAAAAGGACTGAATTGAAATGTGATATGAAATCTGCAAGATATGTTGTAAGTTATATCAGATCAACAAACCATTATTGTAACTCTCTAGCAATTGAAACAGATAGTTTAAATCTTATGGACTTAAGTTGGTTTAATAGCTATGTTATAAATCCTTTAACAAGGTGACATTCCAAGTGAATGTTCTAAAGTCCTTTGACCAGGCCCATTCCTAATAGTATGGTAAAATCCTCTAACAAGGTCACATTTAACAGTGTGTTGTAAGCCTTTAACAGGGCAAGCTTTAAATAGGGCATCACTTTAGAAGAGTGAGAATCAAGTAGCATGTTACTGGTGGTTTTTTCAAATTGGATTTCTATGTAAATCACTGTGTCATGTGTTGATCTTGCATGTTTTATCCCTGCATATTGATTTACTATAATTTGCTAAGATGATTGATTTAAGCTTGGATGGATGAAAAGTTTATGGATTCACTATAATTTGAGAAGAAGTATTATTAGGGCATTTAGACCTTGGATAACTGATTCACCCCTCCACCCCCCCACCCCCCTCCCCCCCCTCTCAGCTATTCTAAAGAATTCTAACAACAACAGAGAAAAATCACCAAAAGAAAATGAGAACTCATATCAACACCATAAAGAATCCTCAAGCCAATTATTAGATAACACAAAATGACACTACCATAGATAAATAGACATTGCACTCTGCAACACAATGTGATATAAAAAAAGAATTTAAAAAGAAAAAAGAAAAAAAAGACAACTATTAGTGAAAAAAACCAAAATAGAAGTGTGAAGGCAAATATGACACCAAACCATAGTGCACTATTTAGAAACATTTGTTGACAACAAAATTTTAGAGCTTTAAACCCTGGATAAAACACACACCTTGGCTTTAAGAAACTTTAGAGTTTAATACCATTTGCATTAGCTAGTAAAACCCCTACTATAAAAAAGATCCAGCTATCCTAACACAAAAAATGATATGGTATGTGGATAAAAACTAACACAAATTTATGCATTGATTATAAAGCATTCATTAACAGAGGAATGCTGGAGCTACAAACGTTTTAAAAACCAATACCTTGGTCCTAAAAAAATTTAGAGTTTGAAACCCTAGAAATAAAGTTCGACAACTCATAAAGCCCTTCTCTCAAAGGAGGAGTTATCTGTTCTTTCAAATATATGACATGGTACATGAAGGACATGAAAAAACAATGCCATAAAATAATACAATTTTCATGAAGCATTCATTCAAAGAGGAATGTTGGATGTGTAAATTTTTTAGCATACATATAGCTATGAAAAAAAGCTCACAAAAATAGAGTAGAAACAAAGTCATTTGTTGTGAAACAAAACAATGACTTGGTACATGGGAAACATGCAAACATGACACAAGAGTATACACTTTTTAGAAACATTCATTCACAAAGAAATGTTGGATCAAACCTTATGTATAACAAAAATTTTGATTTTAAGAAGATTTAGAGTTTCAAACCCTAGAAATATAGCTTGACAACCATTTAAATTTTAAAATTATCATCTTAATTTACATTTTTTACATTATGGAAAACTTAAAATCATTATTGAGTGCATGTAAATGTATATTACCTAGTTACATGTCCCCTATTGCCAAGCATTTATTGTCCACCAAAAGTTGTTGTTGTTGTCTCTACAAATCCAACCTGAACAAAGATGGCTTGAAACAAAGTCAGCACCACAATTAATATCATGCATGATGCCAAATAACTAATCTCTTTCAACATCATTTTTTTCCTGATAATCTGCAACGAAATCGTAGAAAGTACACGTCTGGTTTTAGCGTGTCTCACAACTCACTGTGTGTTTTCCTATGACATCCTAGCGAAAGTATGAAATTAAACAACTTTGTATCAATGGTTTTTAAATTTTCTTGCCGATACATTTCCCATCCATCCGAATCCTCTTAACCGTATAGTCTATGGTCCAATCCTTGCCATCCTATGTAGCCTCGTAATGTCTACCATTAAGCTTTTCAATTACCTCTATTCGTCAGCCCATCATGTCATGTGCGACCTCATCTTATTGCAGCACATCATGCAAGAATGATATATATCATTCTACCCATGCCCATGCCATTTTTTTTGCATCTATATAGCTGGAGCTCTAAACAACACTCATGCCCTCTTTTTTCCAGTTAAGATTCACCATTTCGTAATCACGTGGAGGTGGTGGTTTTGCATAGCGGATATGGGAATTTTTTAAAATTTCGGTACCAAGGTCTCTACATTTTACCACCTGCAAATTGGCCTTATGTAAAACAAATGATGCGTAATATTTCCCTTATTGTGTTGGCATTAAAACATCCTTTTCTCATGTAGCATCTCTAAATAATTGGAGACAATTATGCGGTGGGTTGAGAGCTTTTGGAACATTCTATCAAACAAGTCACGTGCATTGTCATTCTTGTTGTGTCAATTCTTAACAACAACGTGTAATAGGCCCAAAGAATGTGAAACTGTAAAATATGAAATGAAAGAGAAACTATTGATTTAGATTTTCAATATACATTTGGGAACATAAAGAATTGATAATGAAAATGACTTTGAAATGATACTAGAATAATATGAATAATATTGAATAATACACTGGAATGATATTGAAATGATATGAATAATATTGAATAATTTACATTGATGTCTAAGCATCTCTATATAGTTTTATTTTCCCTTACAACAACTACTTAAGGATACTTATAGGAATAACTTCCCAACAACTATTTATTGAACTGATTTTATAATCTAATCTAAATACAAAAAACTAACCTAATTAATGTAATAAACCTAACATTCCCCCTAATTACATTAATTCAACAATCATTCTCACTTATTAGAAACTAGCCTAATCAATGTAATAAGTCCAACATTCCTAACCTAATTAATGTAATAAGTCCAACATTCCCCCCCTTATTACATTAATCCAATAAAATTGAAAAGCCTTCACCAATATTATAAACTTTGATGAAGCTCCTTCACCAAACTTTGAAAGAAGTTTGCAACTTTAGATTGCAAATCCTAATCTTGAAGTTGAGCTCTTTCACCAATCTTTGAAAGTAGTCTGCAACTTTAGATTGCAAATCTTAATCCTAAAGTTGAGCTCCTTCACCAATCGTTGAAAATAGTCTACAACTTCAGATTACAAATCTTAATCCTGAAGTTGCCCGCATATCCCAACTTCAGATTGCAAATCCTAAAGTTGGCCTCATAAAAATGTTGTTTCTACCTCTTTTACACAACGAGATATAGTTCCTCCACAATTTCACATCTCCATGGAGTGTACCTGATGCCTCCTTTGGTGTTACACATGAGATGCCTTTCCTCCGAAAGTCCACATCTCCTCCGAGTGTGTCTAACGCCTCCTCAAGTGTCATAGAAACAATCACCACTAATATGTTTGTATGTCTTTCCTTTGAAAGTTGACATCTCCTCCGAGTGTCTCAAACGCCATTCTTGAAATCCTGCCCCCCACCCACCCACCCCCCTCAATAGAAGGACAATCACGTAGCCAAGCCCCCTCTTTTATTTAGGGACAAAAATCTATCAATTCCCCTCTTATCTTTAGGGAGGAATTGGCCAAGCCCCAACTTTACAGGGACACAAATAGTGGCTTCTCATGCAGTAATCATCTTCAAGCAAGAAGCTAGCTTGAGATGATAAAAATCCTCCAACCTCCATTGCCTCCAACCTCCTATTGTTTTAGACTCTGATCATGCAAAATCCATCAAAGGAACTCTTCTCCCCATTGATTAACCCACTCTGATACCACTATAACAGGCCCAAAGAATGTGAAACTGAAAATATGAAATGATAGAGAAACTATTGATTCAGATTTTCAGGATACATTTGGAAACATAAAGAATTAATAATGAAAATGACATTGAAATGATACTAGAATAATAGCAATAATATTGAATAATATACTACAATGATATTGAAATGATATGAATAATATTAAATAATTTACATTGATTTCTGAGCATCTCTATATAGTTTTATTTTCCCTTACAACAACTACTTAAGGATACTTACGAGAATAACTTCCCAACAACTATATATTGAACTAATTTTATTAATCTAATCTAAATACAAAAAACTAACCTAATTAATGTAATAAACCTAACATTTCCCCTTATTACATTAATTCAACAATTATTCTCGCTTATTAGAAACTAACCTAATTAATGTAATAAGTCCAACATTCCTAATCTAATTAATGTAATAAGTCCAACACAACCTCCAAATGCTTTGGACATAGAATTAGTTACAAGCACGGGTTGATGATTCTCAAATGCCATGTGATGTCACCATGGGCTGGAAGTGAAGATTGGGTTATCCCTTATGCTCCTAAAAACTTCAAACTCGCCAAACAACAAGCTTCAACTTCATATGCGAATGGTCATAATGCAGACTTTCAACTCCCCACTGATTGCTCTGAACATTTCACTCTACGGTTAAGGTAATTGCTATTTTCTGGAGCATTATCAAAAAAATATGTAGCCCAACCAATGATTCATCATGTTACAAGAAAATTTTGATGGAGGTCATAGCTAAGATGGTGGTTTTAAACCAAATTTATCCTTCTTAATAGTGCCAATCTTGCAGAAATAGCTCTAGGCTTGTAGATGCGTGAACCTTCATTATCATTCACTGATAACAAGTCATTCAAACCTGATCACATATAGAATCCTTCATCATTTGATCAAGTAGATAAGAGGAGGTCTCGTGAGCTTGTGCATTTTAGCATGTTGAAAATATACAATGCAAATATGCAACAGTGTGGCGACTTCAAGTCCTTCAATTCCTTCAGTGATGAAAGCATGTATTCGATCAAGAAGCATACTAACTCTTATTGAGGTTTATCAAATTGGGTAAAGAGGTTAATGATCAACTTTAAAATATATATTATGAGTCTCATGCTTAATGAGAGGTTAAGGTTTGGAATTTATAATGATTTTTTGGAATATTTTTCTTAATATTTTTTTGGTATGGGAAGTTAAGATTTTGAATAAAAATATGTGTTTTGAACATCATTTCTTAATATATTTAAAGTTTTAAAGGTTAATGTTGTCATTGAAATCTTGTATTTTGGCACCTTTCATTTGCCAACCATAATTTGGAATAGGTGTCAGATTTTAGAAATTTGAAGTGTCAGGTGGAGCTGGTGACAGGCCAGAAGCATTAAGATCACAATATTACTAGAAAGGCACTAAATTACGAGCTCTTTCAAACTCAAATTTTAGCACACTTGAATTTTTTTGGGCTCCCTAAGATGAAATTTGGCACAAATTGACGGGTAGAGGGACCAAGTCAACATGGCTAATTGTAGGCAGTAAATGAAAAAATTGTTTAATTTGAAGGTGAATTTTCCAAGTGCAATGACTAGCAATCTTTATGGTTGCCAAGTGTAGTGACTAGTGTCCATTAGTAGTAATGTCACCAACTTGTTCATTGTCGCTTTGGTATTATTAAAACATCATTTTTATCGACTATTGTTTGATTGGAGATCAATGACAAAAGATGTATTTTGGGGCCAAATACTCAAAAAGATTGGGAGCTGCCTGAAATTCTTTGGAGTAAAATTTTGATGATTGGCAAGATTTGCATGACCACCCTTAGCTAGATAAAAGAAATTATAAAAAAATTACTTGAGACATAAAATGAATAAAAATAATCACAAACAAAATAAATTATAAATCACTTACCTATACCTAATATTGAATCGAGAAAATTGTTGAGAACATGTGTCTCAACCTTGCAATCTCTTCTCAAAAATTCCAGAATTTGTTTGTGGAAGTTTTCACTTGTTCATACATTGAAAATTGGTTAATGAGTTGTCAAAAATAAGTCTTATCCATAGTAGGATAATATTAGGTCAGTTTTAGGGCATTGATGACTCATTTTGTGACTTTTACGAGGGTCTAAGCTAAGAGACAAAATTATTGACGAGATTACCACTTTATACTGGTTGTTTTTCCATATTGGAAATGTAAACCTAAACCTAAAAATGGGCAACATGTGGCATAGTTGTTTTGCCCATAGTTTTGTAAAACCTCAAGAGGTTTCTAGGTTGTAAAATCACTATAAAAGTAAGGCTTGGGGAGGTGTTTGAGTAATTTGAGTTCAATCTGCAAGGTTGGTGCTAGAAGAAGTCTCTCCAAGCTTGAGTTGTGGTAATGCGCTCCTGTAAGAACTTGCATTGCAAGTGTATTGTAATCGTCTTGGTTTGATAATACATTGTGCAAGTTTTGGAGGGTGGGGTTTTTCTCCCGAAAGGGTTTCCCCACGTTAATTACTATGTTATGTGTTCATTACTATTTTTATTATGTTATTATACTTTTCTTGAGATCTCTGCAATAGTTAGTGGAATTTGCATAATCATCCTCTCAAAGATTAGTGTAGGAAGTGATTTCGTACACCTTTGCTTTCTTACAAGTGGTATCAAAGTCTAGCTAGTTTTGGTTGTATTTGTTAGGTACAAGGTTTTTATGAGCTAATCAAGGTTTGAGTGGGAGCTTTTGCAAAGTTTTTCATTTCTATGTTGTAGGATTGAAAAGATGGCAAGCATGTCAAGGAGAATTGATGTTGAAAATTTTTTTGGCACAAACTTTGAGATGTTGAAGCTGAAGATGTAAGATCTATTGATTGATCAGGATCTATGGGATGCGGTTGATGAGAACAAGTTTAGGCCCATAGATCTGACTTTAGCCACAAAATATGATGTGATAGATAGAAAACCTAAAGGTCTTAGCATATTGTGTCTTGTAGACTCGATTCTGATTAATGTCCATGAAGAACCTACTATGAAGAAGCTTTGGAAAAAGCTAAGTGAGATCTATCAAGAAAAATCACTTGTGAACAAGATTTTCTTGAGGAAGAAGTTGTATTCCTTGAGAATAGAAGAAGGTGGACAAATTTCTGAGCATCTAGAAAGGTTTAATATGTTGGTGACTCAGTTGACCTCAGTAGGGGTGCCAATGGATGAAGAAGAAAGGTGCCAAATCTTACTATGTTCATTGCCAGACTCCTAGGATAGTCTTGTGATGGCTATAGGGAGCACTTCAATTGTCTTAAAGATGGAGGATGTTGTTGGTTCTCTACTTTTTGAGGAGATGAGAAAGAAGGCCTCTCTAAATGCCAAAGATGCTTTGAGTGTTCGTGGAAGACCAAGAGAAAGAGGCAAGTATGAAAAGCAGCATGGCCATTCTAAGTCCAAAAATAAGGGGAGATCAAGCTCTCCTAGTAAGTCCAAGGAAATCTTATAGAAGTGTGGTAAACCTGGACACTTTCAAAAGGAATGCAAAGAGGAGAAGAAGAAAAAGAAGAAGTAAGATTTTGATTCTAAGTTCGAGAAGGAAGATGGAGATGCTTTCATTGCAGCCTTGGCCACTCATGTAGGTGAAAATGCATGGTTAATAGACTTAGGTGCATCTTTCAACATGACTCCTAATAGAAACTAGTTTAGTAAGTATGAAAATTTTAATGGTGGCAAGGTGTATTTGGGTAATAACTTAGTACTTGATATTGTTGGTCGTGGAAGTATTCATGTGAAATTTTCTGATCATAGAATTAGAAGATTTGATGGTGTCTTGCATATCCCTGGACTAGCAAGGAATTTTTTATATGTTAGTAAGCTAATAGATGCAAGTGTGCATGTACAAGTTTTTGAAGCAAGTGTAAAAATGGTGAGAGGTGCTATGGTAATAGCAAGAGGAAGCAGATTGGGTACATTGTACTAGCTTGATGCACGCATAGTTGAGTGCAATAGTACTTCTAATAAGACTATGAAAAAGACTACTCAGTTGGAGAAGGAGAAGATTTCTCTTTCAAAAGATGGTCATGGTTTTTGGGTACCCAAGGGTGCCTTTTCAAACAAATCAAAGTTACTTGCAGAGAAGACCATATTATGGTACCGGAGACTTGGCCACATAGGTTAGAAGGGTCTACATACCTTGAAAAATAAGAACCTTGTTAATGGGATAAATGACTGCAATCTTGAATTTGATTTTTGTGAGCATTGTGTCTATGGTAAACAAAACCGCATTTAGTTTTACTCAAGTTCTCATAAGTCTTCATATATTTTGGATCTAATCCATTTGGATGTATTTGGTCTAGTTGATGTTCCTTCTATTGGCAGATCAGTTTATTATGTTTCTTTCATTGATGATTTCAGTAGAAGAACATGGGTTTATTTCCTTAGGAGTAAAGCTGAAGTTTTAAGTCATTTCAAAGAATTTAAAGGAATGGTTGAGTTGCAGACTGGAAAGAAAATAATATGTTTGAGAACTGATAATGGTGGTGAATTTTGCTCCAATGATTTTGACACATTTTGTAAAGATTGTGGTATTAAAAGAGAGAAGAAAAGTTCTAGGCTGAAGCTATAGCCACTACCTGCTACCTAATAAACAGGTCTCCTACATCAGCTCTTGTTGATAAGATGCCAATGGAAGTGTGGTCAGGCCACAAGCCTTTACTTAGACATCTAAGAGTGTTCGGTTGTGAGGCATATGCTCATGTGCCAAAGGAGAAGTGAACAAAATTGGACAACAAAGCTGTCAAATGTATCTCCATTGGATATAGTTATGGCATGAAAGGATACAAGCTTTGGGATCCTGTTGCACAAAAGGTATTTTATTCTAGAAGTGTTATTTTTAGAGAAACTAAGCCTTCTTCTATTATTGTGCAGCCAGAATGGATAGAAGAAAAGAAAGATGTGATTCAACTTCCTACTACACCTGAGAAAGTTGAATTGAGTCCCACATTAGAAAGACGAGATGTAGAAGAATCTCTATGAGTTTTAAATCATCAGAGGAAGAGGGAGAACTTAATCATGAACTTGAACCTCCTAAACTTGAACTAGATCTTGTTCAAAGATCTACTAGACAAAGGAAACCACCTGAAAGGTATGGGTATTCTCTTGATGATTGGAGATGCATATTTGCATTGAATGCTAAAATTGATGAACTGCGATCTGTACAGAGGCTCTTGGTATGAATGACTTAGAGCCCTAGAAAATAGCCATGGATGAAAAAATGGTAGCTCTTCAGAGGAATCAAACATGGGACCTTGTACCATTGCTTGAAGGACGAAAGCTTGTTGGTTGTAAATGGGTGTACAAAAGGAAGGTGGGTTTAGATGGAAGCATTGAGAAGTATAAAGCACATTTGGTTGCAAAAGGTTACTCTTAGGTTGAGGGAATAGATTATGGTGAGATTTTTTCTCCAGTAGCCAAAATGACATCCATTAGATTTTTGCTTTCTATTGTATTAGCTTATGATCTAGAGATCAAGCAAATGGATGTGAAAACTGATTTCCTTCATGGAGATTTGGAGGAGGAAATTTACATGTCACAGCTAGAGCACTATGTGGTAAAAGGTAAAAGTCATTTGGTTTGTAAATTGAAGAAATCCTTGTATGGTTTAAAATAGAGTCCTAAGATGTGGTACTAGAAGTTTGATACATATGTGTTGAGTTTGGGATTTGTGTGATCTAAATCTGATTACTGTGTATATTTCAAATCTGATGGTGATGGTTTCCTGGTTATTGCCTTGTATGTCGATGACATGTTGTTTATTGGCAAAGGAAAAGGTTTGATTGCAAAATTAAAATCTGAGCTCTCAGCAAAGTTTGAAATGAAAGATCTTGGTGCAGTAAGGTACATTTTGGGAATGGAGATTATAAGAGATAGAGAAAATAGAAAGCTTTGGTTAGGCCAAAGTATGTATGTTGACACTATTTTGAAAAGGTTTAATATGTAGGATTCAAGACCATTGAGTGTTCTTGTTACTATGGGAACAAAGCTTTCTAGCTCATAGTGCCCTACATCCCCATTGGAGATGGAAGAAATGACATGAGTACCATATTAGAGTGCTATTGGAAGTTTGATGTATGCTATGGTCTGTACAAGACCAAACATTGCAAAAGTAGTGGGAGTAATTTCCTATTATATGTCTAATCTAGGAAGAGCACATTGGGATGTAGTGAAAAGAGTTTTCAGATATTTACGGGGCACCTCAGAGTACGCAATATGTTTTCATGAAACAAGAAACTAGCATTCCTTGGATATTCGAGGCTATGTGGATTTAGACTGGGCTGGTGATGTTGATAGAAGAAGATCCACCAGTGCATATGTGTTTACATTATTTGGTGGTGCAATCAATTGGATGAGAAAGTGACAGGCTGTGATCGCTTTGTCCACTACTGAGGTAGAGTATATGGCAGCTACTCATGCCTACAAGGAAGCCATCTAGCTAAAGAGATTGTGTTTAGATATAGAGTTCAAACAGGGTGCAATGAAAATTTATAGTGACAGCCAGAGTGCAATCTGCTTAGCGAAGAACTCGACTTTTCATGCCAGAACCAAGCACATTGATGTACAATATCATTTTGTGAGAGATATGGTTGAGGACGACAAGGTGAAGCTAGAAAAGGTGGAGAATTTGGTAAATGTTGCTAATGCATTAACTAAGCTCGTGAGCACAAAGAAATTCAGATGGTGTTCAGATTCTATGGGCCTCTCGGGCCCTAGCAATTAAGTCCATGATATTTTGGATCCCTAGACTCTCGCAAGGTGTTCGACAAGTGGGAGAATGTTGAGAACATGTGTCTCAACCTTGCAATCTCTTCTAGAAAATTCTAGAATTTGTTTGTGGAAGTTTTCACTTGTTCATACATTGAAAATTGGTTAATGAGTTGTCAAAAATGAGTCTTATCCATAGTAGGATAATATTAGGTCATTTTTAAGGCATTGATGACTCATTTTGTGACTTTTATGGGGGTCTAAGCTAAGAGAAAAAATTTGTGATGGGATTACCACTTTATTCTAGTTGTTTTTCTAAATTGGAAATGTAAACCTAAACCTAAAAATGGGTAACATGTGGCATAACTGTTTTGCCTATGGTTTTGTAAAATCTCAAGACGTTTCTAGGTTGTAAAATCACTATAAAAGTAGGGCTTGGGGAGGTGTTTGAGTAATTTGAGTTCAATCTACAAGGCTGGTGCTAGAAGAAGTCTCTTTAAGTTTGAGTTGTGGTGATGCACTCCTGTAAGAACTTGCATTGCAAGTGTATTGTAATCATTTTGGTTTTATAATACATTGTGCAGGTTTTGGAGGGTGGGTTTTTTTCCTAGAAGGGTTTCCCCATGGTAATTATTGTGTTATGTGTTCATTATTATTTTTATTATGTTATTATACTTTTCTTGAGATCTCTGCAATATTTAGTGGAATTTGCATAATCATCCTCTCAAAGATTAGTGTAGAAAGAAATTCCGCACACCTTTTCTTCCTTATGAAAAATAATAGTATCATATGAGGTTATTTATACCAAACTATGATGAGGTATTTGGTGGGAATCTCAAGAGGTCATGTAAAGATTTAGTGTAGTGCATCAATGGGCTTCCAAAATATGAAATAGGTGGCTAAATGGGGCTCGTTGGAGACGTGTGCCCATAAAATGGTAGGCGACGCTTGACCCCATGAAAAAAAAAATCATAATGGTAAGGATGAAATAATGTTCTTTAGGGTGGAAGCACAAACCTGTGTCACCCTTTTTGGTGCCATAAGGTATTTCGACCGTAACTGTTTCAGCTAGAATTTTTTTGATTGAACATACGTGGCAGTTTCTTGTGCAGACGTTGCACACATAGTTTCAGATGGAACTATTTCAGCCAGAATGGTTCTAGCTGAAACCCTTGTGACATAATAAAACTACAAAAAACCTCTTTTGGCTATCATTTTCACTATTGCGGTTCCTAGGTTCCTGGAGAGCAGTTCAGGTGTTTCGGTTGTAACAGGTTAGTGGGTTTTTCCCCCTTTAAAAAAAAATTTAACGTGTTTTTTGATTAGTAAATGTTAATCATACTTAAAATAGTTTTTTTTTACCTATTTTGTGAGTGATATATGTAGAATTGTTTATTTTTAAATAGATTTTAATTATTTTAATTAATTAAATTGTTTTAAATTATTTTAGATTGTTTTAGAATGGTATTTAAATTAATTTGTTAGCAAAAATGTAGTTAAACATGAGATAAAAACATAGAAAAACATTAATTAAAAGTGTAGAAAAAATTAGGTAAAAATATAGAAAAACATTAGGTAAAAATATAGAAAAACATTAGGTAAAAATATCAAAAAAATTAGTTAAAAAATGTATAAAAACATAGGTAAAAATGTAGAAAAACATTAATAAAAAATGTAGCAAAACTTTAGGGCACATTGTTTAGTTTCTAACATAACTTGATAGATCTAGGTGAAACAATAATCTCTTATGGTGAAATTAATTTTGACATTAAATACACATTCTAACATAACCCTATATTAACTACAATCATAACCTATACCACATTCTAACCATAACATAAGCACTTTACTAACCGAATGAACCACACTTAGATATTCACGATGTTCATTTTAACAACTAGTTATTGTTAGGTAATAATAAGTCTTACATTACCAAACAACACATTAAGATCACTTATGATACGTTTTAGGTACATTATCCATAGATGTGTGTCTTAAGGGGGCATAGGAGTCATAATAGGTCATTTCTTTTTTATAGGTTCTAATAAGTCTTAATATGTATTATTAGGATATAATAGGTCTTATTAGGTAATAATGATTCTTACATTACCAAATGACACATAACGACCTCTTATGATACATTTCTAGGTATTTTTATCCATATATATGTTAAGGGGACCTAGGGACTCCTACTAGGTCATTATGTCTATTATAGGTTCTAATAGGTATTCATATGTTTACTTGCACATAATAGGTATTGTTAGGTAATAATGAGTCTTACATTACCAAACAATGCATTAAGATCACTTATGATACATTTTTTGGCACGTTATCCATACATGTATGCTTTAAGGGGACATAGGAGTCGTAATAGGTCATACTAATTTTTATAGGTTCTAATAAGTCTTAATATGTATTATTAGGATATAATAGGTCTTATTAGGTAATGATGATTCTCACATTACCAAATGACACATAACGACCTCTTATGATACATTTCTAAGTATTTTTATCCATATAGATGTTAAGGGGACCTAGGGACTCCTACTAGGTCATTATGTCTATTATAGATTCTAATAGGTATTCATATGTTTACTAGAACACAATAGGTATTTTTAGGTAATAATGAGTCTTACATTACCAAACAACACATTAAGATCACTTATGATACGTTTTTCGGTACGTTATCCATACATGTGTGTCTTAAGGGGACATAGGAGTCATAATAGGTCATACTATTTTTTATAGGTTCTAATAAGTCTTAACATGTATTATTAGGATATAATAGGTCTTATTAGGCAATGATGATTCTTACATTACCAAATGACACATAACAACCTCTTATGATACATTTCTAGGTATTTTTATCCATATATATGTTAAGGGGACCTAGGGACTCCTACTAGGTCATTATGTCTGTTATAGGTTCTAATAGGTATTCATATGTTTACTAGCACATAATAGGTATTGTTAGGTAATAATGAGTCTTACATTACCAAACAACACATTAAGATCACTTATGATACATTTTTTGGTACATTATCTATACATGTGTGTCTTAAGGGGACATAGGAGTCGTAATAGGTCATACTATTTTTTATAAGTTCTAATAAGTTTTAATATGTATTATTAGGATATAATAGGTCTTAATAGGTAATGATGATTCTTACATTACCAAATGACACATAGAAACCTCTTATGATACATTTCTAGGTATTTTTATCCATATATATGTTAAGGGGACCTAGGGACTCCTACTAGGTCATTATGTCTATTGTAGGTTCTAATAGGTATTCATATGTTTACTAGCACATAATAGACCGACCTTACTATCAACCTTAATAAAACTATATCCCATTTACTTTATTAACATTCTTAACTCTAATTCAAACTACTAAATTAAGTCATGAGTTCTAAATTGTAAACTAACATTTGCTAACTAAACTCATTTACTTATCTAGTAACAATTTTTTCTATCCCTATGTCATAACTCTCATCTACACTCCCCATAATCATCAAAGCATTTACATCAAAATCTAGAATTTAGTCAAGAATTATATTTTTTTATTGCATATACATGTGTACACTTAGTTATCATTTAATCAAGTTTTTTTTTTTTTTTTAATCGCATATACACATGTACATGTAGAAATATTTATTTTTCACATTTGCATGAGCATGCTACAATGTACATTAGATATGGTCTCCAAGATAATTTGTTTTAAAATACATACATGTTACATGATTGAATAGAACCATACATTTAATGTTGTGTATTTATATGTACGTGCGTTTCAAATTAAATTTAACTTTTAATTATTTTAATTTAAATACACTTGTATGTTTATATTTGTATATATATGCATGTGCATATCTCTAGATATTTATCACTCTTGTAGCTTCACATTCATATCCTCGTATTTATATTCATATATACATTATGGCATCTAGTTCTGGGGATCTTGCTCCTGCATCCTCAAGGGATGCTAGTGTCTGTGGTGGGGGTCAGAGTGCTAAGTTTGGTACAACACGTAGATCGACCTCCTCCATTGAGGATAGATAGCAATTATTTAGAGATACAGTTGCAAGATTATCTTGTGCTATACAGGTTTTGGATACCTCACTTTCCTCTTCTACCACCCTCCCTAATAGGGAGAAGGTCACAACGATGCAAGAGGAGTTATTTTGTATGATTCAGACCATTGAATCATACAACCTTTTTGATGATATGAGCATTGAGACATTTTATTCTTCTTTATTTCACAGTGTCACTGGCACTGTGAAGTACAAACAAATTGACACTGAAGTTTCCACCAGCATGGTGAAATCCATGTTTCTATCTTATACAGATCATCACAGAGTCAAAAGCTACTGTACAACAAAGTGTATTGATCCACTTGTCACACCATTGATGTATCCTAGTTGGTTGACCACTTATCATAGATGGCCATAGAAGGATGAATTCCCTCTATATTTCTGCAAATAATTGTTTGGAGAATTTCATTCACTATGATGTTGACTATACAAATTATCTAGGGCATGTTGGGTAGGGTCAGGAGAGACATTCTAACAGATTTAGACCCATGGACACTCCAGCGCCCGTTAACAAATGGGTAGTGGTGGGTCCAAACCTTTTGGTTATGTCGAGAGGTCCACAGATGGCTATTGTAGGCGAGAGTGTTCCTGATGACACAATTAGGACACAAATTTTTTCGAGCATCACCACTGTCACCACAAAGTTACATGAGATTTCTTTTGATTGGTGTGGTAGATATATGCTACAGTCTCAAGGTACCGAACCCACAACTGCATCATGTAGCACACCTGTTGATGATGATTATGGAGTTGCAGCTATACCTTCTCCAGTAGACATTTCTGCAGTCTTAGAGATGGATGCATTGCATCGTTTGGCATCATATTTAACATCTAATCTTTTAGATGCATATCAAGCATTATCTACACTCTCAGGGATTCCACTTCGTGACATGAGCTCTCAGATTAGTCATATTTTGTCACGTACAATAGTCCCAGAGGATTCATAGAGGTAGGAGGACATTCCTACACCTTCTACTACTCCTGCTACTACACAAGCCCAGGCTATAGCACCAGCCCCAGGTACTCAGGACCCTACAACACCCCCCGCTACTCAAGATGTCAGTACTAGATAGCCTGGTCTATTTACCTCCATGCTTTCAGATCAGGGCCACACTATTGAATTGGACGCTGATATTATTTTTTCATTGCATGATTCAGATATCAATCAAATCGACAGAGCATTACATAATGCTATGGTAAATATCTCTATATGTTTAAATTTATTTTTATTATGGTAAATAATATGTCTATATGTTTAAATTTATGTATATGTATGTGTTTGTGTATGTGTTATAGGGTTTGAGTGATAGTATGTTACGTTTTGTTGATCTATAGACACCGATAGATCCTACACATTGTGAGCCCTAGGTATGTTACAATATATATATATTTGATTTATATACATGTAGATCTTGATATAATTTATCTATACACATAATTAAATGGTCCAAGTTATCATTTGACATAGGGTTTAGATGTAGCTGATAGACCCTTTTGGGCACAAGGCCCAAGATCGAGGGGGGGCGGGGGGGGGGGAGATGTAGCTGATTATCATATGTGGCCTTTTATTTTATTACACACATGTTATGTCCAGATACATGTTTATATGGACACTTTGATGTTTTATATATTATTTCTAGATACATACATTTTATATGGACACTTTGATGTTTTATATGTTATTTTTAGATACATGTTTATATGGATACTCTGATGTTTTATATGTTAATTTCAGATACATATTTATATCATGGACACTAAATGATGTTTTATATATTATTTTCAGATACATGTTTATATGGAGATTTTGATGTTTTATATATGCTATTTCCAGACATTTGATACATGATCTATTTTTATACATTTGATATGGGTACATTATATTTTCTAGATATATGTACATGTATGTTATTGATCTTTTAATGTCTTAATCTTTTATGTAACTTATGTATGTGTTATGAACATGTTTCTATATAATGTTATTCATCTTAATGCCTTGTATTCATGTTTTCAATATTCAAGTTTACATGTATATGTATAGTTATTCATCTTAATGCCTTAATCTAAGTGTAATTAACTATATAATTTTAATGGTCCGTGTACATAAGAATATAACATATACATGTACATAAGAACATATAAAGACTATGGTCACCTATAAAGAATGCATGAGCTACAATTAATAAAAGTTAATATACATATGTATATGTTTTCAATATTCATGTTTATACATACATGTTACTATTTTTAATGCCTTAATTTAAGTTTAATTAACTATACTTTTAATGACATGTCTTAATATAAGTATAATTAAGTTCTATATATTTAATCTAAGTATAATTAACTATATTTAATGACATGTCTTAATTAACTATATTTAATCTAACTATAATAAACTATTTATAATATAATTAACTATATTTAATGACATATATTCTTAATTAACTATAATTAACAACATTTAATTAATAAAATATAATGTATGTAATATGTAACATAGTTCATATAACATATACATGTAAGAACATATAAAGAGTATGACCTAAAGAATGCATGTTACAATATTTAATTAGTAAAAGTTAATACATGCAAGAACTTAATGATTATATACAAACATAAAGAATGTATCATATAAGAACATATAAAGATTATATGTATGTATATACATAACAACATTAACAATCATATGTAAGAAAACATAAACAATGTACATATAAATACATACAAATACTAAAGGGGTTGTCTTAAGGAGAGGTAAGGTAAAAGGTGGTACTAAGGGGATGTTCTAATAGGTGGTCTTAAGGGGAGGCCCTAAGAGATTGTCTTAAGGGGAGGTCCTAAGAGGTGGTCTTAAATGAGATATCCATGTCGAATTTAAATAAAAATAACAAAACATGTCTAATTTTGCATATCCAAGATAAATGATCCAATGTACAAAAAATTATAAAACAAATATCCTGTCAATATTAAATATGAAAGTATAAGAGCTATATAGGCATAGCTCAACTAGAGCTCCACAATAAGTACATAGGAAAACTAGAGCTCCACAAACAATGCATTGTTAGGATCCTTTCTAGTTTTTATTATCTCTAAAAGTTTTTCATGTTCTTCATAGGCAATTTGCACTTTTGATTTCCATGACGTCCTCTTCTTTGTATTGCTTCAAATTGTAATTTGGTTGCTATAATATGGTTATTGTAATGTAAAACCTTTCGTCTAGGCTTGTATTCAATAAATTCAATACCACTATCAATTACCTTTATTTGTTGATAATATGTTCCTTCAATAACAACTGATCCAATTGGATATGACTGTTGATCAGCATCTATAGTTCCTTCTAGAAACTTGTGTTTTGCTTTTATGCATCTTAAAAGATAATAGTCTACATTTTTCGCATTATCTGGTAAGGCTTGAACTGCAAAAAATCTCCTACATGTATATAAAAATATAGATAAATATAAATTAATTTTAAAATGAATATATATATATATATATATATATATATATATATATATATATATATATATATATATATATATATATATATATATATATATGCACACAAACCTGCCATAACTAAATCATAAATGCACTCATAATCCGCTGAATATATAGGATCATGAATTTCAATGTCAATGTTAGCATCTTCAAAAGAAGGCTTTCTAACTATTTCCTTCAAATCCCAATGTGAAACATATCCATTCACAATATTTTCACATGCACTCACTAGATTGTCCTTAATGCAGTCATCACAAAAATATTTTTTCTCTCTTACTCTAATTATTGGAGGTTTATGGTTTTTTGTAGTCATCACTTGATGTAAACTTCTAATACCAGGAATCGTTTGACAATTGTAAGGATTAGATCGATCTATATCTATTACAAATACAAAAAATAATTGTCATATTTCAAAATAAATATTTAATTAAAAACTCAACTTGATTTGAAAAATATATTAAAAATAAATATAACTTAGTTCACCTTTCACCTCCCAAAAGTATCACTTATTGTATTTAATATCTCAAGTAGCAAAATGAACTTTGCACCATTCAACAATTTTATTTGCACTCTCTATCCTATTCCCTATATGTACATACAATATGCATGTATATATAAAATTTAAAATATATGCTACTAGAGTAGTAAACATGGACATTTAAAAAATGTGCATATATTTACCTGCAAGTTCTCCTTGTCAAAGCACACATTTTATACATGCTCCTACTCCATCATGCTCCCCTTTTCCATGTCTACTTTCAAAGAAATTTTATAAAAACCTAACATTGGTTCTAGCATGTTGCATTGCTAACCAATTAAATGCTTTCGCAGATTTGAATTGTCCTATGAACATGAAACATGCTAAGTATCTACAATTATCCATGTACATATATCAAATAGAAATAGACATGTCCAAATAAATATAAGTTAAAATAAAGTTAAATAAATGTGTTACTTCGTATATACTAACCTACACATCCATCAGACCAAATCCAGTGCTCTGAAACATTCATTCCACGATTTTTGAGATCTTCAGAGAACATTGCAAAAAATGAGCCACATAACTCCTATCATGAACTCTATCATCACTAATATAGAAATGAACCTCTTTGATGATGATGCATTCATTTTCATCCAATCTTTCTATCTAATCCACCTCAAATTGCGCATGTCTATAGGTCACTTGCACAAATATTGCAACTTGTTTAGAATGATAATATTGGCCTTGAAGCTTTGTATGAGGTGCAAATGTATAATTCTCAGAAAAATCTACAACTGAAACTATACAACCTGGTGGAAAACAATTTTTGGAATCACGAAACTATTTAGCTTGCTATCATGCACCATGACAATGTTGGATATGTGGATATATCAATGGACGAAACTTGGTCATGAACTCATCATAATGCAATTCACTCTCCTTCAATACAATTTTTCTCGATTCATCTCCTCTCTTATTTTGGTATCTCTCATATTCATATCTCATCCATGAAACTAGTGTGGATTCATTAATATTCTCAACTTGCATAATTTCAAAAAATTTACGTAAATCTCCACAATCTTCAAACTAATTTTTGATGCATTGCACTTTGAATTCATCTGAATCTTCTAATTTATCACATAATATGGACCTCACAAATTGTGTTATACTGCTAGGAATGACCAAATTAGGATTAAGTACTACCATAATTTTTTTAAGTGATTGCAAGTGTAGACCAAATTCAACATGATTTCTACAACAACAAGTTTCATGCATCTTATTTATGTGTACAAAGGAAGGACGTAAACTCTCAAACATTCTTTGACATATTTTGACATTTGAAAATTCTTGTTTGAATGTTTGAAATAATTCACTTTGAGTTATATCTATGAAATGTTTTGGATGTTCAGTTTTGGCCCCTATTTCTTGATATTTAATTTGTATAATATCATGCTTGTTGGAAGAAACACGAGAATGTGTGGTCCAAAATTCAATAACTTGTCTTTTTTACATCTTCAGAAATCATATCTTTTCGAAGAACTCTACAAATATTCATCGAGTTATTCTCAATGTTATCATCTAGCATATTTCTCCTCTTGATGTATCTCTAAACATTTCTTCTAAATATATGTAGTATATCATAAATTGCACGCACCTATTTTCTATGTGTTAATTTTCTACTAGATATAGTAGTCATCAACGCTCTACATGCATTACTCAAATCATCTCCTTGAGTTGTGTTGTCAATTTTGTTATAAGCATTTTGAAAAGTTTCAACTATTATTTTATTAATATTATGTGCATGGCTTTTCCTGTTATCAACACCAAACAACTCCAAAACAGGTCTCATGTCTTTTCTCCTAAATAACTTGACAAATAATTGTGCATGTTCAAATATACTTTTATCCTTGAAATATTCATCCCACATGTTCTCACAATGCTTTCTGATAGTGTTATCATTTATCATATCTTTAGATGAAATTTGATTAAAAAGTAGTTCTTCATCCAAATCCATCAAATTTTTTATGCTTTCTAATTTGTCTCTATTAGTAGAACTGCCAATTTCTTCCTCCTTATTATTTTCATTTTCTTCATGTATCTCATCCTATTCAGGAATTTCAGTAGGTTGGTTTTGATTATGTTTTGTATGGCCTTTCATTTTGTCATCTCTTATTCTATCATATTTCCTTGATCTTTTCCTTTTACTACCCATTGAATACTTCATTGAATACTTCAATCTATAGAAACAAGAATAAATAAATTTAGATTTCACTAAATATCACCTAATGGTTCAATATAGAATACATAAAAATAAAAATCAGTAGACGAGAAAAAAAGCACCCTCAAAATTTTCGATTCTTTGCAATATTGATTAAATCTGCAGAATAGTTGCTGAAAATTGCTTCAAAATTAATTGTCTTTCAAAAATCCTTTTCCAATTTTTGTTGTTCTATATATTTAATTTTTTAAAAAGAAGAAAAAACAACTTTATTTTATATCAAATAGTGACATTAATTGCTGGTTGTTTAATTGGCCAACAGGGGTTTTAGTTAAAACGATTTCGGCCAAAACTGTTATGACCAAAATCATTCTGGCCGAAATAGTCTATGTGGCATCCTCCATGGCAACCAAACAAGCAAAAATCAAAACTTTTGTAAACATCTCACTTTGAAGGCCAATTTGACCTACTAAATTGTAGTTTTTAAAAAAACTAAAAATATACTTCTGTAGGTCTCAGAGTCACGATTAAGATCATAATTTTTTTTAAATTTTGATTTTGAATAATATATTATAATTTGAAAATATTACAAGTAGGTATCTTAAGATTCAGGAAGATGTCTACTCAAAATTTTAAAAAAAATAGTAAATCATGTTAAAAATTTATTATTATTTAATGCTACACTAGAGGAGAGAGTCTTCTTCAAGAATATGTAATTTGTTTTTAAAAATATGTAGATTTGATGGAAAAAGTTTGACAGGAGAAAAAAATTATCAATTTTTGATAACTTTGACTTTGACCAGTTATAATTTCAAAAATATTAGCCAAATTTCAATTTTTCTTTTTTGGTGCACTAGTTATACATGTCAATTCTAACATATTCCAAATCAAACCAAAATATGAACATTTGCATATATTTGTTTGACGGGAAAAAAAACTCTATAGTTTTAGTATTTTTAAAAAATTAAAAAATACACTTAAAAAATTTAAAAATAAATAAAATTTTCACTCAATTTTTTTAAAAAAAATTATAGAAATAAACTTCATACAATTTTACACATTTCATTAGTTTACATCATCTTCAAATTCTAAACACAAATGCCATTTTTATGTCGTTAAAGTTGAAGAGTTTAAATTCTGATATCACTTTTTCTTTATAAAAGGTGAGATAGGTTTGTGCTTTTACCCTTCAACAAAAATCTTACTGGATGAGGGGCAAAAATTTAGAAATTAACAAGTCCTAAATTTAGATTTGATAGGCAATTGGACTAGGATTTTGGACCAATCACATGTAAACTAATGACTGATTTGCTCGAGATATGAGCTTAATTTATGTAATATTTCAGTGACGTGATGACCCCATGTGCACTTTTTATTAGCCAAATCATGATTGCCCATTGAGACAAAAATGCCAATTGGTGAAGATTCACCACTAAAAAGATGATTGACATGAATTGTTTAACAAAATGCTTCAAAGGAATTTCTTGTCTCATAAGAAGAGATAAATGTACATGCAGGAAATATAACTAAAAAGGCTTTAGAAACTTCACACAAATACATGCAGTTAGCATATAAATTGATTTTACCACATTTTCCAATAAAATTTGTGCTTGAACTAAAATCAATGGTTAGTAATGATAAATGTGTATTTATCAAAGAGGGATCTAATTACAATTTGAATTTGATGTTTTTTATAGAAAGCATCAAAGAGATTGGAAAATACAAATAACATATATCAAGTGTTAAATTGAATGCCTTATTTAAAATCTATTTTTCTAACAAGTAATGATTGTTTTCAATGCCCAAAGCCTATGGACAATGCATCTAAGTCATTTTTGACAAAATGCCTCAAGAGAGGTTTCTTCATTGAATGCAAGGATTTTAGGGTACAAGCAAAATGCATCTCTTTAAAAAGCAATGCAAATTTTCAACTAAAGGCATTAGGAAACTATTAATTAAAATGACACTCTATGTTAAGAAATTCATTAACAAGGATTTCAAATAGATTTGGACACCATGAGTCAGAAATGGTGCCTAGTATGGTATATGGGTCACAATTAACTGCAATTGAAGTATGAAGATCAAGGAGGAAAGTGAATTTAGAGAAGAATATGCAAAAGAACCTATCATTTTTCAAAACCACATTATGTATACATAAGATGAGAGCTTCTACATTTGTTATTTCCTAAAGAAAGGGAGTTTATATTGAAGTTCAAAGAGTGGAGCTAGGTACTTTTGGTTTCAACACATTTTCGAATAGTTAAATTATTTGGAAGGACCTAAATTATGGTGTGTACAGGAGATTAGAGATGTTGCATGACGAGTTTGATATAATATCATTATGTGTCCTTCCATTAAGAGGCCTGAAGGAAAAATGATTGAACTAAATGCTAATAGGTCACTATGAGTCATAAATGTTGTGGTCAAGATGTTGGTTTAACTTCTAATAGATTAGGATGAACTTGGGGTGTAGAGAATCTCACATAATTCATCTTTCATTGAGTGGTGGAGGCACAAGATTGAAGTAATATGGGTAATATCAATACTGGGCTCTCATACCAAAATGTTCTCCACACCATTCGTTATGGAGCTCATAAAGAGGTGAATGAAAGATTACAATATTGAAAGTAAGACTAGGTTGACTATCTTTAGACATAATTAATTATGTCAACCAATCACAACTAGGATGAAAAGGACAAATGCACACTCACTAAAGCATTGTGTAAAGAAACACACGTGGCCCTAGTATATTTCCCTTCAAATTCTCTATCTCATACAACACACTATTTATATATTGTTAACATAGATGGTGATAATATTGAAGTACAACAAGAAAGGACTAGAAATAGTAGTTGTGTAGTCAAGGAGCACCTATTAGTCAAACGATGGCCATGAAGACTTCGACAAGTAAGTAGAGTAGGGTGAATGTAATAAGCTCCAATGGACCAAATGATCAAATAATGTAACTGATAAGAGTTGATCTTCAAGGGAAATTGATCCTAGAATCCTATTTAAAACCATTTACAGACAAGGGGTCAAATATGGTCAACATGGTCAAATGAGTAAGATCAAGTGTCCAACATCATTTTTAGTCCTTTTAGGCATACCCAAGCAAAATGTAATTAATTTGGCTTCATAGTCGAGTCATATGCCGAAAATGCTAAAAGTTGCAAATGTTTTCAAAAAGTTGTCATGACACGATTGCACTTTTGAGTGGGTAAGAGCAACCTTATGAACCAATGATCAAAAGGTTCAAGACATGTTTGAAAATTGTTGGAGCAGTTGTAGTTTGTTTGTATAAGCTTCAAGGAGTTAGGCAAAGTAAGGGGGGTGTAATTTTGATTTCGCCATAATAAAGATTATGTGACTTTTATTCATGTCTCATATTTTCTCTAATTATACACATTGGGATAGTGGAACAATGAAGATTCTTTGATAGCCCTAAGTCTTGCTTTTCCTTGCACTTGATTTGATCAATTTTTGTGAAGTTTTGAGTAAGATATTGCAATTTTTCTTTTCACTGGTTAAAACCCTCAAGCACTTGGTGTTTGAACTAAATCAAATTCTAGCATTTTATTCCATAGACTAAAATTGTAAATTCCTTAGAGAATGCTAAGGTTTAGGTGTCCTCTTTAATATTCTGAAAGTTCTAAGTCGGTCTAGCATCATGGAAAATTTCTTATTCCTAGCATCTCTATGCAACATGCTTAGTATTTAAAAAGTTGGAATGCAATTGGTGTAATTGTTACATACTAATTTTCACCAAATTTTAAATTGCTTATATAGATGTTGAGCTTTCATGTGAAGTAGGTTGACTGTTAAAATTAGTTATGATCCTATGAAATGATAAGATGTTTAATCATTAGGATTTCATGTGAAGATGGCATGTTAGTTATTCGTTATGATATTAATATATTGCAATTTAGAAATATTGGAAAGATGGTTACTCATTCATGAGAAGTGAAATGGTAGTTAGCCATTATGATTTTTTATGATTAATAATTTGTTATATTAATTATGATTATTTAAGGAATGTGATATTATTGTGGAGAATTTCTTCTTACAGGAGCATGTCAAAGGAGGGAAGCATTGCCAAGAAAGGAATTGAGCAAAGGGACACTACTTTACCTATGAGTCGACGGGTATGTGTTCTAGTCACCCAAGATAAGGGGTAAATGATTGAATCAACAAATAGTCAACATCAGGATGTCCCCATCCTTTGTGGAGGTGGTGTAATCAAGTGGTGCCACCGAGGACGAGGGGACAGAATCCCCAAGTCTTCGGTGCATCCAAGTCTCTGGGATGTGGGATAAAAGGTGGGGGACGCATCCCCAAATCACTATGGTTATTGTTGAAATCAAATATGAACTTATTAATGTTAGATTTAAGTACAATCAACTACACCAATTCTAGAATTTGGAATAGCATGAAATTTATTCTCTTTTTTGCATTTTTAAGTAAATAATTTATGGGAAAATTTGAATGCAATACACTAAAGCATGAATTAAATGGTATTTTTCATCACAATCACCTTGAAAGGCTATGCAGAAAGTCAGTTACCTGCATAAGAATATCCTTGTCAACTAGGATGTTGTAAATTTGTCCACAACATAAACAATTGTGATATTATAATAAGGATTCAACTGTATAGTATTTTGATTCAAATTCATTAACTTGTGGTCTCATGAGATATGTTTGTGTGAAACATCTCATGAAACACTGGTCAATGAGTTTTGACTCAAAATACTACACAGTTGAATCCTGAGAACAATATCACAATTTTAAAGATGTGGTGGGAAAATTTCCCCTACTTATCAACATAAACAATATTCTCATTGAATCCCCAGATTTTCTTCTCCAGGGGCATGACAATTACAACCCTTTGTTTGGTATATGCAACTAAATCGTGGGCCTCCCTAACAACATTTGCATTAGTTGTAGGATGCAATAGACAACCAAAAATTTCCTTCCTTGTATCAAATGACAATACAAATCCCTTGGCTTTTAGGTAGTCGATGTGAGCCACTTAAATTCCAAAAACCTTTTCATGTTAAGAAAAAAAATTGAAGCATTCCAATGAAGGAAGAATCTTAGCATAAAACTTAGAAACCATGACACTCTACATAACTGCACAAATTGTCATATGCGATAACAATGTTGTGCATCTAAAACACAACTTAAGTTATTTTCAAATTTTTAATGATAAGAACATTAAAGCCATCTATTTGTAATGGCCAATATCTAGTGGTCACTTCTATCTACCTTTTTGTAGACATTGACATGTGTCTAATACCTGCCCAATAGTGATCCACAGAAAGACACCCAACTTATTTTGGAGACTCATCAACTGCCTTAAAAACATTAGAAATCAATTAAGGAAGTTGCCATGCTTGAATCTGATTTGGCGAAAATTTTTTATTTTTAAATTTGCAAATGAAAATATATTAAATCACTGTGAAAATGCCAGCTACCAATAAAAGAATTGCAAAAATCAGCATACAAGTCATCTTGTGAAAAATTATTATAGACTATTAGTCTATAGGTCTAGAGATAATGACACAATTTTCAATGCAATGATTAATTGGAATAGGAAGTTAAAAACATCTCTCTTCACCTATTAAGGCAAGGACTAATAAACACATAAACTAGCAAGCTACATAGAAGTGTCATTTAGAGAACAATCCTCTTTATATTTTTATAATTGTACCAAGACGATTTTGGAAACTCCAGAAGCTACATGGTGCTTAATCTTCAATTGCTAAAAAAGCCTACTAAATGCTGCATGTAGAATGTCTACAAAATTTGCTGATGTCAAGCTACTAGATTGTCAGGATAAAGCCATGGACATAAATAAAAACTACATGCAAATATAACCAATAACAGAAAAAATAATAGATCACACAGAAATGAACACAAGGCACCAAAATTTAACATGGTTCACCCAATCCTTGGGCTATGTCCACCAAACATCAAGTCGAATCTTATTACAATCCAGTGGTTACAACCTGATTACAATTTGTAATCCCTTACAGCTCAATGCCACCGCAAGAAACAATTTTGCATCACACTGTGATAACAATCCCTAACCCTAAGCCCTTTTATAGAAGTATTAAACCGCTTTAGGTTATAACATGTCGGCCCGAATCTACGAATGGAGGATCTACGAATCTCGATAAAATAGGGCCCAATTTTTTTTTTTTTAGGGCGATGCCCCGAACCCCACTAATTATGAAGTATGTACAGAACTTTCCTGACCAGTCACCATAATCTAACATAGATGACACAAGTCCACTGCAGTTAGAGGTTGATACCAACTTTCCAGAAGTGTCCAACTCCAACACTAATATGGAGAGGAACATCTACGCAAGCAAAGATTACACTTTACTCCTCATTATTCTCAAACTTCTCTAAGATCCATTCACTATACCTAAAATGATCCCAGGATCTTATCTAAAAACATGATATTAAGGTTCTTTGATAATATAGTCTCCATGGTTATCTTTATAAACATACAGATAAGGGTACTTCCACAACATCAATAAGTACTATAAAACATGAGATTTTCAGGTTCTTAAGCAGAATTATTCAAGGGTGTAGACATTGAACTGCTAAAAAGCAGATTCAAGAGCTCTACTAATCTAGTCATGCTAACCCTAAATCATATCTTCCTACATAAAGTAAAAAAGGTTCAACCCCAAAGAAGCACTTAACTCTCTCTAATAGATTTTACAAATCTACAGTCTCATCAATTAGAATTACAGAAATGAATGGTTAACAAACCCTTAAGCCAATATGGCCCATCCACCCAACTAATCAAAGATTCAAGAGTATCATCTACCATGATGACAACCTGGGTTTGAATGGCCTCATTGTGCTCTAGATTTTCTAATACCCAACAACTTCCTATTGACTTATGTGTTATTTACAACAGTGATCTATTTTTGAATAGTCTTTTGTTAAGTACTCTTATAGTGTTCCAAGTGATCAACATGTTTATATATACAAACTACTGCTCTGATGCTATTTTATCAATAAAGATACCAAACGAAAATGTCAACTATAACTTCAAAAGACCTTAATATTAAAACAACAGTGCTTATATGTAAAATTAGAACTTATACCTGAATGTTAGTTATTAGCAAAGCCATAAATGCTCTATAAAAACCAAGCCAAATTTATACTATCTTTTATTTATACTTCAAAGTGAAGCATCCAATATTAATAAAATATAGTGCTCCACAAGTTTCAACGACAATATGTTTTGTCAGTTTTAGGGATGGCTATATAACAAAAGGGAAAATTTTGATATATACAAAATATTAAAATATTTATATGAAAACATGGATAATAATAGAATCTTAATGACTCAAAAAATGATTGTGAATGGAAAGCAAAAGCTAAATAATTCGGGGTCAGAACCGTGCGAAATAATAGCATAATGAAGGCGAGGTGATAGGAGAGTAACTACACCACCTCAGCCAGGTTCATGCTATCATTTCCCTGATAGATGTGATGTTATCCAACCACTATCCCATCTATTTTGTCATTTCTTGGCAAAAGTTGTCCCCAAGGTGACCAAGTCTTAGTTCTTCCTCAACATGTCTATGCTGCTGCATGCTTCCACCATCTCACACATCCAACATGTCTTGAATATGGAGCCACGTCCGCCATCCCAGCTGGGATGGATTCAATGGTGGAATGATACCATTACCAGAACTGCTAAGTTTCTATGCATCTATGGGCACGAGCTGGAAATTTTTAGGAAATGCTCTTATGAAGCCAACACCATCTCCCTCAAAAAAGCCTCTAAGGCTCTCACCTTCAACTCCTTTGATGTGGATTTGCAAATTCACCTTGCCAAGCTTTGCCATGACAAGAAAATTGCTGAAAACTATGCTGCCCGTGGAGCTCAAATCAAGGCCTGTCTCCATTGGTTGGAGGTTGGCGATAAAGCCTCAAAGGAGTTCTTTTAGGCTCTCTAGTCCCGTCATACCAATGTTGGGATTAAAAATATCAAACAAGGAATGACTGTTCTATCCAGTCTCCCTGACATCTTGTGAGCATTCGTTCATCATTATGAGAATGTCTTTGTTTCGTAGGGAAATTCGGTTGCTCAGGAGGAAGCTTTCAGAAAGTGTATCTCTATTACTCCAAATTGCCTTGTGGTTGAGCAACGTGTTTTCTGTGAGCAACTTCTTTCCCTTAGAGACCTTAAAGAGGCAGTTTACTCCATGGTGGATGACAAGTCCCCTAGGTGTGGTGGCTTTCCCTGTGAATTTTACAAACACCTCTGGGAACAAATAGGTCCTGACCTTCACAAAGTCTATCTCGAAGCATATCATACTAAAAGCTTAGGAGCGATAATAAATAAAGGGAATATCAAATTCATACCTAAAGCTAGTGATCCTGAGGACATATGCAATTGGAGGCCCATTACCCTTCTAAATGTGTCTTATAAGATCATTGCCAAGGCGTTCTCTATCAAAATCAGGCACATGCTGCCTTGAATTGTGCGGCCTGAGGAAACTGGCTTCATCAAGTCTAGATATATTCTTGACAACATTATTGTTGTTTGGGAAGATATGGAATGGGCTTGCAAGTCCAAGTAGCAGGCTATCTTTTTAAAGAGAGATTTTGCTAAAGCCTATGATCGCATTGAATGGCCCTTCATCTTGGCTATGCTTTAGGCTTTGGGTTTTGGTCCCAATTTTCTTCAATCCGTGGAGATGCTCTTTGGTGATGCTAATGCTTGCATTACCATCAATAATTCACAATCTGAGGCTTTTGAACTTTTTCGTTCAATCAGGCGAGGTTGCCCTCTAGCTCGAGGACTTTATGTCCTTGCCGCTGAAGGTTTTGGCTATTTGCTAGCTCATTCTATGTCTTCAGGGCTGGTTCGTGGCATTTTCTTGCTTGAATCTTTAGCCAGTTCCAGTGGAAATGGGTTACTCACGGGGAAATCTTTCGCTTTCTTGGCATTCCCTTTACCCTCCAGGCCTCTCTTGTGGAGCTTTGGAATGCTGTGCTTGCCAAGATTAGCAAAAAGCTCGACTATTGGATCACCAAGTCGCTTTCTCTTGCTGGTAAATTCCATATTTGTTCTAAGATTTTGGCCGCCACTCATGTGTACTATTCTTCCTGTTGGGTGCCCTCCAAAGCTTCCTATCTCAAGCTAGATCATTTGCTCAGAGATTTTCTTTGGGCTTCTGGTTCTGACCATCATGGTTTTCATAGAGTTGCTTGGAATTTTTGTTGTCTCCCAAGGGAGTCTAGTGGTCTTGCCCTACTTTCCACTTGGAAACAAGGCCTTGCTCTCTATGCAAAATGGATTATTCGAGCTATTTCTGGGGACAAAGCCTAGAAGATTCTGGTAAGGCACTGCATATTTTTCAGCTTCCCTGGTAACAAGCCTGCATGGAAGGGGTTGGTTTTCAAATCCTTCTCATCATGCGTGAACTAGTGGCCATTTGAGATTGATTTGTTATTAAGAGTATCTGGAAAGCTTGGAAAGCTCTTAAGCCATGGCTTCGTTGGGTTGGAGATGAGCTTCGCAATGGGCTCTCCTTGAATCAATAGAACATATGGTGGTCTCCTCTATTTGCAATTCAGGGTATTCCTCTCGCCAAGATTCAAGGTGCTAGTGCTCTACATTTTTTCAAGTGTGGCATCCGAACTCCTAAGGATCTCTTTTCAAGAGTCACCATGAGTTTCAGGTCATGGGAAGATATGCAAGTTCAGTACCGCCTTGTTAGCATGGATCAATAGACTTTTGACCTTCGACTGTCTTCCATCCCTATGCACCTAGTTCATAAGGTGAGGATTCAGTCTGTTCGGCCTTGGTGGCATGATTGGAAGTGGTATCCTGCCACTTCGTTTGCCAATTATAAGCCCAATATGGGGTATAGATGGCTCTCGCCCCATCTTCTGATGGTTGACATGCTTAACCATCAGTGGCATTTGCAATCTTTGCTTTCTTAATGGAGAAAATGTTTTGACACCATTTGGAGTACTATTACAGAACCCAAGATTGCCCACTTTGCTTGGTGCCTTGCCTTCCAAGGTCTTCCCCTGGGGCCTCCGCTCCAGTGCATTGGGGTTCCTGATCCTAGATGCCCCTTCTGTGGTCAACCTAAGTCCATTTTGCATATTTTCTGGTTTTGTAAGTGTGCTCACAATTATTGGCACTGGATTCATGATTTTTTCAAGCCTTTTAGGCCAAAACCATTTTCATGGCACATGATCCTGTTGGGTGATTCCCCCAAAATTTCTCAAAAATTCACTCAGATTTGGCATACCTTTAGGATGGAATTTTTGTTTTCTCTCTGGAAAGATAGGAATGTTGTTCTGTTCACTCACAGTTTTTTGGATGTTAACATTGCTATGTACACTAAGGCATGCATTTGTAATAATGTGATTATGTAGATTCAGGTGCAAGCTAATAAAGTTGCCCTAGAAGTTGCTCACTTACAGGAATTGTTAAATCACTGGGGCAATGCTCCTTGCACCATTGCTAGAGTTCCTCTAGATGCCTCGGCTGATGCCTCTACGCCTCATGGCTGCTATTCTCGACGCTAGTCCTTAGGCCACCACTCACACACGCCACGCTCCCAAGCTTCCTGCCACTGCTCTGCCAGTGGTGGTGATGGCGGATAGAGGTGCCGCTCTACTTTCCTAACCCGCGGTGGTTCTGGCTAGTCCCCGGCTCCTCCTTGTGGGCCTCGGCAGGCACAATCTGGAAAATTTCCTCGCCTGGCTTTGGCGATTTGTCCTCTGCAGCCAGAGCTTAAGAATGTGGAGGCTACCCTTGATCATGCTGCTACTGATGGTCGCTGAACTGTTCCCAGTCCGGCCCACAATCCCATTGATACGTGGAGATTTCTTGATAAAGATGATCCTCCTCCCTCGGTTGGCATTGCCTTGGCAACCCCCACAATCTCATTGATACATGGAGATTTTCTAATAAAGATGATCCTCCTCCCTCGACTGGCACTGCCTTGGCAATCTGCGGTTGTTTATTCTATTTTTTTTAATGAATAGTTGTTGTTTTTGGCTGAGGTCGTGTTTTTAAGTCCGGCTTCGGCAATGTGAACTCTTTCGCGAGGTGATCTTGTATCCCTTGGCCTCTTTTTTAAGAATTGTATTCTTAGTATATTTTATTAATAGAAAAGAACTATTCATCAAAAAATAGAACCTTAAAATATGACTATTAAAGTCAAAGTCAAATTTATCGTAGAAGTCAAACTCAAAGTACCCTAGATGTTCACAAACCCCAGGACATTTCTAGGACAGACGGCTGAAAAACTACGGAGCACATGCCCCCGGATAACACTGATATTAAAAAGCCATTTATAATAGTGATAAAGAAACAATCCTCAATATATTTTTATCTCAATGATTAAGTAATCATTTTAATAAGTCAGATTACTTAAGTGGTGCAACTGAACAATTCATTTTGTTGGAGTTAGAAGCTGTCAAAGAACTTAAACAAAAAGAAACCATAATAGTTGAATATAACTGCCCTATAATGCTGTCACTCAGATTCACTATCACTGTCCATGTCTACTTTCCAGTTTTTCAGATTCTCCTCTGAGTCACTAACACCATGCCTCGCTTTCTGTTCTCTTAGTTTTCCTCTGATTCACTGTCACTGTCACTGTCTCTGTCACTGGTGAGCATGTGCCATCTCTGGGGACGACTGCCCCAAAGTTCGTGTCGACTCATCTCTGCAAGTAAGTACAAAATCATCCTTCCTATGTTTTCTGAGCACGTCTTTGACAGTCTCATCTCCTTCTCTGGTAGTATAATTCTGAGAAACAAAAAGGCGCCTAAAATTGGGCTTGTTTGCAACTGCTTTTACAGCAACAAGAATCCCGATATCAGTCATATCATTTTCACTCAAATCAAGTTCTTCAAGATTCTCGTGACCTTCCAAAATGGCTCTGCATATTATAACTGACCCATCATCCGCAAGCATATTGTCTCGTGCATAAAACATTGTCAGCAAGTTCTTTACAACAAGGCAATCCGCTAAAGCTGGAGCTACTTTTGGAGAGATACAATTTCCTCTAAGCATAAGAACTCTTAGAGATGGAGCTGCATCCTTGAGACTGTTGGCAATGATAATGGTCCCCTCATCACTGAGATGTATATGGTCAAAGCAAACTTCTGTAAGATCTAGATGGCTAGGGATGACTTGACGGCTGAGAGCAATCGCACCGATTGTCCCAAACGAGTTATTCCTTAAATTGAGTCTTTTCAACATGTTGCCTTTGCTCAAAGATCTCACTAAAGCTTCAATAACTTCGTAACCTATCCAACTTCCAGAGAATTCAAAATCCTCCAAAGCAATGCACTTCTCAACAAGCACTGAAAGTGTCACTGCTGCAATGTTTTTTGAATTATTGTAAGAGAAATGCAAATACTTCATTTTAACAGATGGAAGAAAATCACAAATAGTTCTAGCAGATTCTCCAGAAATGTCAGTATAGCTGAATTTTAATTCTTCTAGCATTTCCTGAGACTTCAAGAGTGACCCAAAAATTCTGAGGCCCTGCTCTGCCAGTACAACTAATTCAAGACTCAAGGATCTTAGCATGCACTTTCTGAAAGCACGTGAAAACACTGACATAACCTTAAGTGTTGGAATATTAAATGCAGATGGTCGTTTCTCCCTGGAGCCAAACGCCCACCTACCACCTGACGACCAACAGAACAGATAGAAACATAAATGCGGTGGTTGAGGTTTTCAAATTCTTAAAAAAAGAGGGAAAAATGGAATGTTTATTCATTCATTCATTCAGTTAGATCATTTTTTAGTAGAGTTTGCAGATCAAGCAGATCAGAGAGAAGTTGCAGAGCTGAGCAGAGAAGGAAGAAGGAAAGAAGTTTGTGCCTGCAGTTGCACGTGTTTCCCTTGTTTACTCTATAAGTTTGTTGTTGTTTGGATTTGTCTTGTTGAAGCAGTGATTGCTCCAGGCACCTTTGTATGCAGCCATTAGAGTTGCAGGTTTAAAAGTTTATTGAAGTTTGAAGTATTATCAATTTAGGGTTATTTTAGGGTTTTTCTGGTTGAAGCCGAATGCTCTCAGATTTTGTAATAGTTTAAATCTCAGTTGAATAGAAAAGAAAGTAGGCATACTTGAATCTATTGTTCTTCCTCTTCTATTCATTGTATTTGAGAAACTTGGTTGAAAGGTTAAAGCTCGACTCTCTGATTTTAATCGTGAAAGCATTCACATTAAATTTTTTCTAAGATTATAAATCTTATTAGTTGGGGCCGACCTTACTCGGCATCCATTGTCTTTTTTGAGTGCCGAGCTAACTCGGCATCTACTACATTTTTCTTTGTGTGCCGAGCTCACTCGGCACTTGTTGCCTGTCACTCGGCACCATCAAGTGCCGACCAAAACTGGCACTCGGCACCTTCATGTGCTGAGCAAATATTTAAGTGCCGAGCAAAATTTTTTGAGTTAGGATTGTGAGTATTAAATTTTTAATTGATATTTCTCACATTAAGTGCCTCAGAATTAGATCTTTCAAAGCAAAAATCTTTTAGCTCCACATCTTTTAAAGTTTTCTGAACACCTCTCAAGGCTCTACTTGCAACAACGGCTGCATCCTCTCCAAAACTTTTGTTACCAAAGAGTATCTTGGTGTAAGAATTCCCCTTTTCTGCTAATGGCCTGCAGAGCTTCCTGGCTAAACCTATGTCAAGAAATAGTCGTTACCCTGTGGATATATCAAAAACAGTTTCTTTCATTTCAACTATTTTAGGGAAGGCGTCTATGATGTGAGTATTTTTGTCTTGGCAGAGTCCTCACTTAAGGGCATCCCAAACTTCTTTGCTTGTTTCCTTCACATAAAACTTTGCAATAGAGCTACATTGAGCATTTGGATAAATACTAGCATGGTAATATGCAGCAGCAAATGCTTTATTTTTTCTGCTTGTTCTTCTACCTTTTCTTCACTCAAACGATCATGCCTATCGGAGAAACAGGATTCCCAAGAAAACAAATCAAACATCTAGTACCAACATTAAGCATCCGTAATCATTTGGCGACCAGCTTCATGGATGATTTTCTCTCTGCATGAATCTGAGTACTTCCCATGACCTTTATCAAAAAAAATAGTGCTCTGATTCTCTGATCTGTAACAAACCAAAAAACGATTTTGAAGATAGATAGATTTGGATACAAACATGTTACAATGAATTTCACAAAAATGAAGCATTTGCAGGGTAATGATGATATACAGCTAGGAATCTATGTTGTGGTCCGCACACCTGATGTTTACAAATTAGAGAAGAATGAACTGGAAATGTTCCAAGATGCAAAATATACAGCTGGCTGGCTTGTACTAACAGCTATGATATTTTGATTGCAAGACAGGAACAAAAGAGAATCCTATCTATGACATGCATCCAGAATATAGAGCCTCATATGATATATCCCTTCTCCAAAACTGGTGTGATACTGTCAATAAAAATAGGAAACTGGTTCAAAAGGGGAATGCAAATGATAAACGGCCCTGTTTGCAATTTACGCCTTCCTGTAAGGTCTTTGATTTCGGTACAAAGTAAACTATTACAGAAAATAAGCTAGTGCTTGCACAGAAAGGAGGGTGCAATGGGTTCAATAAAATGGAAATCTAAACATGAATGAATGCAAATATACTTGGAGATATCATGTACATTGTGTATATAAAATGTTGTACAATGTCAAAGTTGATAAAATAAGTTCTGTTGTGTACCTATAAACCTCTATTTAAAAGTTATCATGAACTCCATAATACAAATCAATTCTCAGATTTCAATTTTTAATTGTTAAAATTAAGCTAAATTCAGTTCCACCCATCAAATACAACAAATTAACAAAAGACTATAAACTCTGAATTATATTTTACTATCATTACATTCACTTTAGGTCCAGTAACTTCAAATAAAGAAGGGCAAGTTATACAAGTGCTAGTAACAAGGAAAGAAGGATGGAGGCGTGGCATAGCTTTATGTTACTAACACAAAGCTCCACAGAACACAAAGCTCCACAGCAGTGGGATACTCCATACAACACCTTTTTTCAAATACACATGCAGCTCATTAATACTAAAGAAACAACTCTCAAATCACTACCAAATAGAACAATTGAACTTAAAAGCAATTAACTACAACAATCTCACATAAAATTTTCAAATAAGATCTTACAACAAATGTTAATACAGTTTAATGTCAATCAAAACTTTAAAAAACACAAAAAAAAATGTATTGCAAGTCAATGTATTGTATTTTAGTTGACAGTCAACACCCAACCAATGATGGGGATGAGCACTTATTACTAATGTCTTCACGTTTAGCAACTTAGTTTATTATGGGGAAGCAAGCTGAAGTACAAAGTACATTTGGGAGAAAGCTAAGAATGTTAAAAATAATCGTTATTCAGTCAAGGAAGAACTTGCACAAAATCAAGCGAAAGTATGGGCACAAAAGATTGCACAAGCCCACTATTTGAGCCTCTCAAAATTTATCCTGCAGATTGTCAAATTATGCAGTGACATAGATGTATTGGCATAAGCAGAGTAGATAACATCGTAAGAACTAATTTTCAGATTCAATGTCAACTGTTAGCATGCACTGTGAGGTTTGAAGGTTGTCCTATGTTGCTTCCAGACTTTGCATTATTAAGTATAGCTGTTCAATTCTCAAGGTATCAAATTTGTAAGATCAACGTTATTCATATCGAGTGGCATTTACTTGGAGTGGATATGTTTCAGGCATTTCAGCTGAGTCTTGGTACATGGCATAATGGTTTACAGTTACACATGTGGAGAAGCATTTCAACATTAATCCATTGGATTGTGACCCACATATTTCTGTTCGATAGTTGCTTTGTGCTAGTGATCACAAAGATTTCAGAATATCATTTGAAGACAACAGCTAAGAGAAGGAATTGGAAAGGTTTGTCTCGTTTTCTCCCTTTAGATGGTTGGCACATTGATGACATCCCATCATCCCTAGTTATTAGAGGTACCATTTGCTTCATTTGGAGCAAGGTCCTCAGTTAAATAGATGCTTTTCTTATTCATAACAGTTGCATATGGTGGTTTCCCATGACTGATCATGCACTTAGGATGATAATTTTTCACAACCATGGAAGACTATTTGGAGTAGGAGAGTTGTATGCTAATATCTCTTCAAGATATTTCTATCCTCTCATATTTGATGGATATGGTAATGTGATGATTTGGGATCCTGCCATTGGTATGTTTGGTATAGTACTTCATTGGGGTCATAATGAGTTGTTTCACAATTTGATGCACGGAGATGTTTTTATCAGAGTGGAGCTGCGGAAGTTTAAAGGAGATGTACAAGCAAAAACTAACTGAGGTCCTAAATTAATTTGGGATCTGGCCATTGATTTGGTATTTTTGAGGTTACAACCTTTTAGACAATCGTCTATCAAGTACCAATAGAAGAAGACATGAAAATCTTAAACCACACTTTTATGGTCATTGTCAGGTGATTAAAAAGGTAGAACAAGATGCTTATGAGTTGGAAATACCACCGAACAACAGGATTCACGATACTTTCTATCTTCCATGCCTAAAGAAGGCCCTTTGACTATAGATCAACCCATCCATGGAACTCTCTCTGCTAGATTACGAGGGTGAACTTGGTTCTTGAACTTGTATCTGCTCAGGAATTAAGGGCAAGGAAATTACTAATGAAGTAACTCCACAATACTTAATCAAATGGACAGGACTATCACCAGAAGATACAAACTGGGAAGGAATTGAAATCTTCGAACATCCTAACCTTAAATAACTTGAGGTCAAGCAATTATAGAACGGGAAGGCTATGATGAACCCATGAAGTTGAGGCCACCTGGCTTGGATGATAATGCTAGATGCCAACCTAGGAAGTTTCATCTCCTAGATAAATCAGAAAAAAGATCAGATTGTTGTCAGTTGTGCGGTCTTATCTTGGGTAGAATGAAATGGAGTAGATCTTCTAGTAGGAACCACTGGCTTCTTCAAAAAACCCAACTTTGTCCTATAGGCCCCGTTTGGTTACGGGAATACCGGGCACGGAATAGGGTTTTCAGCGCCAAAACCGGGTTATGGAAGAAAACGGTGGCGTTTGGTTCATCAAACGCATAACCCGGTTTCGGGTTTCGTCTGCCAATTTTGCTCAAAAATTGGAAGAAATTTCTTCCAAGAAATAGGTGGAAGTTGAAATGAAAACCAGGTTTTGGGTTTTTATGAATGCGTTTGAATAAATCGTCGGGTCCACCGAATACGCCTTAGGTTTTTGGAAGAACAAATTGGGTTTTTTGGAAGATGACGGTTGTATTGTTTTCGTGCTCTGTTGTGCGAAGGCGAAGGTTTTTGGTTTGCTGCGTTTGTTGGGCTTGTGGGTTTTCTGTGGCCGTGGTTTGCGAGGGTTTCTGGTTTGTGGGTTTTCTGTGGCCGTGGTTTCCTGTGGCCGTGGCGTGTGGCCGTGACATTTTCTGCGATTTCTCTTCTCCACTTTGAACAGCGGCGGCGGTAAACGGTTCTCCTCTCACACCCACCTTTGCATACTGGATTTTTTTAAGTTTTTTTGGTTCATTCAAACGTAACTGTTTGTTTCAAATCTGTTTTTAAAATAGTCAATATATGTGGTAACTGTTTGTTTCAAATCTGTTTTTAAAATAGTCAATATGTGCTCACTAATAAATTCGAGTATAGTGCTGTGAGAGATCAATACCAGTGAAATTAAAAATTAAACTTTGTAACAGTTTCTGGCTGTTTGTTTTAAATCTGTTTAGCAAAATAGTCAATATGTGCTCACTAATAAATTCCACTATAGTGCTGTGAGAGATCAATACCAGTGAAATGAACAACCAAACTTTGTAACAATTTCTTGCCAGTAATGAGTTCTAGTATGTTGTTGTGAGAGATGAATGAAATACCATTAAATAGAGCCAAGTCATAAACTTGTGCTCACTAATAAATTCTGGTATAGTGATGTGAGAGATCAATACCAGTGAAATGAATAACTAAACTTTCTAACTGTTTTTTGCCAATAATGAGTTCTAGTATACTGCTGTGAGAGATGAATGCAATACCATTAAATAGAGTCAAGTCATAAACTATGTATGAATCAACTATGTATAGATCAATGTCAATCATGGCTTTTATCTATACATAATCAATATGTGCTCAATATGTGCTTAATAATGAATTCCAGTGTGTGCTCATGTGATTACCTGTATATATCATAGTGCCAATCAAGCAAAACATGGCAATCATGGCTTTTATCTATACATAGTTGACCTATACGTAGTTTATCATGGTTCAAATCTGTTTAGCAAAACAGTCCAATATATGCTGTAACAGTTTGTTTAGAATCTGTTTGACAAAATAGTCAATATATGCTCACTAATGACTTTCAGTATAGTGTTGTGAGAGATCAATACCAGTGAAATGAACAACTAAACTTTGTAACAGTTTCTTGCCAGTAATGAGTTCTAGTGTACTGCTATGAGAGATGAATGCAATACCATTAAATAGAGCCAAATCATAAACTATGTATAGATCAATGGCAATCATGGATTTTATCTATACATAATCAATATGTGCTCAATAATGAATTCCAGTATGTGATCATGTGATTACCTGTGTATATTATAGTGCCAATCATAATAGCAAAACATGGCAATCATGCTTTTATCTATACATAGTTGAGCTATACATAGTTTATCATGGTTCAAATCTGTTTAGCAAAATAGTCCAATGAGTTCCAGTATAGTGATGTGAGAGATCAATGCAATACCATTAATCAAAGTGAATCATGCCAATGAAATGAACAACTAAACTATGGATATATCAAGTATGTATTGATCCATGCAAAATCATTCAACATACTTATGAGGTCATAAACTATGTATAGATAAAAGCCATGATTTCAAACTATGTATAGATCAATGCAGAAAGAAACTCTATTCCGATTGCCAACTATGCTACTTTTCATCTTCTAAAAGACGAGCCTCAGTTTCAGCGGACCCGACGATTTATTAAAACACATTCATAAAAGCCCAAATTCAAGTTATAGTTTGTACATGTGTATGTGTACATACATACATGTGTCTGTACATTTATACATGTGTGTACATGCATACATACATGTGTGTGTATGTACGTACACACATACATACTTGTGTGTGTACGTACATGCATGCATACATACATGTGTGTGTCTACGTACATGCATGCATACATGTGTGTGTGTGTACGTACATACATGCATACATACATACATACATTCATGTGTGTGTATGTACATACACACATACATACATGTGTGTGTACGTACGTACATGCATACATACATGTGCGTGTGTGTACGTACATACATGCATACATACATGTGTGTGCACATACATATATACATACATGTGTGTATACATATAGACAAATGGAATCAATATTATGGTTTCATTGGTATAGATAGATTACATGGAGTATAATGACACATTGTAATTTGTTCTTTATGGGCTTATGATCCTCGGTAGTTGGTACTCCTTGCTGTATTTGAATAAATAATTGACTTCTTAATGCAATGAGGCTAGCAAATAATCATGTTGTATCTGGATAGGTGATAGTTGATATTTCATAACTGATAGTGTTTAAATTGTCCACCTTTCAGGTCACTGATGGATCCTATGGAGAGTATAGAGGTCCAAGGAAGCATAGTTAGGAAGACCACATACACTCGCATTCTCACAATTCTTTTTGCTTTTGTTGGCATAGCCAAAGTACTGGTAGCCCGAGAAGGTAGTCAAATGGATAAACGAATAAGAAAAGAAATTCTTTTTGTAGAGACATTATTCATTCGAATGAGGTGGATTGTCATGATTAGATTCGGATGAGTAGGGCAGCCTTCTTTTCTCTAGCTCGTATTTTGAGGCTGAAAGGAAGCTTGAGAGATACGATCCACTTGAAGTTAGAGGAACAACTAGTGATGTTCCTCCACACCCTTGGGCACAATCTAAGGAACCGCAAGATTGCCCATAACTTTGGGCACTCAGGAGAGACAATCAGTCGGTACTTCCACAAGTTTTTGATGGCTATCTTAGCCCTTCACAGAGATTACTTCATACCACCTAGTCCAGGCACTCCTCCTGAAATTAGTGGGAAGGATCGTTTTGAACCATTCTTCAAGGTAAATCACACATTATTACAAGTTTATTGTCTAGAATGTTGTCCTTATCTTATTATTACTTGAGCATACATTTGATCAGTGTATCATATCCCACAGGATTGCATTGGAGCCATCGACGGTACCCATATTCCAGTGCGAGTTGATGTCGACATACAGGGTAAATATCGTGATAGAAAAGGGAACCTATCGCAAAATGTTATGGGTGTCTGCTCCTTTGATTGTAAGTTTCAGTATTGCCTTGCTGGTTGGGAAGGCTCTGCTGCAGATAGCCGTGTTCTAGCCTCAGCTCTATCCAGATCAGATCCACTTGTAGTTCCCCCTGGTAAGCCAAATCACATTTTAATATACTCAAAGTTATGCTAAATGGTTCAAGTATTGACAATATACTTTCTTTATATAGGAAAATATTATCTCGTAGATGCTGGATATCCAAATGCACCTGGATTTCTCGCTCCTTATCGGTGTACACGCTACCACCTGAAAGAGTGGTCAAGAGAAAACCCGATAAACTCTGCACATGAGTTGTTCAACCATCGACACTCCTCTCTTAGAAATGCAGTAGAACGTACATTTGGTATTCTGAAGCAACGTTTTCCAATCTTAAGACATGCAACGTCTTATGATATCATGACACAATCCTATATTGTTTTAGCATGTTGCATACTTCACAATTTCATTACGATAGAGGATGGCCTTCCATCAGAAGAAGCTATTGAAGAGGAAGATGATCGTGATGGGATAGAGGTGCCACTACTTGAGACATATGGGTTGTCTCAGGAGGATAGAAATGAGTGGGCCCAATTTCGAGAAGATATAGCAAATAGGATGTGGGAAGATTATAGATCTCGAGAATAAATGATTTATTAGAAGGCAATGTGCTTTATATGATTAAATTGATGTATGCATATACAATGATGGTGTTTGATTTCATTATTCTGATATCAGTCTTTGCTACATTCTAATTAAATAAAAAGAACATTAACTTTCAATTTCACACCTACATTATGTACAAAAATTGTTGATCATATCTGCAATACACAATTCAACTTGAAATATAGATTACATTGATTTAAATGCAAGAAAGCACAATTATTATACATCTTTGCATTGAGAAAGTACAATAACATGCTTCATAATGGGACTCATGACTATTTACTTGCCATTGATATCACCATTTTGTCTTTCTGGTAGTTTTTTTGATGTTGATGTGTTATCATCAATTATTGCTTAAAATGTGTATCATCTTCAGTTAAATTCTTTCAAGTTTATTAAATGTTAGCCTCATTGCATTAGGATGTATTAAAAAATGATATTTAAAGTTTATCATCTTCAATTTTAAATGAAATACAGCAAGGAGTACCAAATGATGAAGATCATAAGCCCACTAGTAAGAAGAGAACAACGAATTCGTTGAAAATCCTATTTTTCTGATGTTACTGCTTGCTGCATTCCATTTAAATTTAAAGAGCAATAACTTTCAATTTTAGTCGTATGATTACTTTAAATCGTAATACGTTTACCTATTCAATATGTTAGCCTTGTTCCATTATGACGTATTACAAATTGATAGTTAAAGATTTTCTACTTCAAATTTAAATGAAATACAGGAAGGAGTACACAATGGCATATACCGAGCTCATGATGAGCATGGACGGATCTGATCATGTGAACCAGATGTGTTCTCCCATTACTTTGAGTGATATAGATGGATCCCTCGCTGTGAGCAACAAATCTTCTTCTTGAAAGAAGAAAATGTGGACAAAATTGATGGAACGCAAGTTTTTAGACTTGCTCCTTGAACAAGTCCATCTCGGACGGAAAGGTGAAGGTGGGTTTAAAAAAGAGGCGTGGACTGCGATAGAGAGGACATTCAATGCAACGATGAACTCGAATTTGTCACGAGATCATTTTAAGAATAAGCTAAAAACATGGAAAGTAGGATATAAAGTAATGAAGGACTTGAAAAATACAAGTGGGTTAACTTGGAATGAAGAAACTCAAACTGTGGATGCTGAGGATTCAGTGTGGGATGACCTTTTGAAGGTAGGATGATCTTTGTACTCTTTTCATTGAAGAAATTTTCCCTTCTTATTTTAATAATGAAAAACTTACAACCTAATCCATCTATTAATGCTTATATGTAGAGGAGAGAATTCAAAAATGCAAAAATGTATAAGAGGTCACCTTTCCAATATTTCAATGAGTTGGCTGTAATTGTCGGTAATGACATTGCTGAAGGGTTCGCATCTACAACACCCCTTGATACTGAAGAAGGGCACCCTATGAACGATGCATTTAATGTGCTTGATGAGGATGATACCAATTATGGTATACCTCTTGACAGCCAACCAGATATTGATGAAGAGTTATATCATTCCAATCAGTAGAGTGCAAGTGCTAGAGGGACTCCTCCACCATCATCATCAAGGAGGGGAAAGAGGAAGAAGACATCTTTGGCTGCATCATTGGATGTGATATGCGAAATTATGAAGGAACTGAAAGATGGCCTCATTAAGCCTCAGATTGTAAAAGTGAATAAATCTGAAGATGATAATATTTTGACTGCTGCATATACTGCTCTCAAAGCTGTCCCTGAACTGAGTCGAGCAATTTTCGTGAAAGCACATGATACCTTCGTGCTTTAACGTGAAAGAGCCAAAGGTTTCTTGATGATGGATGAGGTGGAGAGAGTGGAGTGGATTGCAATGACATTTGGTACCATTTAGCTATTTCAGCTACTAACTGGATTGCAATGACTTATGCTGCATGATTACTCTATTCAATGGTTTTGCATTAATCTCTAATAGCACTAAACTGAAACTATATTAATCTCACATCACTATATTGGAACTCATTATTGAGCACATTTTGACTATTTAATTAGTGATCTCTCACAGCACTATACTGGAAGTCATTAGTGAGCATATATTTACTATTTTGTTAAACAGATTCTAAACAAATTGTTACAGCATGTATTGGACTGTTTTGCTAAACAGATTTGAACCATGATAAATTATGTATAGATAAAAGCCATGATTGTCATTGATCTTCCATGTATCCATACATAGTTTATGTGTTGGTTGTGTTTAATGGTATTGCATTGATTTGTACATAGTTTATAACGTCATAAGTATGTTGAATGATTTTGCATGGATCTATACATACTTGATATATCCATAGTTTAGTTGTTCATTTCATTGGCATGATTCACTTTGATTAATGGCATTGCATTGATCTCTCACAACACTATACTGGAACTCATTAGTGAGCATATATTTACTATTTTGTTAAACAAATTCTGAACAAACTGTTACAGCATGTATTGGACTGTTTTGCTAAATAGATTTGAACCATGATAAATTATGTATATGTCAACTATGTATAGATAAAAGCCATGATTGTCATTGATCTTCCATGTATCCATACATAGTTTATGAGTTGGCTGCGTTTAATGGTATTGCATTGATTTGTACATAGTTTATGACGTCATAAGTATGTTGAATGATTTTGCATGGATCTATACATACTTGATATATCCATAGTTTAGTTGTTCATTTCATTGACATGATTCACTTTGATTAATGGTATTGCATTGATCTCTCACAACACTATACTGGAACTCATTAGTGAGCATATATTTACTATTTTGTTAAACAAATTCTAAACAAACTGTTACAGCATGTATTGGACTATTTTGCTAAACAGATTTGAACCATGATAAATTATGTATATGTCAACTATGTATAGATAAAAGCCATGATTGTCATTGATCTTCCATGTATCCATACATAGTTTATGAGTTGGCTGCGTTTAATGGTATTGCATTGATTTGTACATAGTTTATGACGTCATAAGTATGTTGAGTGATTTTGCATGGATCTATACATACTTGATATATCCATAGTTTAGTTGTTCATTTCATTGGCATGATTCACTTTGATTAATGGTATTGCATTGATCTCTCACAATACTATACTGGGAGTCATTAGTGAGCATATATTTACTATTTTGTTAAATAGATTCTAAACAAACTGTTACAACATGTATTGGATTGTTTTGCTAAACAGATTTGAGCCATGATAAACTATGTATATGTCAACTATGTATAGATAAAAGCCATGATTGCCATTGATCTTCCATGTATCCATACATAGTTTATGAGTTGACTGCGTTTAATGGTATTGCATTGATCTGTACATAGTTTATGACATCATAAGTATGTTGAATGATTTTACATGGATCTATACATACTTGATATATCCATAGTTTAGTTGTTCATTTCATTGGCATGATTCACTTTGATTAATGGTATTGCATTGATCTCTCACAGCACTATACTGGAAGTCATTAGTGAGCATATATTTACTATTTTGTTAAACAGATTCTAAACAAACTGTTACAGCATATATTGGACTGTTTTGCTAAACAGATTTGAACCATGATAAACTATGTATAGGTCAACTATGTATAGATAAAAGCATGATTGCCATGTTTTGCTATTATGATTGGCATTATGATATATACAAGTAATGACATGAGCACATACTGGAATTCATTATTGAGTACATATTGACTATTTTGCTGAACAGATTTGACACAAACAACCAGACACTGTTACAAAGTTTAGTTGTTCATTTCACTGGTATTGATCTCTCATAGCACCATACTAGAATTTATTAGTGAGCACATATTGACTATTTTGCTAAATAGATTTGAAACAAATAGTTACCACATCTATTGACTATGCTAAGCAGATAGCAGATAGAAATAGAACCATGATAAACTATGTATAGGTCAGCTATGTATAGATAAAAGCTAGTGATATACTTGTAAATTTCATTATTGAGCACATATTGAGCACATATTGATTATGTCTAGATAAAAGCCATGATTGCTATTGATCTATACATAGCTTATGAATTGGCTCTATTTATATGGTATTGCATTCATCTCTCACAACACTATACTAGAACTCATTACTGGCAAGAAACTGTTACAAAGTTTAGTTGTCCATTTCAGTGGTATTGATCTGTCACAACACTATATTGGAATTCATTAGTGAGCACATATTGACTATTTTGCTAAACAGATTTGAAACAAACAGTATGTATGTACACACATGTATGTATGTATGTACGTATGTATGTATTATGTGCATATGTATGTACACACATGTACGTATGCATGTATACATACTTGATCTATGCATTGCATTGATCTCTCACAACACTATACTTGAACTCATTACTGAACACATTTTTACTATTTTGCTAAGCATGTATGTATGTATATGCGTATGTATGTATGTACACACATGTATGTACGTATGCATGTATGTATGTGCATATGTATGTACACACATGTATGTACGTATGTATGTATGTATGTGCATATGTATGTACACACATGTATGTACGTATGTATACAAACTTGATCTATGCATAGTTTAGTCATCCATTTTATTGACATGATTGGCATTGGTCAATACGCAGGATAGTTGTTCATTTCATTGGCATTCGCACGATTGGCATGTGAAGTCATTCCAGATGGTTAATTGGCTTTGTGTAATGGTATTGCATTGATCTGTCACAACACTATATTGGAAATCATTACTGAGCACATTTTTTCTATTTTGCTAAGCATGTATGTATGTATGTGTGTATGTATGTGCGTATGTATGTATGTACGTGCGTATGTATGTACATATGTATGTACATGTGTATGTATGTATGTATGTGCATATGTATTTATGTCTATGCATATGTATGTTCACGCATGTATGTACATATGTATACATACTTGATATATGCATAGTTTAGTCATTCATTTCATTGACATGATTGGCATTGGTTAGTACATAGTTTAGTTGTTCATTTCATTGGCATTCACACGATTGGCATGTGAAATAATTTCAGAGGGTTAGTTGGCTTTGTTTAATGGTATTGCATTGATCTCTCACAACACGTAGTTTATGATCTCATAAACGTTTGGTATAGTTGTTCATTGCATTGTTAATTAGAGTTATATTTGAACCATACATACGTGGAATACACAAGGAGTGGCAAATGATGAATGCTCAATTGTAGAACTTTAAAGCATATAGAAATGTGATTTGCTAGATGATTGTATAGTTCATGATTCTGTCCTATGTTATATCTATAGTCCTAATTTGCTTGCATATGTTTTTATTTTTTTGTCTTTTTGTCCCTATTTGATTTCCTATGTATGTTCTCGTTGACAAGATTATCAAAAGTATTGAGGATTTTTGGTAGATGATTGTACAGTCATGATTATGTCCCATGTTATATATATATATATTCCTAATTTGCTTGGATATTTTATAAATTTCTTATTTTTTTTTCCACAATTTGGTTTCCTATGTACGTGCTTCTTGACAAGATTGTCAACGGTATTGATAAAGTGTCTTTCTCTTGTCTTTTTTTATTGCTCTTGATTTGCTAATATTGCAAGACCACACATGCTGATAAAAAATGAGCTATTTGATGATTGTTTACTGTGTTTGTAAACGATCAATATTTCTGATGCCACTCCTTGGTGTATTCCATTAAAAAAATAATCAGGTTTTAATTTTTCAAGCATGTTTAGTTCATATATGCAGGATTGACCATCTAACAATACAAACAGTAATGGGAAGATTGAGCAGCATGAGAGGGTTGCCGTTGAATGTGGGGCATAAGGGCATACATCGTGGATTTCTTAGTGTTTTCGTATGTAACGGTGTGTCGTCGAATGTGGGGCATAAAGGCATACATCATGGATTTCTCAGTGTTTTCATGTTTAACGGTGTGTTTTCACACCACCATCAAATCATGGATATTGTTCTATCAAGTTAGCAAGTTTTCATATTGTAGTAATTATGTGAAATTCATTATTAGAATTTCATGATGTTAAAATATGATTTTTATGATTAATGATTTTCATGATCTTTTTTTTAAAATTGCATGTAAAATCTATGTTGCCAAAATTCCACATTTTTTAAGAGCAATTATTAACAAAGCATCATTTTTCTTGTTAAAGTTATCATCAAATGTTTAATGTATGTGAATGTAAAATGGTATATTTTTTCCTATATAATATTTCACGTAAAATTTAATTGCATATTTTGTTGAATAATTAACTAACTTAATAAATTTATTAAAAGGGAGAGATACATAGAGGGGCAGAGAGTGTGGGATAAGAAGGGGGGACGGAGGGACAGAGGGAGAGAGTGAGAGAGAGAGAGAGGAGCTTGTGTGTTCCTGTATCTGTAGAAAGGTGTCTGTTGATGTGTGTTTTATGACTCACCAAATAGTAGAACGAAATACTGAAATATCTTATCCTCTCTTGAATATATATCTGTCTATGACCTCATCAAGATCTTCAAATGTCTCCTCCCCAATTGAAAGTATTTTCCAAGTCAAAGATAGCTAGCAAAATCCTTTTGGTCTTTTCCTCCCTCCACAATATCCTTGTGTGCATAAACTCCATTGAAAATGTTCAGTGTTAGAATCAAGTGAGTAGGCCCTTTCAAGCTTGGACGGATAATACTCTCCCCTGGCTCTTTATCTGTTAGGAACTTAATGGTTTCATTCTCTTGTTCACTTCGTGAAATGGAATCCTCTTTCGCAAAATATGGATCCTTAACCTCCTTATCCTTATCCTATGCACCCTGATAGTTATCATTCTTTAGTGAACTCTCTTTGCAAGTTAACTCAACTAGGTACTTCACTTTTGTCATAGTTTTCACCCAACAGGTAAGGATGCTGCCTTCTGCAATTTTTTCTAAAGGATCTATATCTAGATCATCAGAAAGCTCCTCTTTCAATATTATTCATGTCAAGCTTGATTCCAGATCACAAATTATACGATGATTTTGGACTTTGCGGGGACAATTTTTCCCATTAACAGGGTCTCTTCATTTTCTCCAGTTAGCAGACAAAATTCCTCATCCTGGGATGGCTCTTTATATGGAGATCTCAAATTCTGAAATCCATGTAACAATTCACTCTTTATGTCAGCAAGGGTTTCCTGCTTTTTATTGGATGTCCATTGCTCCACACTTCTAGCATATTCATCAATATCAAGGGCATTTAATAGATCAGGATTTTTTTGACATGCTCAACAACCATTTCTTGTGTTTCCTCATCCATATCATCTATATCATGTCCAGCTTCTTCACAATAAATGTCCTTAGCCATTTTCTTGGCAAATTCATATGACTTTGGATGAATTCTAGTATCATCCAATGGATCCATAACATGGCTTTCGTATGCTACTTGTCCATTCCCTCTAACCCTTAAAAAAACCAATAGCATTTATAAAGACAAGTCGCTTCATAGCCTCTACAGTTGGTTGTTGTAACTATTACCTGCTCAACAGCTTCATACTTTTCATCTGGAGTAAGGAAATGTTCCAGTGAATGAAGCTTCAATGATAATATTTCTTTGCCAAGACTATATAATGTTGCAACCATGGCCAATGGATTTTGAAGATACCGACCAAGAGCCACAACACGCCTCACAGTCCCTCTCTGTGTCGGCAACTAGTCTTAAGAGATGCGAGAAATCTCATATAGTGTAGGCAATAATTCATCTGCATAAACAACATTTATTGTGTCCAATCCTTCTGCCAAATCACGTGGATGAACACAAACACAGGGAGGGATAGAGAGAGGACACCAACACACATATTTAGCGGCTAAGTCACAAGGTTCAAGTTTCAATTCGAGTTCGACAATTATGAAGTTCAGATGAACTTGACAATAAATTCAATTCGACGATGAATTTGTCTTACACAATTTTCCAAAAATATATAATATATATGATCACAATTTCCAACAATGGGACAAAAAATAACTTCGTACAAATGATTGCATGTATGATTATTTTTTACTTTTCTTTGCTAATAAATAGAATTAAAATAAAAAATAATAATCATTTTATTTATTATTGACTAACAAAATAAAATTGTGAATATTCAAGAATAAAAAATAATAATAATGTAGTCTAATTATAAATAAATTAAATCATAAATATTAATACTTTACTCATTCTAATCCTTGTGTTTCACTAATTAAATAAGATTATAAAAATTTACATCAAATTCCAATTCCAATTAGAAAATGAACAACCAAACGCAACAAAAAGATATTCCTAGTCATATTCTGTTCCAATTCCAATTTCTAAATTGGCAACCAAACGCAGAATATGGATTTGAAAATTCATCTTCCGTGTCAACCAAACAGTCCAACTATCTTCCTAAAATACATAACCAGGTTTTCGAAAACTTGGTTATCAGATAACCTGGTTATGAGAAAAATTCATCTTCCCCAACCAAACGGGGCCATAGTGACGACTATCCTCCTAGAAGGAAAGATAAGATTGCTGACAGCTGTGTGATTTTGTCTTCTTGCGGAAAATCAGATTTTTGCTTTGTTTTAGCCAATTCACCACATGACATCCCTCCATCCCCAGATTTGTCTAGCGAGAAAAAAAACCTTGGTTTTGACATCTCCTCTTGATGTATCCCACCAGATGACTTGATAAATGAATTGCCTTCTAGTCATGTTGTGATACTTCCTTTTGATGTTTGAGAATATCCATAGGTCCCTGAGTTAGGGCATCCTCCCTATTTTTAGATTGTCACAGCATTGTGGAACTGTTCTTGCTTATATCTTTTGTTTTCTCCCAAATAGGGCCAAAGGGGTTTGAAGACCGTTGTTTCCTCTATTGATACTTATATTTCATGGGGACATTATGCTTATGATCTGCTATAGATTAGTCTTGTCTCTTTCTTGACCTACATGATCAAAACATAGTCCATCCATCATTCGCATCCTCTTGCACATGTATCTCAAGCATGAATTTGTAAAAAGGGAGAGCATATTTTGTTCTCTAGAAGTGTTCACTCTATCTTTGAAAATGTTGCGCATTTGGATGAGAATTCCCCTCATTTTCTAAAGTAGGACCACAATGCATTTTTCCAAATGTTATTATAATAGTTTTCAAGTTTGCTGCCAAATAGAGAAGATAATTCCCAACCGAGTTGAAGAAAAATCTGCATAATTTTTGCTCAAGGTCCGATGGAATTCTGATTTTCCTCATGCCTTCGTCCCTCTAATTATATATATTTCTCCTTTCACCATCGATCTATATTGTTTTTACGTAGTTTGCTGCTTGGGAATTATGTACTCTATATTGGTTAGAGACGTCTAATTTTCAAAATATTCCTATTTATTGTAGGCCAAATCTTCCTGCTTTTTTCAAATATTCCTACTTTTTGCATGGAACGCTTTTGAAATATAATTGAGAATTTATCATTGTATTAGTTGTTTCCTACTCTGGATTAGCAATTGGTTCTTATACTCGTTAATATTGGGTGTGGCGCTGAAATTATGTTGAGCATAATCACTGGAATTGAGTAGAACTTAATGTCTGATTGCCAATTGCTCTCGCACTGCTTGTAACTTGAGATTGTTACCAGCTCGCTGAAGATGCAAAGTCAGATGCCTTTGCACAATTTGGACTTACGTCGAGGCTCAAGCTGGGGATTTGATCAAAGTTGATTTGGAGCTCGGGCACTGTCATTTTCTGGATGCAACTTGATCGACAATCAAGTTCTCAACTGCAAATTGATTACCTCGTTGGATGGTGATGTGGGCTGCGTAGGTTGCTTTTCTTCAGTAATGCATGCCAACGTGCTTGGATGTTGTTCTTACTGGGATTCAATTTGCATGCTTTCTGACTATAGATATAACTTTTCTATTCATATTCAGTTGTTTCTATCTATAAAAATATTTTTCAATCGCTATCTTTCTTGTCGTTTTCAATATTTTTGTTTGAATTTGTTCCTTAAAGAGAAGAGGAGGTCGCTATTTTTGGATCTAGTCCCATATATCGTACATGTAAAAATCTAAGAATAATGTTGAGTCTCTCTAGATTGTGGAAAAATTGTCTTATGTATACTTATTTTATAACTACAAGCTACATGCTAACATTGTGAGTTATATACTACATTCTAAGTAGGAAGTTTGATACGTTCACCTTGTAGATAGGGACAGGCTAATCTCCATCCAAAATGTACTAAAGATAAAATAAAATAAAACTTTTTTTTTCCAGATTCACGAAAACTACTGATTTTTTTTTCCAACTTTTTTGTTGTTTTCGACTACAAACTATGCAAATCATGAAGATCAAATGCTGAAATTTTTAGAAAAATCCATGATGTTTTCGATCTTTTGAAAATTGGTCAACTGTACAGTTTGGATGGAGGATAGCCACATCTACATATGCTCAAGAGTAGGTATTTAACCCTTTACTAACTTTTAGGAGAAAGTACACTCATAAAGTGGGAGGATGTGAGATCCCACCTATAGATGAAATTTAGGTATGATTATATCTTGGGCTAAGGTTATATTTTAGGAGATACATAATCCAATCTTTCCTTTATATATTTCAGCACTCTTTGTCTCATTGATGAGCTATTCTTGTAATGATTTTATGAGCTTTAATAAACTTGTTCATTATGTTAGAGCTATATCTATTGGAAAGACTTATGATAGAAATTAATTTAAAATTAGATTTTAAAATAATAGTGATTATGTTTTTAGCATTTAATATGTTTACATATTTCTAACATTGACATGTTGGAATTTAGGGAAAGGCAAGGTGCTAGGGGGTGAATTAGTACCTTCTAAAACTTTTAACCTTTAACAATACGGTGTCGTTCATGTAACTTATCAATGTTTGTATGCTTGTCCATAATCACATAAACTAAGCTAAAAGTAAACATATCTAACCTAATTCATCACAAGCACATTAAGACATTATCAAATCAACACATATGACACAATGATTTGGTCATGCAAAAACCTTTGTTTATAGGGAAAACTACAATGAGGATGACACCCACAAATCATTCACTACTATAGCATAAAGGTTTGTCTATTAGGGCATACAATGAGGTCACTTGTGGTGAATTACTCAAATAGGAGTAATACAAATAGACTTGCTAGAGTCTACCTTTTACAAGGATTTTGCAACACTCTTGAAGTGTCCACCATGTTAGGAGATTTACAATAAAGAAATGTCAAGTCCACTTGATTAAGAGATTTTCTTGCTATAATGGTAACAAGCAATAGTAGTGACATGATTGCAATGCAACTTACTTTGCTAATTTGGATCCCCTTTATGGTCAACAATATATCACCTCCAGTGATTGATATAACCAATTCCTTCCTTTAATGTTGCTTGATGACTCTGCTCTACAATAGATTCTTCACCTTTCATTCCATTAGCCTCTCAACGCATCAATAGTATAACTAACCAACAACTTAATCCTTTTATTAGTTATTTATAGGTCATTATTTAGAAATCTTTTGCCTCTTTGATGCATGACCTAGTTAGGGTTTTAGAAACTTGTGGAGTTCACTTCTAATCAAAATCTATGATCTCAATTCAACCTTATCATCTCAGTCATCATTCTTTTATTTTATTTAAATGCATTTTGTCTTGGGATCATGAATAATCAAATCCTCTTCTCAATAAATCTTTTTGAATCTTCTGCTCAATCTTGAAAAGATATTTTCCCACTTGGTAGAATAACAATACATTGATTTCAGCGAGATCTCAAATTCTTGTGTCCATCATGTGTAGCTCGGTAAACTCCATATACTTTTTGGTTAAGATGTTCTTCTTCAGTAATAACATAGCTTGGTAATCTCTATGCTCAGTAGTTATTGTACACTTACTAACTTAGACTTTTCTTGTTTAAGTTTACTACTCAGTGTACTAGTCTCTTCTCAGTATAAGTGCTCATCAACCTCTCTATCTTATATTCACTGACAGTTCTCTTCAATATTCACTAGCCATAATTTTTGCACTAATGAAATCACTTGAATGCTTATGGGAGTAACACATATATGGAAAATCATCTTAGAATTAGTTAGGCATAATAAATGAATTGACCATTACTTCTTTCATTAATAAATATGCTTCTAGTTTCTTTTAATTAGATGTCGTATAATGATGGGGTAGATGTTGATTTTCTTAATATAACTCTAGTATAGTAGTTTAATTATAATTTCTCTAAGAATTTTTTATGCTAAAAAAAAAATTAAATAAACAAAAATGCTGTGTGGCTTACTTGATGTTTAATATTAGCTTATAATGATCAAAGAGAAAAGAAGAAAATATGTTGATTTAAATTTTAGTGTTGATGAACCTTGCAAATATTCATTCTATGCTTCCAGTGGAAAATTGAGATTAGTGTAATAAGTAAAAGTCTTGCTAGTTGTCACAATTTATATATTAAAAAGCATAATTTTAATGAATAGTAACTCATCAAGTAGCTATGAAGACAACTGATACTTTTAGCTAATTGATGTTATGTTGAATATGAAGATGTTACTTTTAAAGTCTTTTAAAGATGCATATAATTAGATTAATTCAAAATGTTTCAAACAATTAATGGAGAGAGATATTATAATAGTTATAATATGGATTGGTTTATATTAATTTAACTTAAGAAACTCTTGCATAATGAAATCAATGAATATGTCAGGAGTAAATATTGAATAAAAGGTAGATAAATTTTATGTTGAGAAAAGTATTTTCCTATGAGTTGTATATCAAATAATTTATCTATTTAATATTTGAAATTGAAAACATGTAATATTATTTATGCTACTATAGTCTACTAATTATTGTGTTTACCTGTGAGTTGAGAATGGACTTACAGGATTTGAAAATGAAGAAACCCAAATATCAAGATTTGGTGAATGGATGAAGGGAATATTGAAGGTATGGATTAAGTTGACCACTTTATGTTACTTGGTTTTACGACTAAAGGGTAACTATGTAATTTAGGTGACATGTTGAATTATTAACTCATCTTAATTAGCGACATCCTTGAAGATTATATAATATTTAACCTATTATATTCATTTTTGGTGAATCAACATAACAGATATTTGTATTTAAATCAAAATTATGACAACAAAAAAATCAAGTAAGATCACAAACTGTGATCTGAAATGTTAATGCTAAAAATAACATACATGATTGAATCTAGAAACAAATCATGCATTTCAAAATGAATTGTGGAAATCTGATAAAATTAACAAAAATAAAATAAAATTGGCACATAAGTATGCTATTGAAAAAGATTAGATATAAAAGAAAATAATTTAAAATTTTGAGAATGAATATATTTTAGAATTTAATTGAAGATCATTTTCTTAAAAAAAAAAATTGGAAATATTATTTATTATGTTAATTGGCACGCTAGGTAAAATTTTAATATTTACAATATTATCTAAAAATTCACTTTCTTTCCAAACTGTTTATGTTTTAAATTCCACCTTTTTCAAGGATGAAACATGTCAAAGTAGATAAAATTATTACCTTGTCTTGTAATTGAGTAAGCACAGCTTGGAAAATGTTAAAAAGAAATTCAATTTTCTTGAGGCATTAATCACTTTTGTATGTAATAGGAATTTTAGAGGTTATAGACAAGTTCCAACTACATCTCCCAACCCACCAACAACCAAATTGTTGAGTATAATGCATAAATAAATGTGTGGTAGTTTAAATTGCAAAAGTTTCTTCTTGATGGAAATAAAATGTTAAAGAAATTAATATTTTATTTTTTGTCCATCTATGCCAATTTTTATACAGAAAAGAGAATAGAAGTATATTATGTAAATTTGATGCAGGAGAATCCTAGTGTAGTTGTCAATCTTGTATTTTGGTGTGACTTTTGACCTTGGAGTTGGTGAACTCAGTTGAAAGGAGGTGATTCTCATTCACTACTGGGTAGTTCTCAATTGCAATTTCACTTGGGGAAATTGGTGACTAAAGAAACTCAGCTATTAACTATTGTTATAAGTCCACTGAGGAATATTGTGTTTATTTGGCTCTAGATGATTTTGTTTGTAACATGCCAACTTGTGGCTATGCAAGTATAAAAGAAGGATTTTAGGTAGTGTTGTAGGGAGAGAGGGAAGCAAGTTGGGAGTTAGACAAAGAGGAATAACTAAGAGGAGCAAAATTTAGCAGACCTAGTAGTTGAGAGTGGGCTTAGGAAATAAATAGATTTCTTTGTGTCTTGTGAGCACAAGTTTAGACCTTCTTAGGAGTTTCTACCAGATTGCAGTGTTGTTACAAATATGGCCTAACTAGAGTTTGGATTTTGTGAGATTTTGTAGAACTATTACTATAATTTCTTATGTATTTGGCTATAACTAGGAAGGCCTTATAGCTTGACACATTGCATGTAATCAGTTCTTGATAAATAAAAGAGTTGGGTTTTCTATTAGATCTTGTGTGGTGTGTTGTGTTTTCATTGTGGGGTTATTTGATGGGAGCTTTGTCACCTCCATTAGGGGTTCACTCGACCTTTTACTGTGTTAGGTGTTATCAAAGAAAAGTTTGATTGGGTTGGTGATTGAAAAGATTTTATATGGTTGTTATTACAAAATCATGATCGTGGACTTGTTTAAACCCTTTCTTGTTGTTTGTGTGAGGTGGAAGGTTATGGTCTAACTTGCAAACAACTTGGGTTTGTCACAAGGTGCTCAGGTAGGATTTTTTGTAGAGGGTTGTCAAAGATCTTAAAATATACCTCCAAGAAGATTGGATGGTAGGGTGATTGCAGATCTTTGTGATGCAGTGGAAACTAAGATTTTAGAGAAGGTTAGATCAGATTTTAGATCTAAGATGGAATTGATGAAGAATAATATGGTCGCTAAGATCATGAGAGCTATAGATAGTGTACCAAGGAATGTAGGTATGGAAGATGGTTATGAGGAAGTTGCTAAAGACTTTGAGGTTGTTGGTATTGGCTCCTAAATTAACAACTTTTGAATAACCCAATGATAGGAATAAATACATCCAAGGGTACCTAATTCCCATATTCAACATACCTATTCATACACTGGGGCCAACTATAAGGGTATATGACTTCTTCTTCTTTTCACTCTACAAGACCTAGGTAGGTGAACCTATAGATTCTATTATGTGACTAGTTGCTAAAACCATAAATCTCAATCTATATAAAGTAGATAAAACCCCTGAATCTTCTATGCTTATGCAAATAAAAAAGACATGAAATAGCCAATAACATGACGTATGAACTTTATAAGACAAGTGAGGGCTAACCTTTTGAGCTCTTCAACATAAAAGGGAAAAGACTTTGATTAATATTTTGATTTCAACATAACAAAGATATGAGCAACAAAACATATAGATCCTATAGTTGATCAATGCCTTATCTATAGAGAAATTCCAGAAACCACAAACATACACTCTCAGATATTAGTGATACATCTCATATATCAAGACTTTGGATCTATCCTCTCACTTTGTGAATCGAACATCTGCAACAAGGCTAAATCTCATACTCGACCAATCCCTTCATGAAATTTGTAACCCTGTGATGATAAATCAAGCATTTACATGACTCCTTGAATCACAAGCAAAATACACCAAAACATACAACCTAAAATAGGTTGCAACTGGATTTGTGCTCTTTGTTCACAAACCACAGAAGATTACAAACAACATAAACAGGAGACAAGAATCAAAACGAAGATAAACTCATTGCTACTTTTTGTTTATTTCTTTAAAACAAACATATAAAAGATGCATGAAGATAACTCATGAAAAAACTGAATAGACTAGAATTATCTCTATAACTTCATCATTGTTGTTCAAACAAGAGAAATATACTAAGGATAAATGGTGGGATAATAGCTAGAGCTCTGCTCAATAGTTTGGAAAAAAATCAACCATCAACCTTAGAGAATGAGAAGAAAAGAGAATAAATAGAATGAAAGTTATCCTAGATATGCTATGATGTTGCCATTTGTCCACTTGAAAAACTTCCACTTGCTATTGTAGAACTTCTCTCTTCTCTCTTCCCTCAACTGAAAATCAAATCTCATCATTTTTCCTCTACAATGTGATCAAAATATCTTCAAAATGATGCAAAACACAACTAATTTGCAAGAAGACACAAAACTGCCAGTAAAAATCATGCCAAAACACATGCCAAATAGTTTTAAACAAAAAATAACATTCCTTAGAATATTTCTCCCAAATCTAGAGCCAACAAACTTCTCTATTTTTCGTTTAACTGAATCTGAAGCTCCATCATGAAAAACACATGTTCTGTTGAGAATGCCCTTATTTTCACAAATTTGCCCATATCTTCACCACTGATGACCTACACATATTCTGACTACAAATTTGAAAACTTCATCTTCTCCCCTTTCCAATGGTATATTACATGTTATATTTTGGCAAAAAATAAGGCCCTTGGTGTGTGTTTGAAAATTCTGGTCGTTGGCCATAAATAAAGCATTTTAATGTTGAAAAATTTATAATTTCATATAGTCTAAACTATACAATATATCCCAAGTTTATTTAAAATTTTCAACCTCTCAAGGTGAGGACACAGCGTAGGAAATATTTGATTTTAATATCTTAGAATTTTATACTTTACCTTATTCCTCCAACTCCGCGTGGGACCACCTACCACTTGGGTGCCATGTGGTGCATTTTCATTTGCCAACTCACGTGAGTGGGACTCCCACATCTTCTGTGTAACTTTAGAACATTGGAATTTTTGCCTCACAATCTCACAAGTTTTGTAACTTCACAACTTCTCATTTTTTCATTTTTGGGTTTCCCGACCATACGTTTTCCATAGCTTCGTAACTCCAAATTATGAAACTCCCGATCTTATGAGCAAGTGTATCCTCGTAACTCTAAATTTTCCTCTTACTAACCATACTCTTGCCTCTAGAACATGCCACATGGAGTGTCTTGGTTGGTTGCTAGGGTACACATACATCTCCACATCACCCACGAGATTGGTCAAAATTACATCTCTATCTAGTCGAGCTGGCTCTGGATCCCACCATGTGAGCCTCCTTCTCCCAAAAAGGGCATGTCTTTAAGACATTTTCTTACTATGCCTTTTGAAATAAAAATTATTAAACCCCCCCCCCCCCCCCCCCCCCCCCATGGGATGAATGTGGGATCAAGTGTTTCACATTCTCAACTAAAATGCCTTGTAGGTTGATTAATTTCCCCTAATCTCCAACATCCAACAACCATTACAAACTTTGGCTTCATAGGAATGATCTCCAACATAAGATGCATAGGCACTCCAAGCCTTGGGGAATCTTTTGTGGGGAAAGTTCAAATCAATAGATTCATTTACATATGCAAGGGAGCAATGCATTCTCTTTCCTACGACTTGTATCTTCCCCCTTGAGTTGCATGATTAAACCATGCTACTAAGATTAACTTCAAACTACTTGAGGACATGATGCCTATTGAGGACAATTCCTACATTTTCACAAATAAGGGGTCCCTAAAACTTCATAGTTTTATTTCTCTACACAGATTCACCTTCAAGTGAGCTGGGATAGTTTTCTCTACCTTTGTGTCTCTTATGTGTGTCTTTTCTTCTCACAAATACAACACTTCATATGCTTGCACATTCAATTCACAAGCCAATTTTGTCAAATCAATGCAACATCCACCATTTCAAATGAAATCTTCAAATGGCTTCTTCAATTACAATTCTTTGATCACATGTTCTACCTTCTTCAATTTCCGGTCTCCTCTTGCAAGGATGACCTATGTATTAGTGATTTAATGGAAGTTATTACATTCATAACATTTTGTGAGCTGATATGAGAGGCTTTTCTGATTTGGAGGCATTGTACTTCCAGGTAATGCCCCCAAATCGCACCAATATATCTCTTAATGCTCCTTGCGTACATAGGAGTTCAACACACTATTTGTAACAACCTGAATTTGATTTCTCATGTTGATGTGAAGCTATTTGGATAACTAGTAATACCTCATTTTATGAGGAAACCCTTGGGACAACACATCATAAGAGAATCATTTGTAATGTTGATTTGATCCATGCTTTTCATTACCATTCATTCTCTCAGTTGCACCAATATTTGCTCTTCCTCAGCAACTGAGACATGCATTATGGCTCATGCTTGTGTATTTTAAGAAACCAACATAACATTCCCATACAATCCACCAATCTTACATAGAACTAACGACATTCTGGAGGATAGTTAAAAAAGTCAATTCATTTTATAGACATGGAAAAGATTCCAATTGTGGAGACTTTTAACCCTACCTATAAATTTGTTTCACTTTATGAAGAGAGCATGACTTCCACTTCAAACTAGGCTCCATCATGTGGAAGAGAATCTTAAAACACATGACTAAATCTGATATCTTTTAAAAGAGTATCTTAAGAGAATATATTGGTGGAGGGGACCCCAAGACTCACTTGGATAGACGTCATCCTTATGTTTACTGGGTGCATATTCACACAACTATTTGATCTCAAAAGATAACAAATGCATGCTTATACTTGTAATGACTATAACCATTGTAATCCTTTCCTTAAAATATCTACAATTGCATCGAGTTTGACCAGTCTCGATGAATTCATTCGGGCCCCAAAGTGGGTCCGGCTAATTTTTTTCATTTTGAAACTCTTGATCCTTCAAAATGGTTCACTAAATTACTTGAACCTAATTAGATTCAATTTCAATCATTTCTGTATCATTTAAAACTCATTTTACCCCTTCTTGCAAACTATGACTTCCTACCAGGGAGGCCTCTCAGCTGGCTTTAAAAACTAACTAAAACAAACATTTAGACCCTAAGATTTGACATACCTATTCTTTGGCCCACAATCTTATACCTTGTCAGATTTCATATCATGATGAAACATGGGTGAAAATATATTGATCGTCAAAGTTGCTCACTCGAAACTGCCGACAAACAAACATGTCTGAAAACAATAAAGTGTGTTCGGTTTTGGCTTTGAAAATAGGTCAAATGGACACTTGGAGGAACAAAAACTGGGGCACCATTTTATTATCACATGGAGAGTATATGTCTATGATTTGGGGTCATGAATAATAATTGGGAAAATTTAGAAAATGCACAAAGTTGGTTTCTCAGAATTGCAGAACTGGGAACACTAGCAGAATTGTGATTTTCTCAAATAGAATGGACCTGGGAAAGTGTGTAGACAGATTTGTCAAGACTTGAAAATTGGCACACTTAAAAGAATTTTCAGAGTAGAACACAATGGTATAATATATTTGATCTCATCTTTCATAGATTCAAAGTTATGACATCCCAAACTGGGCTACCAATCAATCTGCACTTTTAGACACCAGTAAAACATCAAAAAATGCATTTGGAATCTCATTTGAAAACTAGTCAACCAGATTCTTCATAGGCTCAAATTTTGTACATAGCATGTCTCTAATCCTTAGAATTTATTTCAAAAAGATTTTTCTCATTTTAGTCAATTGGGTCAAAGTTATAACTGGTCAAATAGGGCTTCCCAGAATTTTGAGAAATAATCATCAACATGACAATAGTAAACAACCAACTTTGAGGGATTCAAAACCTAGTCAAAACATATCAAGACAACCCAAAATCTAAAACATAGGTTCTCTGATATGCATAATAAACTCTCCCAAAGTGGTGAGTCATAAAAATTTATCGGGTGCAAGATATTCAATTGCAAACTAGGCTTCCTGTCTTTGTTTGACACTTAAGTAAAAATGTAGATTTGAACAATGCTCAAAATGAATCTTTGCGGGATTATTTAGAATGGAAATTTATCATTATGGGATGCATGCATATACTAAATGAAAGATGTTAGAAACATGAAATACTTCATAGGCCTCAAAGTGACGGCCAGGTACACATGCATGAAAAGTGCTTATAGGGGCTCAATTTGACTCAAATTTTAGAATGGTACTAAAAATCAGGGCTTCAATTTTGACTCCCAATAGTGGATTTGTTTGGGGATGCATGTCCCTTGTGGGCATGGAAAGGATTCAGATCTCTGGAAGAAGCAGACCACTCAAAAGCTTTCTCCCGAATGACTTAATTGAAATCAAGAAAAACTACTCCTAAGCTATACAAACTATGGCCCTAGGCCAACGAACTTCAAAAAAGCTTCTTACCTCTATCAAATACCCAATTTTCATTTCTTCCTTCATGAGGCAAGATAAAAACATCATTCTCATTAATTTCACCAACAAAATCAACAATCTCCATTATCTCACTTGGCAAAACAAAATTACTCTCTTGAGTCTCATAGTTCATATACCAATCGGAATTGACTTCAACATCATGCTCACTATGAAAGGGTGGATCAACATGCTCATAGAAACTAGAATCCAACTAAAAAATATTTATCCACACGTGATTGATGCATGCTATCAACAAGAAGCACAAAGGTTTCATATTCTACATTATTAAAAAAGTTGCATGTGTCAAGAGTTTGCAACTCACCTTGTGTAACTGGGTGTGGAGAATACATAAAATCTAATTTCTCATCATTTGTAATCCTGATACTCATCTAATCAAATTTTTTACCTGTTGAAACTTCTTCACACTCAAACAATGGATTAGTTACCAATTTTAAAAAACTATCATGAAAGTACTCACATATAATATGTTGATCATAATCATAGTCTTCATCAAACAACTTGTTAGAGTGAACTTTGAACTCATCAAAATTATCATCACAGGATTCATCAACACATAAGGAAAACTCAAGCATAGAATCACAACTCCCAACCCTTTCCTTTTCATCATAGGAATAATCAAAACCAATTTCAGTATCATTAGCATGAAAAGAATCTGAAACAATACCAAATTACTCCCAAATAGTATTCTCCACATTAGATAAGTTGTCACGTGTACTAACATTTGAACTATTGTCATATACACCTCCAAGACTTGACACATAGTATTCTGATTTCATATCACTTTCAGCATCAAACTTTGGGGAAAGGACTTCATCTTGAGAAGAAACATAACAAGGGAAAACCAAATCATCTTGAGAAATGTTTGCATACCTTTCAAGATCATGAGCCAATAATTCTAAAATTTCATCAGCATTTAGCAAGACTTCATCACAAGTCCATTCTTCTTGGCTTTGATCATAATTCTACTAATCTAAAAAACTTATAACAATAGTAACATCATTAGAACAATATGAAAAAATAGAGTCCTTATCACAACATGTTCCCTCTTCCTTGCAAAATACCTCACCACTAGGTACATCTCTAGAATCATTCTCATCACAAGAAGCATTATCACTACTGGTGCTAGAGTTTTCTTCACTCTCACACATACTGCCACTTGATTCATTTTCAATCATGTATCCATCTTTCTCTTGCTGACTGCAATCATCTGATTCACTAGATCTAGAATTCGTCTCTTCATAATCACAAGACACATTATTAGCATCTATGGGTTCATGACATTCATTCTGACTTTCAACACATTCACATTCATCATTAGAAGATTCAACATAAGCTCTATTTTATACAAATCATTTTCCATCTTCTTGATGTATTATTTGATTTGAAAAATCTATTGTAATCTAAAATGTGTTGTCTAATCAACTAAATCAGGCACAAAGACTTCTAGGAAAAAAATGGGTAAAAAAGATTCCTTAGCTCTTAAAGAAAAATGCAGCTCTGTGAGTGATAATTTGAACTTCATATAAACTTGATCATCTCTTAGACCTTGAATATTTCCTACTGTATTTCTTATAAAATTGACAATCTGATTGCGGAGTTCCTTTTTTATTTATACAATATCTTCAAGCACACTTTCATGACTTGGTAAACTAACTTTAGATCTGAAATCTAAATCCATTTTAAAATAAAATCTTCTATCTACCTATTTCCCTAGTGCTAAAGACACTGAATAGAGGCAACCATTTCTAAAACTTGACTTTCATGAAAGCAAAACTCATGAAAAGAAAAATATGTTCTGAATAGAAAGAAAATGTCGAGAGGAGAAATACTAACCTTAATGTAGGGAAAATATGGAAAATGATGATTTATGATGTCTATGTAGAATTTTGGGAGATTCTGCAACCTGCTCTGGACTGGAAATGCCGAGATGGAGAAAACCTAGAAAATTTTTATCTTTCTGAAAGCAGGTTGACCTTGACCTAGATAGTAGGGCACAATCTTACCCCAGGGCACAATTTTACCCCTCACTAAAGGTCATCCATGACCCCAAAAAGTCAACCTTGACCTGAATTGCTTTGACAAAAATTATGTTCACAGATCTCAGAAGTTCACCAAAAAGGGTATCCAAATCTGTATTGATATTCACTATTCCACACCTATACCTGCAAGAAAAATGGTTTTTTTTGTTTGGATGGGCCGGGGGGGTTGGTGGGTGGGGGGGTGGGTGGTATTTCCTTGGTCAAACCTCAGTTTGGAATCAACCTTGAAATGTAATTGAAATTTCAATATCAATAAACAAAGCAAGTGGAACTATTCACCTTGCATATGTTGAAATCCTTGTGGAGGATTCAAATCCTTGAATCCACAAGTATGGATGCTCCAGATGAATGTAGAATTATGTAGGATGTCTCAAATCAATGACATTAGATCTTTAATACCAATCTTGAATAGTTCTTAGCATAGGAAGATGCGTGAATGAAAGTGGATGGAGAAATCTTCAACAAGAGGGCTCCATAGAGATTGAATCCTTTAATGGCTAACAATGGATCTTCTTGATGAATTGTATGCTTGAATGCTTGAATGATTGAATACTTGAATTTTTGATAATGGATAATCCAATATAATGTATCCTCTTGAAAAGTAGATAATAACTTTGCTCATAGATCATGGATATAAACTTCATAGATAGTAGACACCAAAATAAGAAAGGAAGGCTTCCTTATATAGTGATCTAGGGCACAAACTTCTAGAGAGTCTAACATTGGAGAATTATATCCCAATTAACCTTAAACCCTAGAAATAGACCTAGATTTAATGCAATTTAAGAGCGTACCATTTTGAAACCCAAAATAGCTGACCTAGAAGTAGGAAAATAAAAATTTCTAAAACCCAACATCTTGAAACCTCCAGAACTTGAAATTTGTACTTAGGGTCAAAGTTGAGGTTGACTCTACCCTAGGTCAGGGTTGAGGTTGTCCTTGACGTAGGTTAAGGTCAAGGTCAACCTTGACCCTTCAGGTCATCATTGACCTAGAAAGTCAAAGTCTTCAATTTCTTAGAGAAAGTTATCAGAAAGAGGTTGGAAATAGGGGGAGAAAAGGAAAAGAAGGAGAAACAACCATATCCATGCAAAGACCTATTCAAGGTGCTTTTCATGACCCCAAACCACTTCCTTGGAGGGCTAAAAGCTCTTCACATGGAATTTCTTCCATTTTAAGATGATACATTAAGCCCCCACTTTAGCAAGAGTATGGACTCAATGCAAACTCTTGGTAAAGTAGATCATAATGAAAATATAATCTTATTAAACTAAAAGGGACAAAGAGATCCTCAAGCCCCTAAGGACTCGAGTCTTCGTCAACTCCATGATCAAAATAAGAGAGACATCTCTAGAAAAAAGAGAAAGAGAGAAAGAGTGCGATTATCTCTCCCAATGAGAACTTATGTCCCATTGTGAACCACACAAGGAAACAACACAACTAGAAAGATGGAATTGATCTACCTAGTGAATGTGGCTACTCACTAGTCAACCCATCAAGGATTCACCCGCAAGAATATTCTATTCCATAAGAGTAAAACAAATAAAAATAAAAATGAGAGATCTAGTCTTAAGGACACCTTCAACCTTAAGGAATAAAGAGATCCTAAAATATAAAGTCATGCTTTAAGAATTAGTCACTAATCCAAAAGGGAGAAAAGGTATTTTGAAAAACAATATATGTATATCAAAAAGTGCATGTGTGCAATAGGTGAGTAGAGTGTATGCCCCCAGGGTAAAGTCTTTGCTAACACTTTAACAGGAGCAATGGCTTTAATGAAAACATAAACAACTCCACTAATTATGTTTCCACTACGAGATGCCCCCAGATGAAGACAAATAAAGGGAAATACTAGATAAACATATAGAAAACACAGAAGGGATCTACCTACTATGGGGTCAGTGTGATCATAAGATTATATATATATATATATATATATATATATATATATATATATATATATATATATATATGATATTATTGCAAATGAATTGGCATCATTCCCAAAGAAAGTAGAACTAAAATCACAAAGGAGGAAAGATCACATAAGAAATATGCAGAAGAATCTTTTCAGACCATCACCTAGAGACCAAAAAGAATTAGCACTACCAAGTCGCGGATCCAAGCAGATTACACAAGGAAACATGCACGAACAATAACACAAGTACAACATAACATAAAAAAAAATGGAAGAATAAAGATATATATAGAGGAATAGTATGATAGGTTCGATTCTTTTATCACCTTGCACCAACAAAGAAACAAGCATAAAAAAAATCTGACAATGGTTAGAAAACACATCATGAGAGAAGAACAATACAACAGAAAAACACACAAAAGAGCTACCATAAAGGACACGCCAATAAAACATGCCACCTACTCTCCCCATGTTATTCTATATCATTTAGGGAAGGTGGGTAACTTGTAAGAGGGACTATATCCATCATAGTATTAATGATAGTCAGTTCCAAACAAGGATCTTCTTGAGAATCACAATGTTCGAGACTAGGTGTAAGTGTCAGTTGTGATGAAAGCATATCAGGTAAATCAATGTCAATGTCAGTAGTTTCATATCCATCATTAACGTCATTAGTATAATCAAGAGTATTTTCTTAGGACTATAAATTAATCAAAATAGGATCTAAGATACAAATGGAATGATCAGAATCATGCATTGTAACATCATTATTAGCAACAACTTCTTCTAACACATCATGTATAGTTATTTCCACACAAGGTAAAGATTTTTGAAAAATAGAATTACGATCTTTAGCTTGAGCATGATGCTTCTTATGAGGTTCATTAGTAGATTGATTACATTTTGTCTTGTTTGAAATATGTTGACAACTAGGAGGAGCAATTATTGGATCCTTCATAAGTTCTATAGGAGGAGTAATAGGATTATCAGCAGACAAACAAGCAATAGGAGGAGCTTAAGTAAAAAATGTAGAAGCCATAGATAAAGGAGGTATGGAAGGTGTAGGAAAAAACCATAATTACAATACATAGGAGGTAAGCTTAACTCAAGAATCTTATGATGCTTATAGGATTGATATGAGCGAAAAAGATGATTAGGTCGAGAAGGACATGAATTCTCGAGTTCATGTTAGGTTCACCAAAATGAATAGAAAGAAAATTTGGAGAGGTGAAATAATAACCTTGAGGTAGGGAAAATCTAGAAAATGATGATTTATGGTGTTTGTATAGAGTTTTAGGATATTTTGCAACCTTCTCTGGATTGGAAATGTCGAGATAGAGAAAACCCATAAAATTTTTATCTTTTTGAAAGTAGGTTGAAGTTGACCTAGATAGCGGGGCACAATCTTACCTCGGGGCACAATTGTACACCTCACTTAAGGTCATCCCTAACCCCAAAAATTTGACCTTGACCTGTACTACTCTGACATAATTTTTGTTCGTAGATCTTAGAAGTTCGCCAAAAAGGGTATCCAAATTTGCATTGATATTCATTATTCCACACCTGTACCTACAACAAAATAGTTTATTTGTTTAGATGGGGTGGTTTTCCTTGGTCAAACCCTAGTTTGGAATCAACTTTGAAATGTAATTGAAATTGCAATATGAGTAAACAACATAAACGAAACTATTCACCTTGCTTATGTTGAAATCCTTCTGGGATTCCAATCGTTGAATCCACAAGTATGGATGCTCCAAATCAATGTAGAATTGTGTAGGATGTCTCAAATAAATTACATTAGGTCTTCAAAAATAATCTTGAATAGATCTTAGCATAGGAAGAGGCATGAATGAAAGTTGATGGAGAAATCTTCAACAAAAGGGCTCCATAGAGATTGAATCCTTCAATGTCTAACAATGGATCTGCTTGATGAATTGGATGCTTAAATGCTTGATAATTAATCATCCAATATAATGTATCCTCTTGAAAAGTAGATAATAACTTTTCTCATAGATTGTGGATGTAAACTTCATTTAGTAGATGTCAAAATGAGAGAAGAAGGCTTCCTTATATAGTCATCTAGGGCACAAACTTCTAGAGAGGCTGACATTGGAGAATTAAATCTCAATTAATCTTAACCCCTAGAAATGGACCTATAATAAATGCAATTTAAGAGTGTACCATTCTAAAACTTGTAACAGTCGACCCGAAAGTGGGAAAATGAAACTTTCTAAAACCCAACATCCTAAAACCTCTAGAACTTGAAATTTAGACCTAGGGTCAAGGTCGAGGTCGACTCTATCCTAGGTCAAGGTTGAGGTCATCCTTGACCTAGGCCAAGGTTGAGGTAGACCTTGACCTTTTAGGTTTTCATTGACCTAGTTGGTCAAAGTCTTCAATTTCTCAGAGAAACTTGTCAGAAAGAGGCTGGAAATAGGGGGAGAAAAGAAAAACAAGGGGGAAACAACAAGATCCATGCAAAGACCTATTCAAGGAACTTGACATGACCCCAAACCATTTACTTGGAGGGATAACTTCTCTTAACATGGAAGTGCTTCCATTTTAAGATGATACACCTTCAAGTGTTGATTTTGCAATGTGATCTGTTGATTTAGCATGGGTGTAAACATAAGCTTCTTTACACGATTCATAAAACTATATAGAGCCACCACCTCCTTGAAGAGGAAAAAGAAATCACTACTTTGATTTTATTTTTAACATTCAAATTCCATAAAAATAATAAATGCATACAACACTTAAAACTCTCTAAATAAAAAATTTATAACTTTCTTTTCCAAGAACTATTATCAAAAGCTTTAGATCTACCCACACAAGCCAAAAAACCCTTAAAATATTAAATATAAAATCAACTAGGAACTGTTACAAAGATTTTAGAGTTGCCACTCACACTTGTGAGAAAGATTTGAAACCTAATTTGTCAATTGACAAATCTAAACTAGGCCTTCAACTTGTAGGTGTATATGTGAAATGCTGGCCTTTGATCCCCTCACATACTCTTCAACATGGTCCTTACTTGCGGAATTATCCTGGAATAAACATGGAGTCATTTATCCAAGAGGTCTAATAGTGCAACATGTTGCCTTCTAACTAGAAGGATTATGCCTATATGCTCTCAAACTGAGAAGCAGGCAACCAAACCTATCTAGAATGAAGGATTTTTATGCAAATATGATGATTATGAAGTTAATCTAGATGCTATGCAATTTATTCTAATAAGAAATAAAGGAAATTAAACTAAATGGATGCATTATTAATCTAAATGATGATCTAAAGTACTTTAAACAATATGAAGGCTAGAAAGAAAATGAGCGTTTAGTTCGACAACAATTTGACATCATTCAAATCACAATCTTTTTAATGAGGAATTAAGATCTCCTTAAATAGAATTCCCGAAATCAATCAACGGTTGAGATCAACTCAGATTGATGGTTAGGATTGAAGCCGAGATTCAGTCAAGATGGAAAATTCCCTATGTAGGTGATGTTAACTGACTCAAATCCTGAGTGTAATGAAAAGTTAACTGAAATTCACCCAAGTGTGAGAATAAGTGGATTAAGCCAATTCCAATTTGAGAGATAGATCACTTGGAATTCTCATTCCTGAATTGAAGAGATGAAATTGGAAGGTTATTTAATTTAATAAAAATGAGATATGACCTCATAAATGCATATTTAAATTAATTTAATAATTACATTCAATAACTAAAATGAGAGCATTATTAAATTAAATAAATTTAATTCCTTAGCACATTAGCCTTAGGAGATAATTTAATTTAATTAAAGTGTAAGAACTTTAAATTAAATCTAATCAATAGGTTTAATATAGCTAATTCGAGTCAATAATGTAGGAATTAAATAAATACCATGATTAATGCAGATTAGGGTTTTCTGCATTTGACAATTAAGTCAAGTAGTGAGGATCATAATGAAAATTCCCTAGTGAAATAGGACTTTAGGGTTGATTAGGAATAGACCAGAATTGGTTGTTATGGCAATGAACCAATTTTGGGGTATTACATTTTGCCCCTCTTTGAATGAATGTGCAAGCAACATATTTAATTCAAAGAAAATCAGAAAGCATGATGCATAGATCAAGAGATAAGATTGGTTCCGAATTTGATGGTACAAAGACCAATTGATAAGGTTTTAAAGATTATCTGTAGCACAAAGCTTAACCCTGAGGGATCCATATAGAACACCTAGATACCTAGATTAACAAGCTTTTAAAGATTATCTCCAAAGCAAAGCTTAACCTTAAGGGATCCAAATAGAACATCTAGATACCTAGATTGAAAGGCTTTTAAAGATTATCTCTAGAGTGGAGCTTAACATTAAGGGATCTAGATAGAACACCTAGATACCTAAATTGATGAGCTTTTAAAGATTATCTCCAGAATGGAGCTGAACCTTAAGGGATCAAGATAGAACACCTAGATAGCAAAATTGACAAATAAAAAGATCCAATCATGAGTCATCGAGTTATCCCTAGAACAAGGCTTGATCCTTAGGGGTCATGGTTTAGACTATCCTAATACCTATCCATCAAACTCTGATAAAGACTATTATGAGATGTGATCAACTGATGAAGAGATGAGATAGATGACAAAGATGGTAGATAGGGGGGAACATGATGCCCCAAATGATGAGATTTCCCTCATGATGAGGATGTAAGATGGGAACAAGATGCCCTGAGTGATGAAGATTCATATTGATTTGAGATTCAAGTTCAATGATGTAATCATCCTGGCCCCTTGGGAGCGAGATCGAAAGGTGACACACTAGAAATATGATGTAGTGAGTATGCTGATAAATATAGAAGAAATCCAAGATTGAGAAGAATATAGAAGAGATTAGAAGAAAATTTGGAGTCCATTCAACATGATTTTGAGGTCCAAAAGACCAAGTTTGACCAAAAATTGACCAAATTTGACCCTAGTTGACTTTTTAAAGAATTTGTGATGAAATTTGAAGAAATTTTGAGTTGAAAAGATTCCAAGATTCACAAAGTATCAGAAAATTGGATTGCACAAGCATTGGATCGCGTCGGTCTCAAAATTTTAAAATGAGATTTTGAGCTGCTTGAGTGTGTCAGGTTTTGAATTCGATCCCAAAAATGTATATAGAGTAGTCAACTTAGCCGGGGAGGGGGGGGTTTGCAGAAATCAAAGCACTTTGAAAAATTAGGTCAGAATTGATATAAGGTCCCAAAGGGTTATTTTCAAATCATTTGTGCTTTTGTCTTTAGTGGAGAAGAGAGCTCTGAGGTGAAAATGGTGGTCCTCGTGCATATGCATTGATTTGAGCACTCCCAATGACATAGCTAGCCAACAGACTATGGACTAATGGTGAGTAGTCAATAATCTTGCTTCATATTTTGTCTTTCATTCATTTTGAGGCATTTATTACAATGTTTTAGGGTGTTTTAAGTTTTGCTCTATCGGTCCTCGCACGAGGATCTCGTTCTTCGCATGGGTGTAATCTTTCCTCGCATGAGGATCCACCAGTTTGGTGTTTCTTAATGCGCCCTGGTGAGGTTTCTCACTCGAGAGATACCCAACTCTTGCACGAGATGCGCAGAATATTGGGGACATTTTTCTCAGTGCTTTGTTGCTTCTCACATGAAGACCTCATTCTTTGCACAATGATGTGAAATCTCGTGCAAGGAAATGTGTGCTTGCATGAAAAATTGGTGTCCTTTGCAATGTTTAAGTTCAATTTTTTGTTTTTTTGTCTTACTTTTTGAGTGAGAACTGATCATTTGCTTGTTGTCATTGGTCATGTGTGCAGGTTATCTTCGATGATATTGGATTCAGGTCCCACGAGCTGCCATAAAAAGCTCTGTTGTGGAGTCTCAATGATGCCAACATGGCTCATATGGGTAGAATCAGGCTATCTCATTTATATTGAATCCCAGAAGTGCTAGTGAATCAAAGCTTATTAACTACAGTGGTGGAGCATTTCCATTAGAAAAAAAACACCTTCCACCTACCCCAAGGAGAGATGATTGTGACTCCCAAGGATATATACAGGATCCTGCGCATACCCTTCCATGAGTCAAGGGTAGTATACGATACAATATCGAGAGAAAGTACAGAGGCACTATGGGGCATCTTTCATCAGGATTTGATCATGGGCCGGGCCATCACATGGGACAAGCTTGTTCACACTTATGGCCCCACACAGAGATTACCTTCAATTTTGACAATCTTTATTAGCTATTTCTTGGTGCCTGATAGAGGGCAGCATGGACTTGAGTGTAGATGGGGTTAGATTTTCCAGAGGATGTTAAATGGTCCAAAGAGATTTGGGTGGGGTCAGTGCATGCTTGTGCACATGTTCCATGAGATGCATGAGATCGTATAACACGAGTGAAAGAGTATGGCCATTGATGTATATGTGCTATAGATCTAGGCATGAGAGCACCTACTAGTTATGAGGCCCATTTTTGAGGATGAGCGATAGCCCACAAAGCTGTATATCTACAAATACTAGGGCCAACTTACCTAGATAGCTCTAGGGAAGACTGAGTAGTGGAGTGAACATCTCGATGACTAGGTATCCATCGTATGGCGAATGTGGAGAGAGACTAAGGATTGGGATGATGCACCTCAGGAGCTGAGTCATATGTTTACGTCATGGCCATTGATAGGCTGCTCCACATAGATCACTGAGAGGTTCCCTATCACATGCATGTTGCATCAGTACGAGTGGCCACAAGATCTATCATAGGAGTACTGCTCCTACACATGCTTGGTGAGAGATCTGGAGTGAGGATGGTCATAGAGGTTAGATCCTGGGAGGTTCGTGATCGATGTGTGCAACTTAGTTGTACCATAGTGGGACAATCTACTAACAATAGTAGATGTTAGGATGATGCCAGCCTATCAGGCGTACTTTAGTAGCTATCCATTTCCACATTTTACAGATCCATTAGGGATGACAGCTCTTGGACCACAAGGAACACTATAGCAGCCATCATAACAGCCACCACAGGGACCATAACAGGGACCAAAAAAGTTGAGACATCAGGTCCGATAGGTGCAGATCCCCCTTCAATAGATGGGGTTAGATCCAAGTGTAGGTGGTAGTGGGACAGATCAGAGTCAATGGTAGAGACCCTGCATTGGGGAGCAACAACCAGCCGAGCAACAGGCCGAGTAGTTAGATGAGGAGATGAAGGATCAGCCTACTACTGGGTCTTAGGATGCCTCAAGGAGAGCCAGAGAGTGAATATGATAGGCCTCATGGTAGTTAGGATATTTGTAGATCCAGATAGTTGTGTGGGATACTCGGATAGCTGAGTGGGATCATGATATCCTTAGGCTATGAGAGAAGTTAGAGATAACTCTAGGGAGAGCAGAGCAACTGTAGGATGAGGTCTGATTACAGGAAGCCCAAGTGACATATTATTTTTAATCCTACTCCATAGTTGTGCCAAATGAGGCTCAATAGGTGTCTTGATACTTGAATGGTACACTCGAGAGTCAGGAGGTACGCAACCACCTACTAGGCCAGATATTCGTCCGCCTCCTCCTCCTCCTCCTCTAGGAGGTGAGGGTGTAGGGGAGAGTTAGACTGATTTACCTTGAGTTTTTGATCTGGCTATGTATCGATTAGTGTGCCAGCACCATTTTGTATCATTTTTGATCGGCATTGCTTGAGTAGCACTCATTTTTTGTACTAACATATTATTTTGATACTGATATATATATATATATATATACAAGATTTTGAGTTGAGTATCCGATGCATGTGTCATTATTTGTCTCTTAACAAGGTCTTTGCATGAGAAGCAATAGAGCTCTGAGGCAAAAATGGCAGTCCTTGTGCGTATGCATCAATTCGAGCGCTCTTGATGACATTGCCAACCAACAGACTATGGACCTCTGGTGAGTAGTTGATAATCTTGCCCTATATTTAGTCTTTCATGCATTTCAAGGCATTTATTACAAATTTTTAGGGTGTTTTAAGTTTTTCTCTCCTAATCCTCATGCGAGGATCTCATTCTTCATGTCGGTTTGATCTTTCCTTGTGCAAGGATCCACCAGTCCGATGTTTCTTTGAGTGCCCTAGTGAGGTTTCTTGCTTGGGAGATGCCCACCTCTCATGTGAGATGCGCATAATATTGGGCACATTTTGTGCAGTGCTTTGTCACTTCTCATGTGAAGACCTCATTCTTCACACAAAGATGTGAAATCTCGTGCAAGGAAATGTGTGCTTATGTGAAAAAATGGTGTCCTTTGTAATGTTTAAGTTCAATTTTTGTTGTTTCATCTTACTTTTCAAGCGAGAACTGATCATTTTCCTATTGTCATTGGTCATGTGTGCAAGTTATCTTTGATGATGTTGGATTGAGGTCCCACTACCTACCATACAGAGCTCTGTTGCAGAGTCTCGATGATGCTGACATGGCTCACATAGGTAGACTTGGGCTATCTCATTTATGCCAGATCCTAGCAGTGCTAGTGAATCACAACTTATTGACTGCATTGGTGGAGGGTTTCCATTTGGAAATGAACACCTTCCACCTGCCCCTGGGAGAGATGACTGTGACTCCTGAGGATATATATAGGATCCTGCACATATTCTTCCATGGGCTGAGGGTAGTATACGATACAGTACTGAGAGAAGGTACAGAGGCACTACGGGACATCTTTCGTTAGGATTTGATCATGTGTCAGGCCATCACATGGGATGAGCTTGTCCACACTTATGGCCCCACACATAGATTAGCTTTAGTTTTGGTGATCTTTATCAGCTATTTCTTGGTGCTGGACAGAGGGCAACATGGATTGGATTGCAGTTGGGGTCAGATGCTCTAGATGTGCTGGACATCGAAAGAGATTTAGGTGGGGTCAGTGCATGCTCGCGCACATGTTCCACGAGATGCACAAGATCATATACCATGAGTGGAAGAGTATGGCCACTAGTATATATGTGCTACAGATCTAGGCATGGGAGCACCTACCAGTTACAAGGCCCATTTTTGAGCATGAGCAACAACCCATAGATTCATATATTGATAGATACAGGGGCCAACTTACCTAGACAGCTCTAGGGAAGACTGAGTAGTGGAGGGCACATCTCAATGACCTAGTATCTGTCATATGGTGGCCCTAGAGAGAGACTAAGGATTGGGATGATGTACGTTAGGAGCTAAGTCATATGTTTGCATCATGGCCACTGATAGGCCACTCCACACAGATCATTGAGAGATTCCCTATCACACACATGTGGCATCAGTATGGGCAACCATAGGATCTATCAGAGGAGTAATGGTCCTATGCATGCTTGGTGAGAGATCTAGAGTACAGATGGTCACAGAGGTTAGATCTTGGGAGGTCCATAATCAATGTGCGCAACTTAGTTGCAGCATAGTGGGACTATTTGCTAGTAGTAGTAGATGCTGATATGACGCTAATCTATCAGGCATACTTTTCCAACCATCCCTTTCTACATTTTATAAATCCATTAGGGATGGTAGCTCCTAGACCACAGGGACTAGTACAACATGCATCACAACATCCACCATAGGGACCACAATAGGGACCATAGCAATTGAGACACTGGGTCCAATAGGTGCAGATCCCCCCTCGATAGATGGGGTTAGATCTAGGTGTAGGTGGTAGTGAGACAGATCAAAGTCGGCGGCAGAGACCCTGCACTGAGGAGCAATAGCTAGAAGAGCAGCAAGCCGAGCAGTTAGATGAGGAGATGTAGCATCAACCTAGTGCCAGGTCTTAGGATGCCTTTAGGAGAGCTAGAGAGCCGATACAACAAGCCTCTTGACTATTAGGAGAGTTGCAAATCTAGATAGCTGTGCGGGATACCTAGATAATTGAGTAGGATCGTGAGATCCTTGGGCTGCGAGAGTAGTTAGAGATAGCTCTAGGGAGAGAAGAGTAGCTGCAGGATGAGGTCCAATTATAGGAAGCCTGATCAACCTATTATTTTGTAGGCTACTCCACAGTTGTGCCAGATGAGGCTCAACAGGTGCCTTGATACTTACAGTACACTCAGGAGTTAGGAGGTGCATAACTATCTACTAGGCTAGATATGCCTCCACTTCCTCTTCCTCCTCTGCCAGGAGGTGATGATGCAGGGGAGAGTTAGACTAATTTTCCTAGATTTTTTGATCTGGCTATGTATCAATTGGTGTGCCAACACCATTTTGTATCATTTTTGATCGATAGTGCTTGATTAGCGCTCATTTTTTGTATTGACATATTCTTTTGATACTGATCTATATATATATATGATATTTTGAGTTGAGTATCCTGTGCATGTGTCATTGTTTGTCTTTTAACTTGATGTGCATGAGATATTTATGCTATGATTATGAGATGCAAACATTGATGCGATGCATGAATGCATATTTAATTTAATTTGTAAATGTTGTATAGATGAGATAGATGATGAAATTATGTATGAAATGCAAATGTGAATGGACTGAAATCTCATGTAGTGTTCCATGTTTTTGTTGACAATCACAAGTATTCCTTGAGGTGCAAGAGGAAAAACTAAAGAACTGAACACTTGTGCAACCCTGAGGGAGCATGATAATTTCCAAAAGCCAACAATCCCTCATCACAAAGGATGTAAGTGAATTAGTCATCGAAACATGCACCATTTCCATGCAAGCCTATGCTACATGCAAACCCTAGGCTTGATGCAAACCCTAGGTCTGGTTACCAAGCTTCAAGAAGTATCATCATTGAGCATGTAGCGAATCCTAGATTTCATACAATCCCCACCGACATTGCAATCATAGGAATATGAATAGGAGATCTATTCTAGTTTTTTCAGGATTAAATGTGAGCATTCAAGGCACAAGAAGCTAGAATGATAAGAACATTTGTCCCTTTTAATGTAGCAAGTTAACATAAGCATCAAAGCACAAACACTAGGATGACCAGAATGTTTCTTGTGTGTAGACATGCCAAAGACATGGGAGATCCCTCTTATTCTAAGTAATCATTAAATATTCTATCTGCAACAACCCTTGCATTCATAACCTAAGAGAAAAGTGTGCTAGATATACTCACAGTCACCCATACATTCACTTAGTAGGATGAGTATCAGTATTTACTATAGCATGAAGAGTTCACTGCAACAAGAAAGGAGAAGAACCAACCTCACTAATTTATCAATATAAAAGGAGTCGAGGTACACACGACCATCCAATACGAGATGGAGGCTCTTATAGTGGACACCCCCTATATGGATGTTTTAGATTATTTGGAACTAAACCACAAATAGAAGACAAAGAAAAGATCATGCCCCCAGTCCTTGCTTCTCTAGTCAAGAATGACATCATCGAGTTGATTGAGGTGACATGATAAAGCAAAGAAAAGAAAAGAAAAGCTTAATATATCCAAACAATTTCCTCATTTTGAGTACAAGATTTTGTGTTATAGGATTGATATTGAGTGTCAATGTTCAGAACATGTTTGAAAGAATTCTCTTCAGTAGGGTGACAATAGTAGACAGACATAGTCAAAATGCTTGGTGATTGAATTCAAAGAGGAATCTTCAGTAAGAAGAACCTGAGAAGGACTAAGTGACAGTAGATAGACATAGTCAGGATGACTAGTGACCGACATGAGATAGATGTTCCATGAGAGGAATCTTGAAGAGGGAAATGAGTGATAGTAGGTAGACATAGTGGAAACCATTGGCGACTGTCATGAAAGAGATTCTATGAGGAGAATCTCAAAGAGTGACACTAGAGATAGTAGGAAGATGTAGTCAAGATGACTGGTGACTATCGCAAAAGAGATTTTATGACACTGTAGGGTGTTGGCCCCAAGTTGTGACAAAGTCAATCCATGGATACATGAGGGAAAGTAGGAAATGAAAGTAAGAAAGCAACTATATAGGAAGCCAAGAGATGTACTGCAAGATATAACATTGGAAGAAGAGGCACCTGTTTACCAGGTTTTCACCTTCTTGGTAAAAATTCTTTTTTTTTTCCTACCATGATGCTTTTTTGCCAGGTTTTCATCAATGACACTTTTTTGTTTTTCAATTTTTTTGTATTTTTCTCTCTCTTTTTTTTAAACAAAAATTTTTAGAAGACTTTTTGCAATTTTTTAGATTTTTTTCCAGGACACTTAGATATATACAGAGAGCTTCTAAAATCAAATCAGCTATAGAACCACTTTAGATGGAGAGTGTTGATGGGCTCGTTGAGCACCTCTCCCTTGGTCATAGAAAGCTAATAGGCAACAAATCAAAAAACTATAGCGACAATGTACGGACCAAGCTAGTTTGGTTCGAACTTCCCTTTTTGTACCTATAGTTGTCGATTCTTAGGGTTTTCTCTTAGAACAAGATCACCTAGTTGGAAGTCATGTGGCTTAACTTTCTTATTGTAACTTCTAGACATATGCTACTGATAAGCTCGAAGATGATCACATGACACTTGCCGACATTCATCTAACAACACTAGCTCTTTGAGCTAAGATATTCTGTAGTCATCATCATTGATGAGGCCTTTCATGGAGATTCTCAGAGTAAGAATCTCAACCTCAATTGGAAGCACAACTTCTACTCTATAGACCAAAGAAAAGGGCATTGTACCTGTAGGAGTTCTAATACTTGTTCTATATGCCCATAAAGCTAGATTAATCATATTGTTGGATGCCTTTGCTTGACCATTACCTTGGGGGTAATATATAGAAGACCAATGTTGTGTGATTCTGAATTTTTTGCACAACTCCTTAATATCCCTATTTTTAAATTGTCCCCCATTGTCAATAATGATGGAGGAAGGTATACCATACCTATATATGATGTAATTTGTGATAAGCAAAGCTATAGTTTTTCCATTTTCTATTGAGAAAGGTATTGCCTCTACCAACTTAGTGAAGTAGTCTATAGCTATAATAATGAACTTATGTCCATTAGAAGAAGTTGGGTGAATCTGGAGACACACTAGACACTTGTGAGATCCCTCTTATGCTAAGCAATCATTAAATATTCTATCTGCAACAACCCTTGCATTCGTAACCTAAGACAAAAGTGTGCTAGATATACTCGCAGTGACCCATACATTCATTTAGCAAGATGAGTATCAATATTTACTATAGCATGAAGAGTTCACTCCAACAAGCAAGGCGAAGAACCAACCTCACTAATTTATACATATAAAAGGAGTTAAGGTACACATGGCCATCTAATATGAGATGGAGGCTCTTATAGTGGACACCCCTGTATATGGATGTTTCAAATTATTTGGAACTAAACCACAAATAGAAAACAAAGAAAAGATCATGCCCCTACTCCTTGCTTCTCTAGTCAAGAATGACATCATCAAGTTTCTCGAGGTGACATGATAGAGAAAAAAAACAAAAAGAAAAGCTCAATATATCCAAAAAATTTCATTATTTTGAGTACAAGATTCTATGTTATGGGATTGATATTGAGTGTCAATGTTTAGAACATGTTTGAAAGAAGTCTCTTCAGTAGGGTGACGATAATAGAAAGACACAGTCAGAATGACTGGTGATTGAAGTCAAAGATGAATCTTTAGTAAGAAGAACCTGAGAAGGACTAAGTGACAATAGACAAACGTAGTCAGGATGACTAGTGATTGATGTGAGAGAGATCTTCCATGAGAGGAATCTCGAAAAGAGGGACACAAGCGATAGTAGGTAGACACGGTGAAAACCATTGGTGACTATCATAAAAGAGATTCTATGAGGAGAATCTCGAAGAGTGATACTAGAGACAGTAGGCAGATGTAGTAAGGATGAATGGCGAATATCCTGAAAGAGATTCTATGACATTGTAGGGTGGTGCCCCTAAGCTATGACAAAATCAATCCATGGATACATGACAAAAAGTAGGAAATGAAAGTAGGAAAGCAACTATACAAGAAGCCAGGAGATGCGCTGCAAGATATAGCATTGGGAACAAGAGGCACTTGTTTACTAGGTTTTCACCTTCTTGGCAAAAATTCTTTTTTTTGCTACCATGATGCTTGTTTGTCAAGTTTTCATCAATGACACTTTTTTGTTTTTCAATTTTTTGTATTTTTCTCTTCTTTTTTCTTCAGGACTTTTTGCAATTTTTAGATTTTTTTTCAAGAAACTTAGATATATATAGAGAGCTTTCAAAAAAAAATCAGCTATATAACCACTTTAGGTGGAGAGTGTTGATGGACTCCTTGAGCACATCTCCCTTAGCCATAGAAAGCTGGTAAGCAATAGATCCAAACACTGCAGTGACTATGTAAGGACCAAGCCAATTTGGTTTGAACTTGCCTTTTTTACCCATAGTTGCTGATTCTTAGGGTTTTCTCTTAGAACAAGATCACCCAGTTGGAAGTCATGTGGCCTAATTTTCTTATTGTAACTTCTAGAAATATGATGCTGATAAGCTCGAAGATGATCGCATGACACTTGCCAACATTCATCTATCAACACTAGCTCTTGGAGCTAAGATATTCTGTAGTCATCATTAGTGATAAGTCATTTCATGGAGATTCTCAGAGTAGGAATCTCAACCTTAATTGGAAGCACAACATCTACTCCATAGACCAAAGAAAAGGGCATTGTACCTATAGGAGTTCTAATACTTGTTCTATATGCCCATAAAGCTGTATTTATAATCTGGAGGTGCCAGTCCCTCCTAGATTTGCTAACTGTGTGATGCAAGATCTTGAGTATCACCTTGTTGGATGCCTCTTCTTGACCATTACATTGGGGGTAATAGATAGAAGACCAATGTTGCGTGATTCTAAACTTTTTTCACAACTCCTTAAGATCCCTATTTTTAAACTATCCCCCATTGTCAGTAATAATGGAGCAAGGTACACCATACTTACATTTGATGTAATTTGTGATAAATAGAGCTTTAGTTTTTGCATTTTCTATTGATAAAGGTACTACCTCTACCCACTTAGTGAAGTAGTCTATAGCTATTATAATGAACTTATGTCCATTAGAAGAAGTTGGGTAAATTTGACCCACGAGATGAAAGGCCCATTGTTGTAATGGCCAAAGTGTGATTGATGGAATTAGCTCCCTAGCTAGAGCATGAATCAGATTCCCATGGAGCTAAATTTTTTTGTAGGACTTAGCATATTTGATTGCCTCTTACCCATATTCAGCCAATAGTAACCAGCTCTAATTAGCTTACGAGCTAGTGTCAAGCTGTTTGAGTGGGATCTACAAATACCCTCGTGGACATCGATTAAAGTGCGTTTGGACTTGTCAGACTCTAGACACATAAGGAGTGTTCCATTGAGACCTCTCCTAAAAAATTTGTCAACAATAATGACATACTGTGAAGCTTTACGAATAAGGTGATGTTTTTTATTTTGGGTTAGACCATCTGGAATGGTTTGGTTACATAGATAGGAGTATATATGGTGGTAGCAGGATGAATCTTTTCCTACAAAAGAATAGATCATCCAAGATTCAAGGGTATCATAGGCAGGGTAGAGTAACGGTTCCACCTAGAACTCGTGTCAAAGATCATTTTCTTGCATTTGTAGCAAGGAAGCCATAGTAGCCATGGCATGAGCCGCTTTGTTGTCTGCTTGAGGAATTTGCTGGAAAGTGATATGAGCAAAGTATTTCTTCATGTCATCAACCATGCATTTGTAGGGGATCAATTTATCATCCTTTGTTTGATAGACATCATTGACCTGGTTGATTATGAGCTGAGAATCCCCAAAGATGTTCAATTGATCTACTCTCCATTCAGCTACAATCTTCATGCCATTAATCAGAGCCTCATATTTTGTGATGTTGTTGGTACAAGGGAACATAATCTTGTATGCCTTAGGTAGTAAATATCTCTACGGTGTTATGAAAAGTAACCTAGCACTAGATCCCTATTGTGTGAAGGAACCATGAAAGAACATTACCTAAGTTTTGTGTGTGAGTGTTAGAATTGATTCATTAGGGAAATCAATGTCCAGTGGGAGAAGACTCTGCAGTGGTGCATTTGCTAGCTGATCAGCAATTGCTTGTCCCTTGATATCCTTTCATTCAACATACTGGATGTCAAATTCATCTAGTATCATGACCCACTTAGCCAACCTCCCTATTAGAGTTTCCTTTCTAAGTAAGTACTTCAGTGGATCAATTTTAGCGACCAATCATGTAGTGTGAGAAAGCATGTAGTGTCTCAACTTTTGGGTAGCAAAGATGACTGCCAAGCAGGCTTTCTCAATGATACTATAATTCTTTTCATAGGAGATCATCATGTAACTCAGATAGTAAATAGCCTTTTCCTTTTTATCATTGTCTTCTTAAGCTAGTAAGATACCCAAAGACATCTCCATTGCTGAGATGTACAAAATTAGAGGCTTCCCATAGATAGGAGGCATTGAGATCGGTGGATAAGCCAAGTATTGTTTTATCTGTGTTAAGCTTTGATTGCAATACCAACTCCAGTTATATTTCACACCTTTATGTAAAGTCTTCGTAAAAGTTGTGATCTATAAGCTAGCTGTGAGATGAATCTATGAATAGATTGAAGTTGTCCCTATAAGCCTCTCATCTAATTGATATTATGGGGCAGAGGCATATCCATGATTGCTCAAACTTTCTCTAGATCAACCTCAATTCCTTTTGTAGACACAATGTATCCTAGTAATTTCCTTGATGTTATGCCAAATGTGCATTTCTTGGGATTGAGTCTTAGACTGAATTTCTCCATGCGATCTAAGATAGGTCCCAAATCTTGAAGGTGAGTGTTACTTTTTGCACTCCTGACCAAGGTATCATCCAAACACTCCTCCATGGTCTTATGCATCATGTCATGGAAAATTGTAGTGACTACCCTCTAATATGTAGCACCAGCATTTTTCAAGCTAAATGGCATCACATTCCAATAGAAAGTTCCCCATGCACAGGTGAAAACAGTCTTTTCTTGATCTTTTGGTGCAATTTTGATCTAATTATAGCGAGAAAATCCATCCATGAGTGAGTACATCTCATATCCTGCCATCATGTCCACTATCACATCAATGTTAGGGAGTTGAAAATCATCCTTAGGACATGCTAAGTTTAGATCTTAGAATTCTATACAAACTTTAATAGATTTTTCAGAGTAATGCAACACAAGGATGCATTTTTCTAAGTTTCTGTTTAACTAGTTTAATGCCTAGTGTGATGGACAAGTGATGCATAATGAGATTAGGATCCAGTCCTGGCATGTCTAAGTATGTCCACACAAAGTTTATCTTTTTCTTTTGAAAGAAAGTAATGAATTCCTCTATTTCTTCAGGAGACAGTGACTATGCGAGATGTATCATCTAAGGTTGTTCCTTTTTTCCCAAGTTGATTTCCTATGTAGGTTCTATCAATATTAATGATCTTTCCTAAAAGTGACTAGGAAGTGCATCAAATATATCATTCGCAGGTGCCTTAGAGAGGTTTTCACTCTTGGATACCTCTTTTGTTTTTACTTTTTTATGTTCCGATACTGCCACAATGTGGTTTTCACCATTGGGCCTTCTTTTTTTCTTTTTGATTGTATGACTAAGATATTTGATGTCAGCTTTAGTCATGTTGACACTTTGTTCCCTAGTGGAAGACGTTATAGGTTTGATAGCGTTTAAGTAGTAGGAAAGAGCATAGTCATTTTGGAATGTGAGGACTTCACTAGATGCATTAGAATTTTAGTCTATGAGCTCAAGATAGGTTAGTGAAAGAGAAGTGGTGGGTTTGATTATGTTCACGGTATAATCATTAAATGCTTGGACAAGAAATTTGAGACCTAGAGTGGCTTCATCCATAAGTGTGTTCGAATACCTCTAAGTACTAATGTCATCAATCAAAGACTCGAGGACCTAGTTAGATAAGACTTGCCCGACCTGACCCTAGATGATTCAACTACTTTGAGGAGGTTTCCATAGACATGAACTTGGTTGATGTCTTTTTCTATAGTTTCTTCAGAGAGATTCAAATTCATATTCTTGAGAATCTATACTACATAGAGACAAAATATAGAATTCCCTGACAGTGATGGGAACAAACCCTCCATCATCTAGATATTTGCAATGGTATTCAATGCGTAAAGCATGAGTAGACTCTTCTTGTTCTAGCTAAGTATGATGTGAACCAATAGTATTGTCAGAAGAATCACTATCACCATCCATGGTGCTGACACATGGTACAAAGTCATCAAGTTCTACAAAGAATTTGGCCAGATCATCAAGGATTGGATAAGGATAAGGATCCTCATCATTAGCATTATCTTCATGATCATTAGACTCAGGTCACGACTCATGTTTAGATGAACTCTCAAGTTCTAGTATGAATTTATTAATCCCTAGATGGAAGGGAATCTTCTTGAAGCCTAGACCAGATGTGTCTCTATTCCTTTGAGCTATTACTTTGATAGAATCAATTAGACCATTGTTATTACATCTAATGGGACCAATTCCCTTATAGCCAAAGCATTTCATGAGTCTAAGATCGAGACCGTACTTGTCAGGAGTAATCTCACGAGCCTATTCTGTAAGATCAACTAGTGTTTCCTCTTTGTAGAGCCATGTAGCAATGGCTCTATTTTCACTTTCATCCTCTAGGGGGATTGTAGCCTTGACAAAAGTACCATTATACTACATTCGAGGTGTCAACAAAAATAGCCTCTTCGCTATAGATGGTTTCCCATAATGATGGGGAGACTTAGGAATAGATGTCAATGACAACACTGGTTCTATGTGATATTCACCCATGCTAGTTTCTTTCAGCTTGAGTGCTAGTCAACTTGCTTTAGCTTGTTATCATGATAATCAATAGATTCTCTATTAGTGGGTATAAAGTTCTAAATAGATTTCAGCATATTGTAGGTATAACTAGTGCTTGCAGGGATAGTGACTTCAGAGCCATGAAATGGGAATTTTACACATTGATGATATGTAGATGAAACCGCATGCATCTCATGTATCCATTGCCTTCCTAGTAGAATATTGTAAGACAAGGGAATGCCAAGGACCTGACAAGTGACATCTCTTTCTACAGGTCCAATGTGGAGAGGTAACACCACAAGACCTAGAGACTTTTGCTCAACTTTATCATATGCTTTGGTAGTGATCTTGTGATGAGGATCAATAGACTCCTCAGAATAGTCTAATTGTCTAAGAAGAGAAATATAGATAATGTTCAACCTAGCTCCATTATTGATGAGTACCCGACGGACACATGTCTGATGTATCATAACCTCCATGTGTAGAGGTTGATTATGCAGGTGACTCAGTGAATTGTCATCCTCCTTAGAGAAGGACATATAGTAAGATGAGGTCAGATGACCTACCATAGATTGAAATTGCTCAAGATCAAGATCTTGAGGGACATTTTCCTCAATGAGGGCTTTATCGAGAATCTACCTATGAGCAGGTGAGATTTTGAGCATCTTGAAGATAGTGATTTGAGAATTAGTTCAATGTAACTGATCAAGAATATTGTAGCTAGTAGCCATAGAATTCATCGCAAATTTCACACCTTTTCCAAATGGACCAGCAAGGGGTTTATCTTTGTGTTGTTCAAGTTTGGGAGTAGAAGGTACAGGGCCTTTGAGAACCAACTTAGCATGAGTGCGTGTAACAACATTAGCACAAGGTTGTGATGGTTCACAGTCAGATGTGTTGGAAGTAGGCCCCCTTAAGAAAAATGGTGTCTTAGGTTTAGTGTTATCTTGTTTTCCCTTGATGGTAATCATGTCACAGTACTCAAAATCCACAGGTTCAACCATGTTGATCACATTGTCATCATTAGAGTATGTATAGTTGACCTTGTTGCTAGGTTTTGGTTTTGAGCTCTCTCCTTTTTCATAAGGTGGGAATGGCTCCTTGAAAACCTTGTAATCTAAGTTCTTGTTATGTTCGTCCATGACAATGTCAACATCATCAATTAAGTCTTGGACTTTGTGACGTAGGTTAATAAAATTGCTAGTTTTGTGTCCTTTGTTTTGGTGGTATTCGTAGAATGCAGTTTCACTCCACCATGATGGTCACGATTGTGGATCATAAGGATGATAGTTATCCAATGGAGATATGAGTTTGCTTTGAAATAAGGTCTTGTAAACCACATCTAAGGGCTCACCCAGAGGTGTGTATTCTCATTTTGGACATGAGACCTAGGATGAGCTTCTCGGTTTGTTTCTAAATGTTTTGTTATTAGGAGGAGACTTCTCAGTAGTCTTGGACGCTTTAAGGTTGTCTATGACATTGAATCCTGCCTTAACAGGTTTGGGAGTGATGTTGTCAACAACTCCATCATGTACAATCTCTCACTTTTTGTTCACGTACTTAGATTTGTCCTTGTTAGAGGTGGATCCTTACTTTGTGTCTTTTTGAAGGGTGAGCTCACCCTTTTTGACCATGAATTCTTCTATGTGGATAGCTTGTGTGACCATATCTTCAAACATGTGTGGACCTTGAAGTTGGACTCTATACCCAAAATAAGGTAGGAGATTATTAGTGAAGATGTCAAGCTTTTCTGCTTTAGGATTCTTGCATGAGTATTTAGTATAGAGTTGTCTACATCTCTGAAGGAATGTGAGGAAAGATTTGCCGACTCTCTGTTTAAGATTACACAAATCCCAAATGTTAACTGGGTGTTGAATATTGTAAGAGTACTATTGAACAAACAATTTGGAAATTCCATCAAACATCTTGATACCAGGAGACAAGTGTGAAAACCACTCCATAGCCTGACCACCTAGATTCCTTGGGAATAGACACATGAGATATGTTTGATTATGCATAAATTCCATAAAAAAGGCACAAAATTCCCACAAATGATCTTGGGGTTTGGTAGTTTCAAAGTATTTTTCATATTTAGGTAGCTCTACTCCTCTCGAAAAAGGAGGCAGGTCTATACTCTTGTCACATGGGAATGGACAAAGAGTGTCTAAGGTGTATGTTTTCATAGGTTTTTCTTTATCATAAATCATCTAAGCTAGTTGGTCTTGCATGATTTTCAGTTTTTTTGGAGTTTGGAATTTTTAGTTTCCTCTTCAGGTGTGATGATAGTCGCAACATTGAAGTGATGAGGTAGCTTATCTCCCTCCTGGGCAAGTTTGAGAAAGTATTTATCTTTCTCTTCATTAAGTAGGATCTCCATGACCGTTTGGAAGTTTTTGTACTTATGACATTTTTTGATGTGTTCAGGGAAGTTTTCTAGCTCTTTGTCAGTCTCATAAGTGAAGGGATCTTTTTGTTTGTCAGTCCTAGGTTGTTCTTGGTCTCTAGTATGTTCACCATGTTTGGGTTCATGATTAGCCATTGTAGGAATGTGAATGGTTTTAGTATGTTTCGATTTGGAAAGGTCCTCTAAATAAGAATTCAGCTATTTTGTTTGGGAATGTAGGATATTTGCTAGCTTTAGGATCCTCTTGATACAAGGGGTTCCTGGTTTGTTGTAAGTTGATAGAGAATGTTCTCTAGACACGAGGTGATTTGATAGGTGAAGGAGATCATGAAGACTCCTCACTGGACGAACTAGACATAGACCATGTAAAAACTAGAATGTGACCTCTACCGCAATTATGACACCTAGCTCTACCTTGTCAAAGTCAAATGGGATAAAACACGTTTCCACTTCTTGTTGCCATAGTCATAGATAAGGACAAGAAGCGAAAACCCAGACAAGGATCACACTAGAACGTAGTCTCAAGAAAATAGGATAAGAGTGTAGTATACTAAGGTACGAGTATTCTAAGTAAGGGCTAGAACAACCAAAGATTATGACTATCATGACATGGAGTACAAAAAGCGCTAAAGGAAAAGAACAAGATAATTGGGAGACAAGACTAGTTGAAATGTGGATCACAAGTCATTAGCTAAGCAGGATGTCGTTGTTTTAGACTATTTGCAAAAATAAAAGAGGTAAACTATTGTAGGAAATAGACTAGACTAAGAGCACAGATAGCTATAATAGACTAGATTATAAGTTTTAACTCAAGATTCTACATGAAGATTCTCTAGGAGCCACACGAGAAAACACACAAAACTAGGCAAAGACTTAGAACAACAATTCAAGCTCACGTGAAGATATTCACTGGGCCATGCAAAGAAGTGCTAGGATTTGACCAGTGAAATAGAATTCAGAAAACAAGACAATTTGCAAGATCTTGTATGGAGATTCATACAGACTTGCACGAGAACCTGGTCAGGGCCGCGTGAAGAAATAATGAATAAAAAGGTACTTGCATGAATATTTGCAAAATTGTACACAAAAATAGAGACCAAATGGACACCTATAACTAGATTTTGAAGAGACTTTGAAGATTTCAAACTATTCTGGATGGATTGTTGGTTTGTTTGGAAAATTTTAGATAGATAGCAAGGTTAACTTTCAAGTTGTTAAATAGCATTTGGTTTTGAACAAGACATGTGTTTTCAAAGAGACACAGGATGCAAGCAATAGTCGAATACAATCAAATTGAGGACAAAGAAACTTGGAGGGACAAGGGAGCCTTGACCTTTGGTTTGTTTAGATAGGTTTGGACATGTTTAAGACTTGATAACAAACATGCTTTATCCTTGAAACCAAAAATGGTAGAGAAGGAAAAACCTTTGTCCCACAACTTATGCGCATGTGTGAACCTCAGACAACCATGTCAGCCCCTATAGGACACCTATGTTTTTGGTGTACTCAAAGGGCTCAATAACATATACACTAAATGAAAACCCTTGTGGCAGTGGTCAACTGTGCATACGACCTTCCAACACCAAGTAGCATGCATATGGTGAGTTCTACAGGAGAGATTCTACCCCCTCCTTGCACAAAGATTATGCTCCCTTTCAATGGTGAACTAGGTGGCCACTAAGTAAAGGTTTTTTACTTGGCTTCCATTTGTATTAATCCCTGGTGGCTCCACAAGAAGAGTTGAGACCAGCAACCCACACTAGCATCTGTAATTGTGCACACTTGCTTAGCAAGATTGGGATCGACACCAACCAGTGTAGTTTATAGAGCCTCCCCTTGATATGCGATATCGAGAATGAAGGAGAGGAAATTAATATAGCTTTGGAGTCTTTTTCTCTACAAAGCTTCTTTATTATAGTGAGTTGGAATCTTTGGCAAAAGGAGTGTGTTCACTTGGGTCATTCTCAGAGGTTGGATCACTCTGACAGGCCCTCTAAGGGTTGACTCAGACTGGTGGTTCGGATCTAAGGGTCTAAGTTTTTGATTTCCCTCAAGGGGAAAGAGCATACTTCTCTACCTTATTACCTCACCCAAACACACAAACCACATTAATCACTAACTTAGCTTAATCAATCTAGACTTATCCTTTCTCAATATTCTGATTCCCAAAAAGGAAACCATCATTCCTTCATAGAAGAGGATTTGCACTAGAGAACCACTAAGTTGCTTGCCTCCCTCAGATGCTAGCTTTCAGAGGCTTCTAGGTTTTTGATTTACCCTTGGTCATGACCTCCAAGTGGTAAAGAGCATACTTCCCTATTCCCCTGTCTTGCACCCTACGAAGTTCACAAGCCCTAATTAGGCTATATTTTGAAAGCAAGAAAAACACACAATGTTTTATGTGGGTTTTAAAATTGATCTTTGATAATTGTATCTTTGAAAACATCCTACAAACACACATTCAGTTCATGTTTGGAAAGTTTGTATAAAACGAATCCTTGTCAATTGTCCTACAGACCACTATTATGCTACAGAAAAATTAGAAAGTTGAAATAAAGATGCTTCAGAGAAAACACATTAGTGAAACGAAATGATAAACAACATTATGAAAAATCTTCATTTTATCTATGCTGTTATAGGACTCAACATGAGCTTTTACACAGATCCATGTGAACTCTTAAATTGACCCGGGCGAGAAAATGTGGTGCTCTGTGAGAAACCGTGCAACGAGGCACTTTTTCGTGTGAGAAAGTGCAGAGAAATAGGTGAAACCCTCAAATCTTCATGCGAAAGTGAGATTTTTCCTGTGAAAATCTAGAAATTTGCACATGCAGGTACGACATAATCATTAAAATATAAGAAAATAAAGTGAATGAGGCCAAAAAAATTATTTTTCTCTACCACATGGTGGGCACCAGAAATGTATATGTGAAATGTGGGCCTCTGATCCTCACATACACTTCAACATGGTCCTTACCTGTAGAATCATCCTGGAATAAACATGGAGTCATTTATCCAAGTTATCTGACAGCACAACCTGTTGCCTTCTAACTAGAAGAATTATGCCTATATGCTCTCAAACCAAGAAGCAAGAAATCGAAGCTCTCTAGAATGACGGATTTTTATGGAAATATGATGATTATGAAGTTAATCTAGATGCTATGCGATTTATTCTAATAAGAAATAAGGGAAATTAAACTAAATGGATGCATTATTAATCTAAATGATGATCTAAAGTACTTTAAGCAATATGAAGGCTATAAAGCAAATGAGTGTTTAGTTTGACAACAATTCAACATCATTCAATTCCCAACCTTTTTAATGAGGAATTGAGAGCTCATTAAATAGAATTCCTAAAATCAATTAACAGTTGAGATCAACTCAGATCAATGGTCAGGATTGAAGCTGAGATCCAACCAAGATGGAAAATCCCCTATGTAGGTGAGGTTAACTAACTCAGATCCTAAGCATAATGAAAAGTTAACTAAAATTCACCCAAGTGTGAGAACAAGTGGATTAAGCCAATTCCAATTTGAGAGATAGATAGCTTGGAATTTCCATTCCTGAACTGAAGAGATGAAATTGGAAGGTTATTTAATTTAATAAAAATGAGATATGACCTCATAAATGCATATTTCAATTAATTGAATAATTATATTCAATAACTAAAGGGTATGTGTAGGATCATAGTGTACCAAACTATGACCTTAAGTGGAAGTGAAAAACTAGCAAATTAGGGTTATGTCAACTTGACACATAATTTTAAAGTGGTTCTAGAATTTATATCAAAAAGTTGTAATAAAATAATCTGTCAGAAATTGAATCTAATTTTTAAACTATAAGGCCTTATCTGGAGAAAAATTATTTGATTGGTCAAAAGTTTTGATTTTAATGCAGTACTACAAAAATTTCAGGGTGAAGAAAAAAGTAGGTGTATGCTTGACCACCTTAATCAAAATCAAATGATAATATTATATAATTATAGATATAAAATGTAGACTCATGCCGGGATGTGACACATATTTTTGAAATTTTTTATTCCAAGTAAATAATTAATTATGAATTTTCTACTATACTATTTTCAGAACTAAAAAACTCTTGTGTTTGACCACCTTAACTAGTTCAAAAAAAATCAAAATTAAGTTTTTTTTTTTCTTATACTAGTCAAAGCATAGAATGCGACACATCTTTTGGATTTCGCAAATCTTATATGGTTTGAAAGTTATAGCTAGTTTTCAACAAATATGTCAATCAACACTTTGTAGCTAACTGCATTAGAAAATAAGTAATAATTACTTACTAAACTCTTAATTTAACAAAACTTACATTTATGAAAAGCTAAGAACATTCTTAAGAAACCCTTTTCATTACATCAAATTTTGGTGAAAAAAAAGTCATCAGCAACATGCTTGAAGTAAAAAACACATAAGAACATGCGAAAAACACATTTTTGAGATGTTTTAAAGTTGACCATATAAGGTTGGTATCGAAAGATATAGTAGGAATTATAAAGGTATTAATTATTTTCATTTAGTATCAGGATGGGTGGGAAAATAGTTGGAATAGATTTTGAAATTCTTCAAAGCATTTTAGAACTACATATTTTTCAGATCGCCACTTTTTGGCACACCATGATCCTGCACATACCCTAAAATGAGAGCATTATTAAATTAATTAAATTTAATTCCTTAGCACATTAGCCTAAGGAGATAATTTAATTTAATTAAAGTGTAAGAACTTTAAATTAAATCTAATCAATAGGTTTAATATAGCTAATTTGAGTCAATACTTTAGGAATTAAATAAATAACATGATTAATGCAGATTAGGGTTTTCTACTTTTGACAATTAAGTCAAGTAGTGAGGATCAAAACAAGAATTTCCTAGTGAAATAAGACTTTAGGGTTGATTAGAAATAGACCAGAATTGGTTGTTATGGCAATGAGCCAATTTTGGGGTATTACAGTAGGCACTTGTAGACCATCAAACCACTTTTGGAGATTCACAAACTTGGAAAAGAGAACAAACACATTTGATTATTCTTGACTCTGAATTTTACAACATCACTTCAAAATGTTACCTAGATGATTTGATTAATGATGAATTGACTAGTAACAATGCAATTTACATTCAACTTTCAAAGTATTGTTGTCTTGAATAAGGTAACCAATGAAAGACATGAATCTTTAGCAAAGAAATAGAAAACACTTCACAACCTTGCTATTGTAGCAAATTCTTCCTCCTATATTGAATCTTTTTCTAGATTCTCAAGGTTTGGCTATAATACATGATAGAAAATGCACAGATTATACCAAAGATTCTTGTCCTTTTAATAAGGCTTATTGCAATCTGATCCCTAATAGAGTCACCATTTTATTGGCTCTTGAATTAACAACTTTGAATAAATCTAGGGGTAGCTAATTCCCATATTCAACATACCTATATAGACATCGGGACCAACTATAAGGTTGTGCTCCTTCTTCTTCAGGCTCTGCAAGACCTAGGTGGGTGAAGCTATAGATTCCATTATGTGACCAGTTGCTAAAACCATAAATCTCAATCTATATAAAGTAGATAAAACTCTTGAATCTTCTATGCTTATGCAAATAACACAGACATGAAATAACCAATAACATGACCTATGAACTTGATAAGCTAAGTGAGGGTTAACCTTTTGAGCTCTTCAACATAAAAGGGAAAATACTTGGATTAATATGTTGATTTTAGCATAACCAAGATATGAGCAACAAAACATATAGATCCTATAGCTGATCAATGCCTTCTCTATTGGGCAATTCCACAAACCACAAACATACACCCTTGGATATTAGTGATATATCTCATATATCAGGACTCTGGATCTATCCTATAATTTTATAAATAAAAAATTTGTATCAAGACTAAATCTCCTACTAGACCAATCCCTTCATCAAAATCTGTAACCCTATGATGATAAATCAAGCATTTACATGACTCCTTGAATCACAAGCAAAATATACCAAAACATACAACCTAAAAAAGGTTGCAACTGGATTTGTGGCTCTTTGTTCACAAACCACAAAAGGTTACAAACAACATAAATAGGAGACAAGAATTAGACTAAAGCTAACTCATTGATGCTTTTTATTTATTTGTTTGAAACAAATACATAAAAGATGCATGAAGATATGTCATGAAACAACTGAATAAACTAGAACTATCTCTATAACTTCATCACTACTATTCATACAAGAGAAATATACTGAGGATAAATTGTGGGATCATAGCTAGAGCTCTGTTCAATAGACTAGAACAAAAACCAACCATCAACTCTAGAGAATGAGAAGAAAAGAGAATAAATAGAATGAAAGTAATCCTATATCTACTATGATGCTGCCATTTTTCCACTTGAAAAACTTCCACCTCTTGTTGTAGAACTTCTCTCTTCTCTCTTCCCTCAACTAAAAATTAGATCTCATCATTTTGCCTCTACAATGTAATCAAAATATCTTCAAAATGATGGAAAACATAATCGATTTGCGAGAAGACAGAAAACTACTTGTAAAACTCAATTTCAAATGGTTTTAAAGGAAAAATAACATTTCTCCCAAATTTGGAGCCAACAAACTTCTCTATTTTCCTTTTAACTAAATCTGAAGCTCCATCATGAAAACACTCGTTCTGCTGAGAATGGCCCTATTTTCATAAATCTTCCCATATCTTTCACCACTAATGGCCTGCACTTATTTTGACTATAGATTTGAAAACTTTATCTTCCCCCCTTTTCAATGGTATATTACCCTCTATATTTTGGAAAACAATAACACCCTTGGTGTGCATTTGGAAATTCTGGCCCTTGGCCATGAATAGAGCATTTTAATTTTGAAAAATTTAAAATTTCATATAGTCTAAACTATACAATATATCCCAAGTTTATTTAAAATTTTCAACCTGTCAAGGTGAGTGCTTAGCTTGGGAAATATTTGATTTAAATATCTTAGAATTTTATATTTTACCTTATTCCTCCAACTCTGTGCGGGACCACTTGCCACCTGGGCACCATGTGACACATTTTCATTTGCCAACTAACCTGAGTGGGACCCACACACCTTGAGCATAACTTTGGAATATTTTAATTTTTTCCTCCCAATCTCACAAATCTCATAATATTGCAACTCCTCATTTTTGGGTCTGCTGACCATGCGCTTGCCATAGCTTCGTAACTTTGAATTATCAAACTCCAAATCTAATGAGAGAGCATATCCTCATAACTTTGAATTTTCCTCTTTTCGACCATACACTTTCCTCCGAAGCATGCCATATGGAGAATCTTGGTTGGTCACTATTGTACATGTACATGTCCACATCACCCACAAGATTTGTCAAAATTACATCTCTATCTACCAGAGCTAGCTCCTAGTCCTACCACGTGAGCCTCCTTCTCCCCAAAAGGGTGTGTCTTTAAGACACTTTCTTAGCATGCCTTTGAAAATAAAAACTATTAAAAAACCCCCTATGGGATGAATGTGGGATAAAGTATGTCACATTCTCAACTAAAATGCCTGGTAGGTTGATTAATTCCCTTGCTCTCTAATGTCCAACATCCATTATAGACTTTGGCTTCATAGGAATAATCTCCAACATAAGAATCATAGGTGCTCCAAGCATTGGATAATCTTTTGTGGGGAAAGTTTAAATCAATAGATTCATTTCTGTATGCAAGGGAGAAATGCATTCTCTTTCCTATGATTTTTATCTTCCCCCTTGAGATGCACGATTAAACCATGCTACTAAGATTAGCTTCAGACTACTAGAGGACATGATGCCTATTGAAGAAAATGTCTACATTTGCATAAATAAGGGACCCCTGAAACTTCATAGTTTCAGTTCTCTGTATAGATTCACCTTCTAGTGAGCTGGGATAGTTTACTCTACCTTTGTGTCTCTTATGTGTAGCTTTTCTTCTCAAAAATACAACACTTCATATGCTTACACATTCAATTCACATGCCAATTCTGTCAAATCAATGCAACATCCACCATAGGAAATCACATCTTCAAATGACTTCTTTAGTTACAATTCTTTGATCACATGTTTCAGCTTCTTTAGTTGCGGGTCTCCTCTTGTAGGGATGACCTCTATATTAGTGATTTAATGGAGGTCATTGCATTCATTACATTTTGTGAGCTGATATGAGAGGCTTTTCTAATTTGGATGCCTTGTACTTCTAGGTAATGGCCCCAAATCACACCAATATATCTCTTAATGCTCCTTGCATACATAGGAGTTCAACACAGTATTTGTAACAACCTGAATGGTATTGCTTATGTCGATATGAAGCTATTTGGAGAACTAGTAATACCTCATTTCATGAGGAAAACCTTGGGACAACACGTTCATAAGAGAATCAATCATAATGTTGATTTGATCTATGCTTTTCACAACCATTTATTCTTTGAGTTCCACAAATATTTGCTCCTCCTTAGCAACTAAGATGTGCATCATGGCTCATGCTTGTGTATTTTAAAAAACCAACATAACATTCCCATGCAATCCACTAATATTACAAAGAACTAATGACATGCCAGAGGATAACTAAAACAATCAATTCATTTTATAGACATGGAAAATATTCCAATTATAGAGAATTTTAACCCTGACTATAACTTTGTTTCACTTTATGAAGAGCACATAACTGCCACTTCAAACTAGGCTTCATCATGTGAAAGAGAGTCTTAAAACATAGGACTAAATTGAATATATTTTAAAAGAGTATCTTAAGAGAAAATATTGGTGGAGGGGACCCCAAGATTCACTTGGATAGACATCATCCTTATGTTTAATGGGTGTATATTCCCACAACTATTTGATCTCAAAAGATGACAACGACATGCTTATGACTTACAATGATGAGAACCATTGTAATCATTTCCTTAAAATATCTTCAATTGCTTCAAATTCTACGAGTCTCGACGAATTCAGTTGGGCCCTAAAGTGGGTCTGGCTAAATTTTATTTTTGTTTTGAAATTCTTGATCCTTTAAACTAGTCCACTAAATCACCCGACCCTAATTAGGTTCAAATTCAATCAGTGCTACATCATTTAAAACTCATTTGACCCCTTCTTGCAAACTGTGACTTCCTACTAGGGATGCCTTTGAGCCTACTTTAAAAACTAACTGAAATAAAAACCATACCTTGAGATTTGACATACCTATTATCTGGCCCACAATCTTATACCTTGTCATATTTTGTGTCATGATAACAACAAGGTGAAAAGATATTGAACGTCAAAGTTTCTCACTCGAAACTTCCTGCAAACAAACATGTTAGAAAAAAATTAAGTGTGTTCAGTTTTGGCTTTGAAAATATGTCAAATGGACACTTGCAAGCACACAAAATTGCTCACCAATTTATTGTCAGAATTGCAGAACTAGGAACACTAGTAGAACTATGATTTTATCAAATGGAATGGACTTGGGAACGTGTGCAGATGGATTTGTCAAGACTTGAAAGTTAGCACACTTAAATAATTTTCAATGTAGAACATAGTGGTATAATCCATTTTTTCTTATCTATCATGGGTTTAGATTTATGACCTCCCAAACTGGGTTACCGATCAATCTACACTTTTAGACACCAGTAAAATATCAGAAATTGCATTTGGAATAATGTTTGAAAAATAGTCAAACAGATTCGTCATAGGCTCAAATCTGGTATGTAGCATTTATTTGGTCCCTAGAATGTAGTGCAAAAATATTTTTCTCATTTTAGTCAACTAGGTCAAATTTATAATTGGTCAAATATGGCTTCCTAAAATTTTGAGAAAAATGCATCAACATGACAACAGTAAACAACCAACTTTGAAGTATTCAAAACCTAGTCAAAACATATCAAAATGACTTTAAATATAAACCATAAGATCTTTGATATGAATAATAAACACTCCCAAAGTGGTGAATCATGAAACTTTATTGGGTGCAAGATATTCAATTGCAAACTAGGCTTCTTGTCTTTGTTTGGCACAACAAAAATGCAGATTTGAACAATGCTCAAAATGAAACTTCACGAAATGATTTAGAATGACAATTTATCATTATGGAACATGTGCATATACCCAATGAAAGGTGTTAGAAACATGAAATAATTCATAGGCCTCAAAGTGACGTCCAAGTACACATGCATGAAAAGTGCTTATAGGGGCTCAATTTGACTCAACTTTTAGAATGGTATTCCAAATCAGGGATTCAATTTTGAGTCTCAATAGTTGGATCTAGTGGTGAAGATAGAACTCGATAAGATGGAGAGAGTTGTGGAAGATATAACTGGTCAGTTATATAGATCTGAAGCTCTGTTGGAACTAAAACATAAGATGGATGTTTCTAATTTCTCGGGTACTTTCAATCCTAAAGACCTAATTAGTTGGATTGGTGAATTAAAAAACAACTTTGAGTTAGAGGAAATTGGAGATATGCTTAGAGTTAGGTGGACACAAACTAAGTTAAAAGGACATGTTGCTTTATGGTGGAAAGAATTATAGAGAGATAGAGAAGAGGAAGGTGCAATGAAAATTACTAGGTGGCTGTATTTGGTGACAAAGTTGATTGCTAAGTTAATTCTTATTGATTATGGACTTGAGTTATTTAAGAGGTAGTATAATATGAAGAGAAAGGACATGTCTATTGGAATTTTGGCTAAGGCATATATTGAATGTTGTCATTTATGGAAATATATCTTTAGTATGAAGAAGGCAAACCTTGAAGATGATGTTATAGCATTCATACTTAATTTTTTTTCTAAATATCGGTTAATTTATCTAGCAGAAAAAATACAACTTTGATATGTATAGTTGATAGAGGTATTATTGGCATGTGCATAGTTAGGTGTGGACATGATAGTTTTATCAGTTGTGGCAATATACAAACATGAACAAAACATAACAAAAAATGGATAATTACAGATTAAGGAATTATTTTTTTTACAAAAAAATTAGTTAATTAATTAGGAATGACATCCTAGATGCTAACCCTAAGAGGGAAAAAGTTAATAATATATTTTGTCAAGTGTGTGAAAGCTTGAAGGTTGACTTGACAATATTTTTAGAATTACAAAGATATAAAAGAAAGATTGTAAATGCAAAGTTAAGTGTGCTTCTAAGTGTTTTGGTTCCACAAAACATGCCCCATTTTAGCTAGAAATAGGGACACCCTGCTTTATTTTTTGGCTTTTTGGATCCCTAGTCCGAGGTCCGCATCTTTTTAGGTCAACTGCGGGTCCCAAATGAAAAATCTAGACACCAAAAATTAGAGTTTTAGATGAGGAAGACCTATTTTGGAAAAAACAAGGTGCACCAGTGCACCTCATTAGGTGTGCTAGTGTGTCAAATCACAAAGAGAAAGACATTTTCAACTTTGATGATGCACAGATACGCAGTAGTGCACCTGTGCATCACCCAAAGGTGCTTGGGTCTATTTAACCCCCCACTCCCCTTCTCTTCCACACTTGTCTTCTAATTCACCTCTGCCAAAATTCTAGAGCACAACCCTGTACCCGTGTAGGTGTGCCTCCTCTGCTTCCCTCTTGCGCAAAACATAAACCAAGTTAAAATACATAAATTGCAAAATTTAGGTGCACTGATGTGCACCTTAAAACTCAACACTCCCTTGCACATAAGTTAAATGTGTGGTGCACATCAACACACCGCATAAGGTGTGCTGCTACGCACCACAACATTGAAACTGTGCTATGGTAAAGGTGTACCAAGCGCACCTATCAAGTGTGCTAGGTGCACCATATTTGTGCATTCTAGATTAAAAACATGAGGTTTTCTAATGTTTTAAGACTATTAGGGTTTTGGTTTTTGTTAATACCATCATTAGGGTCTGAATTAATTAAGTTTTCTTTAACTTTGAAATAATGAGTATCATTTTTGTGTAGATGAAAAGGCATCCTTAACTTGTTGGGGTCATAACTTTTGACCTAGAGCTTGGAACTCAAAACTATTTACACTATTGGAAAGAAGAACTGAAAATCTAATTTTAGTCCCTAAAATAGTGAGCATTTAGCTACCCAATTTCAGGGACTGACGAAAGTTTCAACTTGAAATTTTGAGCAGAACACCTCCGAAAATGCCAGTTAAAAGGACCTAGAAAAAACTTGTGAAAAAATATGAAGAAGCTCCAAACATTTGATCACTTTGGACAAATTTTGATCACTTGGTCTCTGACTTAGAAGGACCAAGTAGTCAGAGAGAAGAAAGAATCAAGTAATTTACACTGAAGATCAAAGATACGGAGGTCAGATACATGAACCAAAATAGGTTTTTCATCTTATGCAACTATTAATGACAAGAGTCAAAACACATGTCTTGGGATTTTAGAAGTAGAAGGAGTTTAGGTCTATGAAATTTTTTGGTTATAAAGAGGGTATAAATCATCAAAAGGATCAAAGTGAGTACACAAAAGTTATCTAAAACCCCATTTGAGAAAAACCCAGAAACTGTTTTCAAAACTGAAAACTTTGATTTTTTTGCGATTTGAGCACCTTTGGACAAATTTCATGAAGTGCGCAGGTGCGTAGTTTTGAGAAAATGTGCTTCTTCAAAGGTGTGTAGGTGTGCAGTTTTGAGAAAATGTGCTCTTTTTGAGGTGTGTAGGTACACAAATGAGTTGGTGCACTTTTCCAGAGGTGCACTGATAGTTAACTACTAGTTCCAAAAATAGATATTTCCATGCATCAGAAACACATTTTGGTAGCAGTTTAACTCCAATAGACGCCCAATAAAGGATCAACTTCTATTTTTGACACTTCTAGAAACTCCTACTTTTACTGAAGGTTTTCTTATTCTTTTCCTCTCATAAGTTCTTTGTTCTTGACACGTAAAGGCTCATGCATCCAATTAATGAATATAAAATGGATGGATTCTTACTAAGCACCAGTTAGATTATTAGTTTGTATATAATTAGTTTTTTTTATTAATTTAAAAGGATATTTTTACATGAATATATCTCTCACTCTCAACACAAATTAATGATATGAATCCTTATAAATAATCCACTATCATATGTAATTGGGGCTGCCGTTATTTTGCAATAATATATGCTTTTGGTGCTCGCATTTGGAGTGTAGTGATTCTTTCCTAATTGTGTCAGATTTTTGTCAATGTATGTTCATTAAGTGTGATTGAGCCAAAGGTTTATTTATTTGTTTTTGGTTGTGTGATCTTTTAATTTTGGTGTTTAGTACAGGTCTACAAATTTTGCTGACGTATCTTGTTCGAGAAGAGATCACCATTGTTCCTTCATAGCTTTTTGCCTCACATGAGCACACTTTTTGTGGCCTTGGGATCTGATGAAAAGTGAAATATCATATGGTTATTGAATTCCTCATAGATGATTGCATCAATGGAATTAAGGAAGTGCTACTCCTACTTTAAGTGGTTACCTACGAATTTATTCGAAGACATAACTCATAGACACGATGTTTCCATAGCTTATGTCCATTAGGAATTTCTCTTTCATGTTATTTTCTTAAACTTCTTGTTACCCTATCTTTGTTATTTTTTGCTAACCCCCTGGTTAATTTCGGAATTCATATAGTTGCATTGTTCGATTGCATTCATTCAAAAAAAAGAAAATACTAAAAAACATATCTCTTTTGTGGTTAATTTTGGAACAACAAGCAAATTAGTCATCTTATCTGAATTGTTTGGAACTAGCAAAGGCCTCCTCATGAATAAATATATTTATCTTCAACTGAGCATATTCTAGTAGGTCTCAAGATCTCCCAAAACCTTGGAGTTGATTTGCTAAAATTGACTTTTCAAGAGAGGAGTTCAACAGGATTCATGTCGTTAAGCATCGTGCAAAATGACAAGTCAACATAAGTGGTGCTAGAAGGAGGGCCTCAAAACCAGTTGTATTGAAAAATGCAAGTTGCTGTTTGAAAAATCTACAATTTTGAAAAAATAAAATAAAATTCTAAGTCTATAAACTTTCAAGATGTGTGTTGGTGTGCTGGTGCACTAATGCTCTGATGCACTGGTGCGTTGGTGTGCTATTTTAAGAAAGTATTCTTCTTCAGAGGTGCACTTTTCCTAAATAAACACAAGTTCCTAGAACTTAGTCACTTAAAAAAATATCACAATGGTAAAGGGATACCAAGAACTCCACCCATTAACATTACACATTCCATCATCATCGTTCGCTCTACATTCTACTTCACACATTCCCATCATTATGCACCATGTCTTTCTTCAATATCCAAAGCTCACCTTTGAATCTAACTTTTCCATTACATGACTTGCCAAAATTTTTGAAAAGTATTGCCCATGGTTCATCTATGGAGAATCACGAATAGTAGAAGATCATCTTAAAATTTTGAAAGAAATCCGTAATCGAAACCAAATTCAGCATATGGATGTTGTGTGCTACCTTTTTCCTTACACTTTGGAGGAAATGGAATTGAATTGGTACCTCAATTTTTTGCCAGCATCAATAAGGGATTGGAGCTCTTTTGAGATCAAGTTTCTAGATCAATTCAAGATCTATATTGATCCAACTATCCTACATCATTGGTTCATCTCAATTAAGAGGGATCCTCAAGAGACTATTTCATAGTTTAATCATCACTTCTATAGGATGTATCAAAGAATGGAGTTTCCTTACATTATAGCACAAGAGGCTGTCATCCAGACCTATTTTGCAAAAATGGATTCATTAACTTCTATTTTTCTAAGAAGGCTCCCGCCTAGAGACATTGATACCATTGAAAAGGTCTTTAAAGAGGCTGTTACATTCACAAATGAGGTTACTGCTACTCCAGTGTCAACAATTACATATTCAGCGTATGAGTCCTAAAAGGCAGTTGCATCTATTGAAGTAGAAAGTAATATGGTTAGAGAGTTTTATACCATGAAGGAGATGATGTCTCTTTTATCTAGTGAACTTATGAGAATAAAGAAGAATTCCTCAAGAAACCAAGGCAATCATCCAAGACAACTTTCTACCCAGAACAATTATTCTCAAAATCAAAGTGGAAATTTTGGCCTTTACGATAACATCAACAATGAGAATAATGGTATTCTAGGTATGAGACCAAGTGAAAATGGATATGGGCACAATGATGTTATAGATTAGCCTCCCCAAATCATGGAGGAACAACCTTTACAATTTAGTGCAATGATGTTTGAATCATATGATAAATCTATAGGAAGACAAAATGATGAAGATGATCAAGAGGAGTTTGTGTTCCCATTCAAGGAAGAAATTCTTCTAAGTATTGATGTTGTAACAAGTGTGGATATGCCAAGAAATTTAGAGGATGTAGAAAATTTTGAAGTTCCAAAACTCCATAAAGTTGCAAAAAATGATGGAAATGTAGAAGATCCCGAGGTTGGTGAGATTTTTTAATCAGAAAGTTGTCAAGATGAAGATACCAATTCTTCCTACTGTGATATTGATTCCCAAATTGGATAATGATAAGATAACTCCCTCAAAATAAGATTTTTCATTAGAAGAGATGGATAGAGTGCTCAATTTGGTCTCAAGCTTGACTAAGGAAATGTTTATTTGTGGGTATTCTACACATATATCAAACCATGCAATAACTAAGTCATGTAGATGTTGGCATTAAGATATTATTTCCATTAGTGACAACACTTATTCGATTATGAATGTCTACCGAGCTCATCACTCAGTCCACAGTGTATACCAAGCATTCAATGGTTACCTTGTAAGCTCAGAAGTTATGTAGTTCAAACCAAGCATTCCTGAAGCTACCGAGTGAATGTGTAGTAAAGTAGTGGTTACCAAGTAGAACAGTGGCTACCAAGTGAATACAGGCAATGTGAAGACTAATAGTGTCTACCGAGCTTTGTAGTATCTATCGAGTCATCAGCTCATGTGATTGAAGCTAGTGTCTACCAAGTGATGAATGTTTAGTGTTTATTGAGTGAAAACAAGGTAAACAAAGGATTTAGTTTCTACCGAGTGACATTATATCTACCGAGTCTCCAATGGTTATCGAGTTCCAAGCTACACTGTGTGGCTAGTATGGACCGAGCCTCTACTTCTACCGAGTGCATTATGATGCCAAGTAATGTAGTGGATACCAAGTATCAGAAGGTCACCAAGTTAGCTTGAGGAACCTAAGTTTTCTACTATTTTGCTGACTTAGTAATATTTTGTTCACTTATTTTTGGCCAACCTTGCAATTGTAAATATTGGAATGATATATATGTAATGTATTATATCATTTGCAACATGTATGTTTGAGATGGATGGATATATTAATGTATGAAGAGATGAATATGTAATATTTTGAGAAGAGTGAATGCAAATCAATAGTAGAGTAAAGAAATGTAGCAAGGTCAACATAGGAGCAGAAAAGTCATATCTATCACATAAGGTGATCAGTATATAAAGGATCTTATCAGCAATCAGTTGTAAGTAGATCCACTACTTCATCCTAATAGGTGAATTGGTTTTGTAAATCCTTTAATAGGGTAGACTTAATAGTCTTTGTATAAATCTCCTAACAAAGTGCATAATTCATTGTATGTTTGTAAATCCTCTAACAAGGTGGACCTAGTAGTCCTATTTGCTCCTAACAGGGCAGATCACCAGAAGTGATCATTGTAAGCCTTAATAGGCCAACTTTATGTTGTAGTATTGAAGTTTTGTGGGCATCATCCCCATCCCCAATTTTACTTTCTAATTGGAAGGTTTCTGGGTCACCAAACATTGTGTTCATATGTTATGAATGTTTATCTTTCATTGCATACATTAGATTAGATGAATGAATGGTGAATGATTATAATGCTAAACTGATTTAAAGTTTTGAAGTTACTAATTCACCCCTCCCCTCTCAGTAACCTAGCTAGTCTTGATTATTTCCAATGGTAGAATCCATCCATTTGGGTTCCATTCAGAAGGAAGCTATCTTGATTTCTTTTTAGCATGGGTGATCGCAATGGAGGGAAAGAATGATTTTGAATAGGCTTCTTTGGGATATGAGGCAGAAAACATCTTGGTTGATGATAGTAATGAATCTTGTAATTTGAAAGGAAGGCTGGTGATTGAGTTTTCTAGTCCGAAGGTTTCCATGTGCACGTGGAGTTGTGTACCATGAGATAAGACCACTAGAAGGAGAGATTACAATGTGTGAGTATACCCCTATGGTGGGGGACTCGCTAGATCAAGTGATATTTTCCCATTATCCCTCTCAATTTGATGATTTTCAATTTGAATATGATGCTAAAGGTAAGAGAACTCATTTGTGGATTAATCATGGTCATGGAGAGTTACCACAACTTCTGATTTTGTGTGATTTGTGCCTAAAATTTGAACCAAGATCCTCCAAATTTTATTTTTCTGAGTACAAAGACAAGTCATCATTTTTTAGGAATATTTGGGGTGGTTCATTACTATTGCACATAATGAGAAATCTACTAACAACTACCCCACATTCTTATTATTCAAGATTCTCTGTATAAGTTTTTATTTTTGTTTTTCTTAGTCTTTCTTAGTCTTTCTAGTTAGGTGTTTGTTTTCTTTAAGTTGAGTCCTTTTATTTGTTTGTTTTTTTCTCTTTGCTTCGTTTTCTTTTTTGAGGTTATTCAGTTCGAGGGTTAGGTGCAATCAAGACTCATTCTTGACGTATTTCATAAACCACTCCTTGTGGTTTTGACTTTTAGGAAGAGGTATTTCTTTGTCAAAACATTTTAATGATTTTTTTTTTGACAGCAATTGAGGAACGAATGTTACTTGCAGTAATAGGGGACTTTTAGTCTTGAATTCAGTGTTGCAGATCAACAAGTTCTCAACACTTTGCAAATTTAAAGATCAATTATCTTAGGTGTTTTTGAACCAAGGTTGAAGGCAGCAAGGGATAGTCCAAACCCCACTAGTTCAAACATAAGGATCTTCTCAAAGGAATTGCTAAGATAGTTGTTTGGTGTGAGAGTTTCTAAAAAGTTCTTAAAAGAGGAATGTAAGGGATGTTCACAAAAGATTGAATCTGAGAAATGACACCAATGTCTTGGCCACACAATCTAAACGTGGTCAAGATAAAGAAAGAAAATAAAAAAGAAAAAGAAAGGTGTTAAGAATGAAGGATTCTGCAAAGTCTGAGAAAGGTAACCCAGTACCAAAGCATTGCTTCATCAAAGAATCAAATGATAACATTATGAGCTACATGGAGAAATATTCAAGTGATTACCTAGGACTTCAAATAAAAGTTATAACCCACCAAAAGCCCTCAGAACTAATTCTCTCATCTGGTCAAACAAAGGATTGATAAACAACTTTTGTGAAGATTCCTGATGAATGAGCCGGATGTGGTGGAAGATTGTTTCCAAGTTGTCAAAAACTTTTGATACATTGCATTCTAAGAAGTCGAAGGAAAAAAATACACTAAACACACACTAAACTTGGAGATTCAAGATTCTAAGGTTCTAACTATAAAAGCAACTCGAAATATGCTTGGAATGTTCAAGATTCATTTGGTGTTTGACACATATTAGGGGAATGTTTTCTGATGAATAAATGCCTTTGTAATTTCTTCCTTTTGTCAGGGCTATTTGTTGTGGTTCCACAATGCACGACCCATTTCGGCTAGAAATGAGGACCCCCTACTTTATTTTTTGGCTTTTTGGATCCTTAGTCTGGGGTCTACATCTTTTTATGTCTAGTGCGTGTCCCAACTAAAAATATAGGTACCAAAAATCAGAGTTTTGGATGATGAAAACCTATTTTTCAAAAAACAAGGTGCACTAGCACACGTCATCAAGTGCGCTAGTTCACCGAATCACAAAGAGAAAGACATTTTCAACTTTGATGATGCATAGATGTGCAACAGCATACCTACATAGCTGCATAGCTACGCATCACCCAAAGGTACTTGGGTCCATTTAACCTCACACTCCCCTTCTCTTCCAAACTTATCTTCTAATTCACCTTTTCCAAAACTCTAGAGCGCACCCCTGCACCTTCCTAGGTGTGCCTCCTCCACTTTCCCCCTGTACAAAACACAAACGAAGTTAAAACACATAAATTGCAAAATTTAGGTACATAAGTTAAATGTGTGGTGTACATCAGTGCACCGCATAAGGTGCACTACTGTGCACCACAATATTTAAACTATGCTATGGTAAATGCGCACCAAGTGCACCTATCAAGTGCGCTAGATGCACCATATTTTTGCATTCTAGATTTAAAAATGAGGATTTCTAATGTTTTTAGACTATTAGGGTTTTGGGTCTTGTTAATACTATTATTAGGGCATGAATTAATTAAGTTTTCTTTAACTTTGTAATAATGAACATCATTTTTGTGCAGATGAAAAAGCATCCTTAACTTGTTGGGGTCATAACTTTTGACCTACAGCTTGGAATTCAAAACCGTTTACAACATTGGAAAGAAGAACTAAAAATCTAATTTCAATCCCTAAAACAGTGAGCCTTTGGCTTACTAGTTTTAGGAACCAACGAAAGTTTCAACTTCAAATTATGAGCAGAAGACCTCCAAAAAAGCCAATGAAAAGGATCTAGAGAAAACTTGTGAAAAAATATGAAAATTTCCAAACATTTGATCATTTTGGACAATTTGGATCACTTGGTATCTGACCCAAAAGGATCAGGCAGTCAGAGAGAAGAAAGAATCAAGCTATTTACACTAAAGATCAAAGATACAGAGGTCAGATACATGAACCAAAAAAAGTTCTTCATCTTATGCAACTATTAATGACAAGATTCCACACACATGCCTTGAGATTTTAGAAGCATAAAGAGTTTAGGTCTATGAAAGTTTTTGACTATAAAGAGGGTATAAATCATCAAAAGGATCAAAGTGAGTACACAAAAGTGATCTAAAACCCCATTTGAGCAAAACCCAGAAACCATTTTCAAAACTGAGAACTTTGGTTTTTTGGTGACTTGAGCACCTTGCACAAATTTCATGAGGTGTGTAGTTGCACAAGTGCGTAGGTGTGCAATTTTGAGAAAATGTGCTTCTTTAGACATGCGCGGCTGTGCAAGTGTGATTTTTTGAGAAAATATACTCCTTTTTAGGTGCGCAGGTACGTAAGTGTGCAGGTATGTAGGTGTGTAGTTATGCAGGTGCATAGGTGCACAGATGAGCTGGTGCACTTTTCCAGAGGTGTGCCAATAGTTAACTACTAGTTCCAAAAATAGAGCTTTCCATGCATCAAAAACATATTCTGGCAGTAGTTTAACTCTGACAGACACGCAATGAAGGATCAACTTCTATTTTTGACACTTCCAAACACTCCTTCGATTGAAGGATTTCTTATTCTTTTCCTCTCATAAGTTCTTTGTTCATGACATGCAAAGGCTCATGCATCCAATTAATGAATATAAAATGGATGGATTCCAACTAAGAACCAATTATATTGTTAGTTTGTATATAATTAGTTTGTTTTATTAATTTAACAACATATTATTGCATGAAGATATCTCTCACTCTCAACAAAAATTGAGGAGACGATTTCTTATAAATAATCCATTGTAATATGTAATTGGGGCTGCTGTTATTTTACAATAATATATGCTTTTGGTGCTCACATTTGGAGTGTAGTGATTCTTGCCTAAGTGTGTCATATTTTTTGTGAATGTATGTTCATGAAGTGTGATTGAGCCAAAAGTTTATTGCTTTGTTTCTGGTTGTGCAATCTTTTAATTCTAGTGTTTGCTATGGGTCTAAAATTTTTGTTGACGTATCTTGTTCGAGAAGAGATCACCATTGTTCTTTCATAGCTTTTTGTCTCGCATGAGTGCACTTTTCATGTCCTTGCGATATGATGAAAAGTGAAATATCAAATGGATATTGAATTCCTCATAGATGATTGCATCAGTGGAATTAAGGAAGCACTTCTCCTACTTTCATTGGTTACCTACTAATTTTTTCGAAGGCTTAACTCATAGACATGTTGTTTCTGTAACTTATGTCTGTTAGGAATTTCTCTTTCATGTTATTTTCTAAAACTTCTTGTTACCCTATCTTTGTTATTTTCTTTGCTAACCCCTTGGTTAATTTAGGAATTCATATAGTTGAATTGTTAGATTTCATTAATTCAAAATATAGAAAATACCAAAAAAAAATTCTCTTTTGTGGTTAATTTTGAAACAGCAACCAGATTGGTCATCTTAGCCAAATTTTTTAGAGCTAGAAAAGACCTCCTCATGAACAAATACATTTATCTTCAACTGAGCTAATTCTAGAAGGTTGCAAGATCACTTGGAACCTTGGAGTTGATTTCCAAAAATTGACTTTTCAAGAGAGCAGTTTGAAAGGATTTCTGCCATTAAGCATCATGCAAAATGACAACTCAATAGAAGTGGCACTAGAAGGAGGGCCTCAAAAACATTCGGCTCAAAAAACTCAAGTTGTTGTTTGAAAATTTTACAATTTTGAAAACAATAAAATAAAAAATTCTAAGTCCAAGAGTTTTCAAGAGCTGCATTGGTGTACTATTTTGAGAAAGTTTTCTTCTTCGGAGGTGCACTTTTCTTGAATAAACACAAGGTCCTAGAACTTAGTCACTTTCACAAGTATCATAGTGGTAAAGTGATACCAAGAACTCCACCCATTCACATTACACATTCCATCATCATCGTTCACTCTGCATTCTACTTTACACATTCCCATCATTATGTACCATGTCTTTCTTCAATGTCCAATGTTCACCTTTGAATCTAACTGGTCCTGTACAAGACTTGCCAAAAAATTCAAAAATTTTTGCCCATAGTTAAATCATCTTAAAATTTTTGAAGAAATTTTTAATCGAAATGAAATTCAGCATATGGACATTGTGTGCCACCTTTTTCCTTACACTTTGGGGGAAATGGTGTTCAATTGGTACCTCAATTTTCCACCAGCATCAATAAGGGATTGGAACTCTTTTAAGATCAAGTTTTTGGAATAATTCAATATCTATATTGATCCAGCTATCCTACAACATCAGTTCATCTCAATTAAGAGGGATCCTCACGAGACTATTTCATAGTTTAATCATCACTTCTATAGGATGTATCAAAGAATGGAGTTTCCTTACATTATACCACAAGAGGTTGTCATCTAGATCTATTTTGGAAAAATGGATTCACTAACTTCTATTTTTCTAAGAAGGCTCCCATTCAGATACATTGATACCATTGAAAAGGTCTTCAAAGAGGCTATTACATTCACAAATCAGGTTACTATTGCTCCAATGTCAACAATTACATATTCAGGGTATGAGTCCCAAAAGGCATCTGCATCTGCTAAAGCATAAAGTAATATGGTTAGAGAGTTTAAGGACATGAAGGAGACGATATCTCTTTTATCCAGTGAACTTGTGAGAATAAAGTTGAATTCCTCAAGAAACAAAGACAATCACCCAAGACATCTTTCTACCCAGAACAATTATTCTCAAAATCAGAGCAAAAATTTTGGCCTTTATGATAACATCAACAATGAGAATAATGGTATTGCAGGTATGAGACCAAGTGAAAATGGATATGGGCACAATGATGTTATAGATCAGCCTCCCCAAATCATGGAGGAACAACCTTTACAGTTTAGTGCAATGATGTTTGAAACATATGATAAATCTGCACGAAGACAAAATGATGAAGATGATCAAGAGGAGTTTGTGTTCCCATTCAATGAAGAAATTATTCCAAGTATTGATGTTTCAATGAGCATGGATATGCCAATAAATTTGGAGGACATAGAAAATTTTGAAGTTCCAAAACTCCATGAAGTTGCAAAAAGTGATGGAAATGTAGAAGATCCTGAGTTTGGTGAGATTTTTGAATTAGAAAGTCGTCAAGATGAAGATACCAATTCTTCCTACTTTGATATTGATTCCCCATTGGATAATGATAAGATACCTCCATCAAAACAATATTTTTCATTAGAAGAGATGGATAGAGTGCTCAATTTGGTCTCAAGCTTGAGGGTATGTGCAGGATCATGGTGTGCCAAAAAGTGGCGATCTGAAAAATATATAGTTCTGAAATGCCTCAAAGAATTTGAAAATCTATTCCAACTTTTTCCCCACCCATCCTAATACTAAATGAAAACAATTAATGCCTTTTTAATTCCTACTATATCTTTCGATACCAACCTTATATGGTCAACTTTAAAACATCTTGAAAATGTGTTTTTCGCATGTTCTTATGTGTTTTTTTACTTCAAGCATGTAGCTAACGACTTTTTTTTCACCAAAATTTGATGTAAAGAAAAGGGTTTCTTAAGAATGTTCTTAGCTTTTCATAAATGTAAGGTTTGTCAAATTACGAGTTCAGTAAGTACTTATTACTTATTTTCGAATGGAGTTAGCTACAAAATGCTAATTGACATACTAGTTGAAAAATAACTATAACTTTCAAACCGTATAAGATTTGTGAAATCCTAAAGATGTGTCACATTCTATTCTTCAACTAGTATTAAAAAGAAAAAGACAAATTTAATTTTGATTTTTTTGAACTAGTTAGGGTGGTCAGACAAGGGAGTTTTTTAGTTATGAAAATAGTATAGTAGAAAATTCATAATTAATTATTTATTTGGAATAAAAATTCCCAAAAATATGTGTCACATCAGAGCATGAGTCTACTTTTTATATCTATAATTATATAAAAATAAATTATGATTTGATTTTGATTAAGGTGGTCTGACATACACCTACTTTTTATTGTTGCCCTAAAATTTTTGTAGTATTGCATTAAAATCCAAACTTTTGACCAATCAAATAATTTTTTCTCTAGATAAGGCCTTGTAGTTTAGAAACTAGATTCAATTTGCTACAGATTATTTTCTTACAATTTTTTGTTATAAAGTTTGGAACCACTTTAAAATTATGTGTCAAGTTTACATAACTCTAATTTGCTAGTTTTTCACTACCACTTAAGGCCATATTTTGGTACACCATGATCCTGCACATAGCCTTGATTGAGGAAATGTCTATTTGTGCATATTCTACACATATATCAAACCATGCAATGACTGAGTCATGTTGAATCCATCCCTTTGGGTTCCATTAAGAAGAAAGCTATCTCGATTTCTTGTTAGTGTGGGAGATCGCAATGGAGGGAAATAATGATTTTGAACAGGCTTCTTTGGGATATGAGGCAGAAAACATCTTGGTTGATGATATCAATGAATCTTGTAATTTGAAAGGAAGGCTGGTGATTGAGTTTTCTAGTCTGAAGGAGCCTTAAGCAAAACCTAAAGTGTGTCAATGTGCACGTGGAGTTGTGTATGATGAGATAAGACCACCAGAAGGAGAGATTACAATGTGTGAGTATACCCCTACAATGGGGGACTCACTAGATCAGGTGATATTTTCCCATTATCCCTTTCAATTTGAATATGATTTTCAATTTGAATATCATCATGGAGAGTTATGAAAACTTCTGATTTTGTGTGATTTCAAAATTTGAACCAAGATTGTCCAAATTTTAATTTTCTGAGTACAAAGACAAGTTAGCATTTTTAAGGACTACTTGAGGTGGTTCATTATTATTACACATAATGAGAAATCTACTAACAACTACCCTACATTCTTATTATTCAAGATTCTTTGTATATAATTTTTTGTTTTTGTTTTTCTTTGTCTTTTAAAGTTTTTCTAGTTAGGTATTTGTTTTCTTTAAGTCAAGTCCTTTTGTTTGTATTTATGTTTCTCTTTGCTTCTTTTTCTTTTTTTAAGTCATGTCAATTCAGAGGTTAGGTGCAATCAAGACTCATTCTTGACGTATTTCATAAACCACTCCTTATGGTTTTGACTTTTGGGAAGAGGTACTTCTTTGTCAAAACATTTTAATGATTTTGTTTTTGACACCAACCGAGGAATGGATGTTACTTGCAGTAATAGGGGACTTTAAATCTTGAATTCAGAGTTGTAGATTGATATGTTCTCAACACTTTGCAAATTTAAATATCGATTATCTTAGGTGTTTTTGAACCAAGGTTGAAGGTAGAAAGGGATAGTCCAAACTCCACTGGTTCAAATGGAAGGATCTTCTCGAAGGAATTGCTAAGATCATTGTTTGGCATGAGAGTTTCTAAAAAGTTATTAAAAGAGGAATGCAAGGGATGTTCACAAAAGATTGAATCTAAGAAACAACACCAATGTCTTAGCCATACATTCTAAATGTGGTCAAGATACAAAAAGAAAATAAAAAGGAAAAAGAAAGGTGTTAAGAATGAAGGATTTTGCAAAGCCTGAGAAAGGTAATGCAGTACCAAAGCATTGCTTCATTGAAGAATCAAATGATAACATTATGAGCTACATGGAACAAATATATAAGCGATTACCTAGGACTTCAAATAAAAGTGGCATTGCACCAAGATCCCTCGAAATTGATTCTCTCATCTGGTCAGACAAAGGATTGATAAACAACTTTTGTGAAGATTCCTGACGAATGAGCCAGATGGGGTGGAATATTGTTTCCAAGTTGCCAAAAAATTTTGATAGATTGCATTATGAGAAGATGAAGGAAACAAATACACTGAACACACACTAAAGTTGGAGATTCAAGATTCTTAAGTTCTGACTGCAAAAGCGACTCAAAATACGCTTGGAATGTTTAGGATTCATTTGGTGTTTGACACATATCAGGGGAATGTTTGCTGATGGAGAAATTCCTTTATCATTTCTTCCTTTTGTTAGAGCTAATTGTTGTGGTTCCACAATGCATGCCCCATTTTAGCTATTAATGGGGACCCCCTACTTTATTTTTTGGCTTTTTGGATCCCTAGTATGGGGTCTACATCTTTTTAGGTCAAGTGTGGGTCCCAACTGGGAAATCTAGGTACCAAAAATTAGAGTTTTGGATGATGAAGAGCTATTTTGCAAAAAAAAAAGGTGCACCAGCACAAATTTGTTGATTTTTAGGGACACAAATTTGTACTAGGTGCACAAATTTTGTTGTGGTTAATTTTGAAATAGAAAATAGATTGGTCATCTTATCTGACTTGTTTGGAACCAACAAATGCCTCCTCATGAAAAAATAGATTTATCTTCAATTGAGTGGATTCAAGTAGGTCACAATATCACCTAGAACCTTCTCTTTTTACTCTTCTGAAGTGATGCTCTATGAAAGGCCAACATTGTTAAAGGTTACAATACACACTGTTAAATGTGACCCCATTAAAGGATTTCAATCACCCTATTAGGAGTGAGCCTTGTTAGAGGACTTTAGGCCATTCAGTTGAAATGCCACCTAGTTAAAGGATTTATAAATGACTCTTAGGTCAACCTTAATCCAAAGGATTTAACATAGACTGATACAATTGTTAGAGAGTAATAGTAAAGCTTTGATCTGATACAACTTACAACTTCATTTGTAGATTAAAGATCTCTATTCAGTCCTCAATTTTGCTTGGCCTTCATACTTTGCAGCTCTAATAGCTTGTTCACCCTTCAAGCATTCATCTCCTTAAGCCTTCTTGCTTAACATGCCATTGTAGACTCTTCTCTTAGGTTACTTGATGAAACATAACCCTTTAACTCCTTGTCTTCCTTAGGTTCTTGCACATGACAACCTTGCTTGATGACTAGCCATTCCTATAAATAGAAAATTAAGATCTTTTGTCGCTCATTCTCCATCATCCAATTTAGGGTTTAGATGGATTAGGTAGGATACAATGTATCTACTCCATATTCCACATCTCTTCTAGAAGCTTCTCCAAAATGCACTTTGAATTCACCTCAAAATGGTTTACCTTAAATTCTGTGCCACTAGCTCATCAACCTTATCTTCTACTTGGTTCACACAATCCAAGAAAAAAAACTTGTCAGCTCAGATTCATTGAATCCATGATCTTTAAAATAATGTAGTAGCTCAGCATTATCAACCTTCTAATGCTTGACACATACTGTGTTACTCGACATCCTCTATAAAATCACTTGACATCAACTAAAGTTTACTAGTGCTCAACATCAACTAAAATTTACTTGGCATCAACTGTCTTGCTCAGTATCCACTAGAATTTGCTTTTGCTCAACTCTAACTGACTTCATGCTTGACTTGCACTAACTTTTCTCGACACTTACTATCCACTCATTCAAGCTTAGCAGAAACACTTTGTTTGACTTGTTCTTCTAATCTTTCTTAGTGTAGCCAACATCTCTAACCTTAAGTATATTATCAATACATCATGTTATCACTATCTTAACTAATTCTTGTACTTCATTAAATAATCATAACTCAACCTTCCCTCTAGGTGCTATTGTTACCTCTTATTACTCAAATCCTCTTCATTAATCAAATAAGTAATAGTACTTAAATCATATAAGCAGTTGTCTTACCAACAAATAGCAAGTTTGAAATCAATGAAAAGAAAATGATTGAAACACATAGTCTTCTTCAACAATCTCTCTCAACAATCTCCCTCTTTGATTAGCTTTTTCAATCTATTTTTAACAATCTCCCTCTTTGGCATTTATGGAAAACCAAACTGATCAACTAAGTCAATCAAATGATGAACATTGTGTTCAATCAAACTGACTAGGTTAAAATAGTAAGACAATACCAAAAAGAAAACTTGCATCAAAATTTCTCCCTGTATCAGCAACTTCGATCTTCTGATTAGGTTACAAAAAAAAACTCTTTCTTATAACTACCTCTTACTAGGTAGATTAGAATTTCTCCCTCTCACTTATATTCTTCTCTATCTCCCTCATCATAGTTGTGTTCTCCTCTGATCAGCAATATCAACAATTATCTCCCTCTAAGATCACAATCTCTTGATATCTCCCTCTGTTATACTTTGTCCCTCTATAACTATACATACTGGCTTGATAAGTAGAATATCTTCCTCTTTGATGACAATGCCAAAGACATGTCATCTTCTCATGCAGATATAAGCACTTTTAGTTTCTTCAATTTCTTCCTTTGTCACCTTGCTTGTGACTGATTTGAAGTTTTAGCTCTTTAGTTTAAACAACTCCTAAAGTAAGATCCTCTACACCAATATGTAACATATAACAATCAACTTGTTTGATGCAAGGCACTCCTATTGTTACTTAGATAGCCTTTGATAGGGGTATCACCCCAAGTTTACCTCTTAGATACTCATGAGCATCCTTAGGTAATGCTTTTGTGACGATATGAACAATTTTCTCCTTTGTGTTGACATATTCCATATTCCATCTTCACCTCTTTATCTTGAACTAATTCTCTCAAGTAATGATACTTGATTGCAATGTACTTAGTCTTTGTGTGCATCACTGGATTTTTTGATATATTGATAACACTTGTGTTATCACAATAAAGTGTCACTAGTTCTATGATTTCTTCCTTCATTCCTTTGGGTAACTGTTTGATCCATACAATGCTTGTACAATTTACAACAAAAACAACATATTAAGCTTCATTAGTAGATTGTGAGGTGCAGTTTTATTTCTTGCTATTCCATGTAACCAACCTTTTGCCTAAGAAAAATGCTCCTCCACTAGTGCTCTTTCTATCATCAATATTTCTAGACCAATCAAAATTTGTGTAGGCTATCAATTCAAAATTTTCATTCTTCTTGTAGTATAGACCAAACTCTTCTATTCCTTTCAGATATCTCATTATTCTCTTCATAACCATTAAATGATTCTCCCTGAGATTGGCAGAGAACCTTACAACTATCCCTATAGATAATGTAATATCAGTTTTTCTATGTACAACATATTACAAATTTCCAATTATAGACCTGTATAATGTTTGATTGACCTCAGCTGAATCATTATTCTTTGACAACTTGTGTCCTATCACCATAAGTGTAGTTACTAGTTTGGAATCCTCCAATCCAAAAGTTTTCAATATTTCCTTGATAAAATTTGACTAAGTGATGTATATACCATACTTCATCTAATATACTTGCAAACCCACAAAAAAATTGATCTCTCCAAACATAGACATCTCAAATAATTTCTTTATCTGATTTGCAAAATCCTTACATAAAGCATCTTGACCTCTAAATATGATATCATCAATAAACATTTCAAGTAACAAAATACATTTTCCTTTCTCTTTCTTCATGTATAGATCATCAGTCCTTTCAAATCCAATCTTCACAAGATAATTATGAAGTCTCTCATACCATGCTCTTGATGCTTGCTTTAAACCATATAAAGCTTTGTGTAGTCTACATACCATGTTCCTATTATTAACATCAACAAATCCTTCTAATTTTTCTATGTAAACCTCTTCCTCTAATATGTCATTCAGAAATGCAGATTTAACATCCATCTAATACACTTTGAAACCTTTATAACTAGAATAAGAAAGTAGAGTTCTTACTCCTTCCAATCTTGCAATAGGGGCAAATGTCTCTCCATATTCAATTCCTTCTTCTTATTCATATCCCTTGCAAACTAATCTTGCTTTGTTCCTTGTGACTTCACCATTTTCATCTAGCTTGTTTCTGAATACCCACTTGGTGCCAATCACATTTTTGTCTTCTAGTCTAGGAACTAGACTCCATGTTTTATTCTTCCCAATTTGTTCAATTTCTTCTTCCATGGATTTACTCCAGTCCAGACCTTCTAATGCATCTCTTACTAATTTGGGTTCCTTCATGCTTACCAAGCATGTATCACTTCTCAATCTATTTCTTGTCATTGGCCTAGCATCTTTATCTCTAATGATTTGAGCAACAGGATGATGCCTTTTAAAATATTTAGACAATCTTGGCTTAGCTCTTATTTCTTCATTTTGTCTTTTAGCTTCAGAATCATTGTGTGCATCTCTGTCAGGTATCTTAGAATCTGTTTCACGTATACTAACTTTAGAATCAAAATGTGTACCTACTTCATTTTATAACTCGACATCTAAATGTATCTAAGTTCCTAAATGCAACTCAACATTCATAGAATGTGACTTGGCAATCACTAAAACTTGCTATTGGTTTGTAGCTTGATTTGTAGCATCTTCTTCAATAGGCATACCTTCATAAAAGTATACAAATAATTTTTATTTTTCTATTTCTTTCATAGGTTCAACCTCATGTACTTCTATATATTCATCAAATTTCACATTTACACATTCCACAACTTTGTTAGTGTTAGTATTCAAACACTTATAAGATTTACTTCTTGTGGAATATCCAAGGAATAGACCTTCTTCACATTTTGCATCAAGTTTACCATTCTTGAAATCTTTAAGAATTTAATATTTGCTTCCAAATACCTTAAAATATTTTACATTGGGTGAGTGTCCATACCATAGTTCAAAAGGTGCTGAATGATAACCTTTTCTTGACTTGCACATGATTCAAAGTATAGATAGTTGTACTTATAGATTTTCTCTAGTATTTCAAAGAAACATTCTTCTCCATCATAAGTGTTCTACCATAGTCCATTATAGACCTATTTCTCCTTTCAATAATCCCATTTTGCGGAGGGGTTATAGGGGTAGATGTCTATCTTTTGATTCTTCTGTCATTAAATAATATCTCAAATTCATTTGATGTGAATTCTCCTCTATCTAATCTCAAACATTTTAGGCTCTTACATGTTTCCTTCTCAACTCTTGCTAAGTATCACTTAAACATTTGAAAAACATCAGATTTTTGTTTTAGAAACATGACTGCCATCATTCTAGAATAATCATTAATAAATAACATAATGTACTTATCTCCTTTGTAGCTTTGCACATCAATTGGTCCAATCTCTAGTATTTCTTTAGAAGTATAAGTTTTACTCTTAAAACTTGAATTTGTCATTTTGCCTAACTGACATTGTTTGCACATTGTATTGTTAAGTTTCTTCAACTTAGGAAAACCTCTAACTTTCTTCATGTTATTGATACTAACCAAGTTATCAAAGTTAACATGACATAACATCTTGTGCCATAGCCACACATCATGAAATCTTACAACAAGACAAGTAGCATCCTCTATATCAAGATAGAATAGATAACTTCAAGTTTGATCACCCTTCCCAATCAATTTTCCATCAGTATCATATATCTTAGCAATCTTGTTTTCAAACTCAACCTTACATTCTAAATTATTCAATCATGACACACTCAATAGATTGTAGTTAAGTCCTTCAACATAGTAAGCATTGTCACATAGAATCTTATATGTGAGCTTGATAGAACCTTTTCCTTTTATCAAACATGGTGCATCATTACCAAATCATACATTATTTCCTTCATAAAAATTTAAGGTAATGAACTTACTTTTTTCTTAGGTCATATGATGTGAGCATCCACTATTAATGATCCATTTATCATTTTTGTTCACACAAGTCACAATTACAATTGCCTCATCTTCATTAGATTCATCCTTCATTGCAACATACACCACTTTATCATCATGTTCATCAGATTCATCCTTTGTTTCCTCTTCAGTAATGTAGCATGACTTCTTGTCTTTATCTTTATAATATTTGCTGTCATCTTTTTTTTTTTTTTTTGTACTTGTCACCCCCTTTGTATTTGTTCTTCTATGTACATCTTGTAGTAATATGACCAACCTTATTGCAATTCAAATAAATGATAGGTAACTTACCTTTGAACTTGCCTTTACCTCTATGGAATCTTCTTGCCAGTAGTGCTTCTAGTTGTTCAACATCTTCCTCATTTGTATCACTATCACTAGATACATATTTTATCTTTCTCTTCTTTTTCTACTTCACCTCATCAGAATCTTTCAATAACAACTTAGCTTTGAAAGTAGATTCAAGACTCTCAGGTTTGTAATTGTCAAAGTTAGATAGCTCAAAAGTAGCGAGTCTACCTACCATACCTTCAAGGGTTAGTTATTTTCTAGAATACATCTCAGTTCTTGAATTATAGAAACTCTAATAGCATAAATAGGTAGTAGTGTTCTCAAGACTTTTCTTAGCACGATATCATCATCAATCTAACTAGTTGCTCCTTTTATTGCACTAACAACATCTTTTATCCTAGCAACATATTGAAAAATATTCTCACCTTTTTCCATTCTCATATCATCAAATTTATCTCTAAGACTCTCAGATTTGACTCTTTGAACACTTTTGTCTCTTCCATAGATAGTGTATAGGGTATCCCGCATTTTTTTTGCAGTGTCATAGCCTTTGATATCATCAAATTCAGCATAGCTTAGGGTAGAGGAAATCTTCAACATCACCTCATTGTGTTCTTTCTTCTTCTTCATATCTTCAATAGTTAGGGCTCCAGTCGGATCAACATGTTCTACTAAAATGGTAGATTGTGCATGATCTCCAAACCCTCCAAGGTGTAGGTTCATCAAAATTTTCCATGCAAGAAAGTTATCTCTATTAAGCTTGGGTACATCTCTTTTTGACATCATGATCTTTGTGCTTCTAGTACCTTAAAACTAGTCCTCTTAAGCAGATGGATTTGATACCAATTGTTAGAATTCTTTAGAATAACTAAGAGGGGGGTGAATTACTTATCCAAGGTCTAGATGTATAAATAAAACTTTTCACAACTTAGTGAACCCATAAAACATTTATAGTTATGTATGCATCCATAAGATTATGAAATCACTTAAAACTTGTAGGCTACTGTCAAATCAATTGATGAAAATGTAAACATGAAACATAACAGAACCATCAACACACATGAAACAATGATTTACATGGAAATCCAATTTGGAAAAAACTATCAGTAACATGCTACTCTTTTCACTCTTCTGAAGTGATGCCCTGCAAAAGGCCAACCCTGTTGAAGGTCACAATAGACATTGTTAAATGTGACCTTGTTAAAGGATTTCAATCACCTTGTTAGGAGCAAGTCTTGTTAGAGGACTTTAGGCCATTCACTTGGAATGCCACCCAGTTAAAGGGTTTACAAATGACTATTAGGTCAACCTTAATCCAAAGGATTTACCCTAGATTGATACAATTGTTAGAGAGTAACAATAGAGATTTGATCTGATACAACTTACAACTTTAATTGCAAATTATAGATCTCTATTTAGTCCTCAATTTTGCTTGGCCTTTATACTTTGTAGCTTTGATAGCTCGTTCATCCTTCAAGCATTCATCTCCTTAAGCCTTCTTTCTTAACATGCCATTGCAGACTCTTCTCTTAGGTCACTTGATGAAACATAACCCTTTGACTCCTTGTCTTCCTTAGGTTCTCGCACATGATAACCTTGCTTCATGACCAACCATTCCTATAAATAGGAAATTAAGATCTTTTGTCACTTATTCTCCATCATCCAATTTAGGGTTTCGATGGATTAGGTAAGATACAATGTATCTACCCCATATTCCATATCTCTTCTAGAAGCTTCTCCTAGAATCCACTTTGAATTCACCTCGAAATGATTTATCTTGAATTCTATGCCACTAGCTCATCAACTTTATCTTCCACCCGGTTCAAACAATCCAAGAAAACAAACTTGTCGGCTTAGATTCATCGAATCTATGATCTTTAAAATAATGCAACAACTTAGGATTATCAACCTTCCGATGCTCGACACACACTATGTTACTCAACATCCTCTATAAAATCATTGGGCATCAACTAAAGTTTACTGGTGCTCAGCATCAACTAAACTTTACTCAACATCAACTATCTTGCTCGATATCCACTAGAATTTGCTTTTACTTGTCTACAATTGACTTTTTTCTCGGCTTGCACTAACTTTTCTCGACACCTACTATCCACTCAGTCAAGCTTAGCAGACATACTTTGTTTAACTTAGTCTTCTAACGTTTCTTAGTGTAGCCAACATTTTTAACCTTAAGTATATTATCAATACATCATGTTATCACTATCTTAACTAATTCTTGTACTTCATTACATAATCATAACTCAACCTATCCTCTAGGTGCTATTGTCACCTCTTATTGATCAAATCCTCTTCATTAATCAAATAAGTGATAGTACTTAAATATTATAAATAGTTGTCTTACCAACAAATAGAAAGTTTGACATCAATGACAAAACAATGATTGAAACACATAGTCTTCTTCAACAATCTCTCTCAACAATCTCCCTCTTTGATTAGCTTCTTTGATCTATTTTTAACATATCTTGTGTCACATTTTTGTGGTTATGTTGTCTATTCTCTTGCATGTGGATTTAAATTGAAAATTCATATTTCACATCTATTATGGGTTATGTGAAAATGGTTATATTCTTTATTGTAGGTAGTCTTACAAGTAGTATCAGAGCTATGGTTTTATTACTGTAACCCTAGATTGAATCCATGGGAATGCATGAGAGGATAAAAGAAATGGAAAGATATATGAGTTATCTATTGTAGATTTGAGGTTTTTGAGTTTTTTATTATGATGAGATATTGGTAGATATTGGGTATGTGAAATTGTTGGACAAAAGGGTTTTTTGGATATTTCATTTAAATGAGGATTTTAGGGGCAGTTTGCAAAAATGACCTCCTACGTAAAAGCAAACCTCACTATTAGATCCAGGTCGATGTTTCCATAAGTTTTGATATATAATATGCCCTAGTTCGGCCATGTTCAAAGGAAATGAAAGATTTTTTTAGTTTCAGCTTGTGATGGCCGTCAAATTTAATCCCGTCAAAATTTTTGTCACAAAAAAAATCGCAATGAAAATGGTCAAAAGTCCATTTTAGTAAAATGACCATAACTTTCTATCAGAAAATCAAATTTAAAACTTCTTATAGGTGTTGGAAAGCTAATTCAGAGCACTACAACTTGGTGTAGGTTTGGTTCTATGACTTTGATATTTTGTTAGGTTTTAAGATTTTGAAAGTTAGATGTTTTTTATTTTGAGCACAAATTAGGACAGAACTTGGGCATATAGAGTCAAATTTTGGACTTCGAGCAGTCAACATAAAGCTCTTGGAGAGCTCTACACATTGATTTAGATTTGGTACAGGTTTGACATGATTTATTTAGTAATTAATATATTGATCTAAACAATTTATGGCACATATTGACTATGGTAGCATTGTGAGTTTATGACATTGTCTGTTTGGAGATTTAAGATTTAATGTCATTGTATACTCATTTCCATTTTTAAATTGGTCTCATGATGATATGGTTATCAATGTTTGGTTTAGATATGTATGATGACTTGTTGGGTCTACAAGTTGTGTAGTGTTGTAAGTGGTCTATACTTATAGGTTGCATTTATGGCTTGGATATGAGTTGTCTTTGCCCATTGATCTTTCATTATTGTTGGATATTAAGATTGGTGGCTTGGATTTGGGTTGTCTATGCCCTAAGTCACATGATTTGATGATTTTTATTCATGTAGAAGGGATGAGATGTTGTTACCAGGCACAATCATAATGGAGGATTGTGGTTGACTATTTTATGCTGACAGGTTGGACACTTTGAGAGTTAGTTACTCGGTTCATGGATGTGATCATGGTGCCATGGAGTTTGGCATGACATGATTGGATATACAGGTATATCCTTGATGTTCATTGGTTTGGATTTCTAATTTGGCTATGGTGGTATATCTTCTTGGTTAAGGATCATGGTTATTTGATTTCTTTTAAGGAGCCCATGATGTGTACTTTGAGTTCTTTGATAGTTTGATGCTTTGGTTTATTCTTATGGTTAGAGGATGACTTTTTCTCCCTCATGATGTCATGGATAGCTTGGATACATAGTTTAGTGGGAGCTTGTGACAGTGATGGGATGATAGTGTAGGATTATTTCCTAGTTTGATTTGTTATCTTCATGGTGTGTGGAGATGGTTCTTCATGGTATGTCGAGATGGTTATCTTCATGGTGTGTGGAGATGGTTGCATCTTGAGGACTAATGGGGTTCTTGGTAAAGGTGTGGTTTATTCTTTCATTTGACATGTTATCCTTGGGTGTGAGGATGGTTTCATATTTTATATCATGATATACTCTTGATACACATTTAGAGTTTTGACATGTTATAGTATGTTCATATGGAGCATGTTATCTTTTTGGTTGAGATGGTTGAATTATGTTGTCATATTTATGTTCCTGAGGCCATGATTGGAACTTTGACATTGATCTTGGTTTAGTTTCTTGGTATTGAGTACATTGATCATAAGCTGGATAGTTCATGATATTGCTATATTGCATTTGGAGTTGGCATGGATTGATTATTTATAGGTGCTCATGGATACTTAGAGATGGTGGTGATGCTAATTTCTCTTGGATTAGAGAAGTATTTGTTGGGACAGTTGATGGTTTCAATAGGACGTTCGAGAGGAATTCACTTGATATGGACTTGAGAGGAGATTGTTCTTAGATGAGTCTTTATTGGAGATTTGGATATCTTGATAAGCATTCTCATTCCCCACTCTTGGTCTACTTGGCGATTTTCTACTTGAGAGGTATAGCCCATTGTTTCTCTTAGGTGCATTATGTTTATGCTTGTCTTTCATGGAGATGGATCTTGAGCTATGGTACATGAGTTAGTTCTGGAGGGTTCATTTGAGAGATGGTTTAACATTTCTTATCTCCATTTTCATATGTTGTTATGCTAGTTGATTTTGGGAGATGATTTTATATTGGGCATATTCCTTGGATAAGGAATGATTTATGAGTTTGATCTTCTTGTGAGGGGCTTACATACATGATTAGTTATATGTTATGGTTTGGGAGTTGTTGTGGCTTCTTGTTGGGGTTTTATGGAGGAGATCTTACTTGCATAGTTTACATCTAGAGGTATGTGTAGAAGGACATGATACAGGTTATGATTTGCATAGTTTCTCTTTGGTCTTGGTTATCTTCCTAGATGTTTAGTTTTGCCTACATTGGATTTGAGATTGGTTAGAGATTTGATCACTAGTTTGTGCTTATGTATGTCATGTGAGAGATGACATGGTTATTCCTTTATCACTTTCCTCTGTTGGTTGTGGAGAGCTTGAGAGACTATTGAATTTTTTTTTATGAGGGTTGTTCTTGCAAGTTATTGGTTTATGTGTTGTGGATATCTTTGAGACTCGATGGATTCACTTCTATGAGATGTTGTGAGTGGATTGGTTATTTATTTGACATTATCTTTTGCAGTGGGAGCTTCTTGGTATATATGTGCTAGGTATTGATCTTGAGGATTGTGATTTCAGGTTACAAATTGGATATGTTAATTATGTGAGATTCACTTTGTATACCTTTGGAGGTATGGATAGTTGGATGGGTTTGGCACTTGCTGCGAGTGTTATTTCAGCTATGGATATTTTGACAACTATAGATACATGTGATCACCTTTGGATCGGGTGTTTGTACTTGAAATTTTAGTTGGTATAACATTTTATGACCTTCTAATGTGACAGGTTGGGTGGCTTTCTCTTTGGATGGCTTTTATGTATGGGTATGTGCAGGATCATGGTGTACCAAACTATGGCTTTAAGTGACAGTGAAAAACTAGCAAATTAGGGTTATGTCAACTTGACACATAATTTTAAAGTGGTTCTAGACTTTATATCAAAAATTTGTTGTAAAATAATTTGTAGGAAATTGAATCTAGTTTCTAAACTACAAGGTCTTAGCTAGAGAAAAAATTATTTGATTGGTCAAAAGTTTGGATTTTAATGCAGTACTACAAAAATTTTAGGGCAAAAATAAAAAGTAGGTGTATGCCTGACCACCTTAATCAAAATCAAATGATAATATTTTTTAATATAATTATAGATATAAAAATTAGACTCATGCCCAGATGTGATGCATATTTTTGGGAATTTTTATTCCAAATAAATAATTAATTATGAATTTTCTACTATACTATTTTTAGAAATTAAAAATTCCTGTGTCTAACCACCTTAACTAGTTCAAAAAAAAAAAAAATTAAGCTTTTCTTATACTAGTCGAAGCATAGAATGTGACACATCTTTTCGATTTCACAAATCTTATACGGTTTGAAAGTTATAGCTATTTTTCAACCAGTATGTCAATCAACACTTTGTAGCTAACTACATTAGAAAATAAGTAATAATTACTTACTGAACTCATAATTTGACAAACCTTACATTTATGAAAAGCTAAGAAAATTATTAAGAAACTATTTTCATTACATCAAATTTTGGTGAAAAAAAAGTCATTAGCAACATGCTTGAAGTAAAAAACACATAAGAACATGCCAAAAACACATTTTCGGGATGTTTTAAAGTTGAACATATCAGGTTGGTATCAAAAGATATAGTAGGACTTATAAAGGTATTAATTATTTTTATTTAGTATCAGGATGGGTGGGAAAAATGTTGGAATAGATTTTGAAATTCTTTCAGGCATTTCAGAACTACATATTTTTTAGATTGCCACTTTTTGGCACACCATGATCTTGCACATACCCGTATGTCTTGTGATAGTGACATAATAGGAGGTGAGATCATGTTTGAGATGCTAAATACTTTGATTTTGTTGTGGTACTAGGATGAAGCACTTATGTACTTTGATCCATGATGGTGGATATGTTAGGAGTGATTGTTCCCTTGTTCATTTATGTGGCTAGAAATTGATCCTATGCAATGTATACAATAAGTGAGAGATTGTTGAGATAATGGGCATTACACACATTGTATAATATTGTTATATTGTATTATTTTATTTCGTTATGTAATGTTTCATGTAGATGGATGTGCAACGTGGAAATATTCCCATGGGATATACTTGATGAGTTGTATTATACTATTGTGATAATATTTGATGTGATTATTTAATAGTGGGGAAAAGAATTAAAATTGTTATATTAAATGTGGGGTCAATGGGTTAGGTAGCACATGGTTTATGTAATACCACTTGGTGGTTTTGTGAGACTTGCTACTATATAAGAATCCACAAGGGTAGTTGTTGGTGTGACACAATAGAAGGCAAAAAAGAGTAGAGTCGAGTGAGACAAGGCTTGATAGGCTAGCCAAAGGAGCATTTGTGAAGGTTGGAAGCATGGCATGGGATGTGTGGATTCATGCTTGTTCACATGGATTGCTTGGTTGTGGATATGGCATTGACAGCTTCTATGGCTATATTGCAATTGTGTTTTTGCTGAATAATACATGGTGATGGATGCTTTTGGAGGCAAGGTTTTTCCCTCAATGAGGGTTTCGCAGGGTATATCTTGTGTCACATTTTTGTGGGTATGTTGTCTATTCTCTTGCACGTGGATTTAAATTGCAAATTCATATTTCAAATTTATTATGGGTTATGTGGAAACAATTATATTCTTTTTTGCAAGTTTCCTTACAAAAATGACCTAATGTCATGAATTAACAATACCTTTGGAGGAATGTTTGAGTGAGCCCTCATGGGGCCTTTCTCCTCAACTACCACATCATATAACTTGAATTTGGGTGCTTCACAAACCAAATTCTTTACTAATATTTTAGAACCCTTCTTCTCCTTCACACTAGAGGTGGATGTCATTTTGCTTTGTTAATGAAGAATTTCAATGACATATCACCTTGCCAAACTATTTTCCTTCCAATTCCCTTAGCAAAACAAAAATTTTTGCTCTTAATTATCTAGGTGCTTGAAATTACTCTACTCAAATTGATCTCTATATCTGGAACTGATGTAGTATCTTCTTTAGATTTACAATTCCAACCATCTACTTGTATGATTAGTTGGATGTGGTTGCTTCACCCAACTAATTGGTTTAGGTGACAATAACTTCATCACCTTTCCTTATGTCTTCCTCTTATTTCCTTACCCATATTTGATACATCTAAGTTTTGATCTCATCAACCTTTGTTTTCCCTTTATTCTTCACTAGAATTTACTATAGCTCGGTTCATACAACTTCTTCCCAAATGACCAATCTTTTTGCATGCATAACATCTCATATTAGTATGTCTTTTTCTGAAGTGAGTTCTTACACAATTTTCTCCAATGTGGTCATACTCTCCACATAGATAGCATCTTCCCCACGCATTGTAGTCCCAACCAATAATTTCTCCTTGTCTAGTTGTATTGTACTAATTATTTGGTTTGCACTATTTGGATCTGCACTCAAAAGATTTGCGACCATACTTCTGACATGTGTGGTAGTTTCCTTCAAACTTTGGTCTAGTTCTACATTCATTCACCTTGTGTCCATACTTATTAAAATTATAACAATATCCATTGAACTTGGGGTTCATAGTATTACTCTATCAAATGTTTGATGTATGTCCTATTTTTCCATAATTGTTACATGTAGGCTTATTGTTCTTTTGTGCTTCTTATTTTGACGATTCTCCTTGTTCAGTTACTGAAGGTGGAGTAAACCCTAAGCCAATAGTGTCTTTGTGCCTTTTCTAAGTTTGTTTATACAATTGATTCATGCTTTCTTGTAACCTCAACATTCTTTCATTGAGTTACTTTTGAGCTCTTAGATCATTCTCGAGTCTTTCATTCTCTACTCTTAGATTGATGGTTTCATAATTTAGCCGATTTGCCATATATGCCTAATGTTGTGATAGTTGTTGAATTTCATTAGTATTTTCTTATAATCTTGTTGCAAGAAATTGTTTTTCTTCTTCTATCATTTCTTTGGCATTTTCTACTTTGTTCTTTTGTTCCATGACTTCACATAGTTGGGTAAGTGTAAGAAGTTGGGTCTCACTTTTGGACAAAAAGTGGAAGTATTTTTCCTATTTTTGAAGTTTCTAGTCAATTGATGTCAAAGTTTGAGGCATTTAGAGATTAAATATAAAAAACTTCAAAAATAAAAATTTTAGTGTTCGGAATCTACTTTTTGAATATGTAATTTTTTTTTTGTACCCATATGATAGATTTTGTTTTTGGTATGGATCTTTAAAAACCACTTTTTCAAAATTCCTATTTTAGGAGCATACCATGCGCGTGTATGGACACCATAATTTGACACAAATAAATGAATTTTTGTAAATCCTTTTAAAGGGAGTTACCTAATACACCTAAGATTGATGACAATATTTTTCCTTAATTTTATATTGAATAATTTTTTTTTTATTAATTATTAATTGGCTATAAAGGTAATGTTTAAAATGTCTCATGTACAAACATCATAATTTGATCAAATTTTCATTTTTTTCAAAAACTCATTTTTTTAACCTCAAAATAATTGTATGTAGATTGATGAAATAAATTAATTTAAGAAAAATTATAAAATAAAAAAATTATTACAACTTTAGTAACTTCACTATTTTACATTTAGGTACCACCTTTCATTAAAAAATAATGCAAAAATAGTAAATAAAATCATAGCACTATAAAATTTATATTGCTGAAATCAAGATGGTGAGAGCTCTAATTGGTTTTTTTTTTCATAAAAAAATTTGATTAGGAAGACCCTCTAAAAATTATGGCAAGACATGAATTTGTTAGTTCAATGCCTTATCCAAATCTTGATAGGTCAAGGCATAAGCTTGGTCTCACCAAGCCTATCCCAAACCAAAATCTAAGGTAGGAAGAAAAAATCCCACCACATGTTGTAAGAAACGGGTACCCATTTTGAAAAAGTCAAATCAGCCCATAAAATCCCCGACAATTTTTTTTTCAAATTTTTAGAAATGGGTACCCATTTTTTAAAAGTAAAAAATAGGTACCCATTTCTGAAAAAAATGGGTACCCGTTTCTAAAAAATACAAATTTTTTATGTTTTAAAAAACGAGTACCCTCTTTTTGAAAATAAAAAAATGGGTACCTGATTTAAAAAAAATGGGTAACCATTTCTTAAAGAGCATGATCTCAATCTATGGACTTCCACAGATTTGATACCCAACTTCTTGCTTCTACCTAGCCTAAATGAGTGACTTTCCTGTTCTCTTTTCAGTTTTCTTACTTCTTCTTGTAGAATGGTATTCCTCCTTAGTAGATCTTCTATGGCTACACCTACTTCTTCTACACTTCTTTCTTTGTAGAAGTCTTCCATTCTTTCTTCTATGTAGAGATTTTCATTCATCTGCACTGCTAACTCTTTTCTTCTTTTTAGAGAGTGAGTGAGTTGCTCTTTGAGCTTCTTGACTTGCTCCATAGCCATATGTAGATCTAGTTTTTCATTCTCATTGGTTTTTTCTAACTTATACACTTCCATTCCCTTATATCTTTACTCTCAAGATACTAAGCCTCTAATAGGAGAACCTTTCTCTAATACCAATTGTTGGAAATGTAATTATAGATAGGTGTTTGAGAGGGGGTTGAATTAGGAACCACTTAAAACTTTTCACTTTGATTGCTTTTTGTCTTTCTTTATTAGATTGTCTAATCTAGTGTCATGCATGAAACATAAAGCAATAAAGAAATCAACACCATAACACTTTGACACAATATTTGGTAACCCAAAAACCCTCCAAGGTGAAGGTAAAACTGGGGTGGGGATGACACCCACAATGCTTCATTACTGTAGTAATAAAGTTGGCCTGTTATAGCTTACAATTAATCACTTTTGGTGATCTAATCTATTAGGAGTAAAAGGACTACTAGGTCCACCTTGTGAAAGGATTTTATAAAACAATTAAGTATGTACTTTGTTAGGAGATTTTACAAAGGACTATAAGGTCCACATTGTTAGAGGATTTACCTGATGCACCGGGTAGGATGCAATCAACAAGATGATCCCATGCTTGCAACTTTATTTTCTGATATAGATCTTCTCTATTGAAGTTTGTAGTCACTTGACTATAATAGATGTGTCTCTACTCTTCCCTTTTATACTACTTGGTAGCCACAAAACTTAATTGAAAATCAATCTACTATTATTCACACTTTCTTTTTTCCCATTTCATTCCATCTTATTTTTGTTCCACTCTTCCATCATTTGACAAAATGTTACATCTTTCTTATATAGCCATCCAATCAATATTTTCATTCCAAGTTGGTTTCAAATGAGAAGGTACCTTTTTAATAATCAAATTATATCTCCAAGTTGGTTGATGTTGATGCTCAGGTAAAATTATTCACTTAGGTGATACTTCTTTCTCGATTAACACTGTGATTCTTGTTCCATATGCTCATGCTTAGTTAACACCATTTAATCAGTTCATACTAGATACTGGGTTTACACACGATCTTCTCAATCTGTTCAGGCTACACTGAAACATGACGTGTCAAAGAAAGCATAGTTGTAGTATTAGCTAACCTTCCTAAATAACCACTAAGTGTTTTGGCACTAATTGACAATATATCTTGACATAGGGTCAACAAGTTGGATTCATACAAGTAGCCTACATAGTTTGCATTGAGAATGAAAAATTTAATTTGAGTGAAATTATAAGTGCATAGTTGGTTGAGAACCTTGAAAGGATCAAGAAGGTTAAGAATAGCCAGTTCAGATTCCAATCCTTGATAACACATATATTTTTCCATTCGATCAAAAGATTTCCTTTTATGTGAGTAGTTGAATTACTTAGCATTTGTAGGTGTACCATGGAGAAGATATTAGATATGCATAATAAGCATCCTATTGATAAGTTCAATGATAATGCAAACCTTATCATGAAGACCTTTTAGTATGAAATGAAGGGATGATATAGAGTACCACCATCTATGGTAGAGAAGTTCAGCAATGATATTTTTTTAATTTTTGATACTGATTTGACATATATTGATGTAGTTGAGCCACTTGGCTATGAGGTTACAAAAGAAGAAATTAAGGGACATGCATAAATAATCCTTAAATTTGATAAGGATAAAGAGTTTAACAAGCTTGGGACCTATTATGAATTAATAAAATAAAAAAGTTAGGCTATTGGATCAAATCGATTAATTATTTGTTGTCTTTGATGTTACAAAAATGTCATATCAGTTTCCATCAGTGCTTGCTGAGCTCACTCAAGCAGTGAAGACAATTTTCTGTCTACCGAGTGTTCCTATTCTTGTCGAGTTCAAAAGGTAGTATCTATTGAGTTCACTCGGGAGTTGAAGGAAACTTTGCTCATGATGAGTGTTAATTGAGCTCACTCGGTTAATGAAGGAAAGTTGGATGGAACCAGTGCTAACTGAGCTCACTTAGTTACCAAAGGATCTCTAGTATTATTCAAGCTCACAGTGATAGTGTTGACTGAGCTATGTAGTGAGAAACATGTTTCATAGTATTCGTCGAGTCACCAGTGCAAACCGAGTTCAAGACTACTTGAATGTGATTAGTATGACTGAGCCTCTATGTCTTCCAAGTGCATGATGATGCTAAGTATTGATAGTGGATGCCGAGTATTTGAACCTCACCAAGTAAGTCTTTAGAACCTGAGTTTCTACACTTTGGCCAACTTTGTAATTTTTTAAACTTGCATTCTAGTGGACTAAGGTGATGAATGCTGATTATTCGAAGTTGTATTTGAGCCAACTTGACAAAGTGGATGATATAAGTATAAGGTCAAGTTGTGATTTTGAAGTGTAATTTCATGATGATATAATTGAAGAACTAAGACATGAGAGGAGGAAGCAAATTTGAAGGATAAGTAGAATATCCTTGTGGAGTAGCAAAGTCTTATTTGATCAAGAAGGATCAAGTACAAGCCTGAATAGAGATATGTAATGAGAAAATCAGTTGCATTCAAATCATGTCATCTCATTGTTATTTTCTAACCATTGTAACAATGATCTAAATCTCTTAATAGAGTTAGCTTAACAACTATTTGTAAATCCTCTAACAAGGTGGAAGTTCTATCGAATTGTCTCAAGACCTTTGACAAGGCCACTCCTAACATGGTGATTAAATCCTCTAATAGGGTCACACCTAACAGTGTATTTTGTAACCTTTAATAGGGTTGGCTCCTAACAGAGCTCACTTCAGAAGAGTGAAAACAATAACTAGTTGCAATTGGTGGTTTTCCCAAATTGGGTTTCCACATTAAATCTTGTTGTCAAATGTGTTCACGCTATTTACTTTTATGTATTTGAAAATAAGTTAAAGTAATAGTAATCATAAATAATATCCAAAGATTTGTTTGTAAATGTTTACCAAGCTTCAACAGTATTAAATTTTTAGCTTTCTTTTGTATTGACATCTAAGGGATCTAGGATTTATTTTAGTGGTAACTGATTCACCCCTCCCCTCTCAGTTACTTCTCTTATATTTCCAACAATTGGTATCAGAGCCTTGGCACTTGCAGAGAAGGTTTCAAGGACCTAAGCTGAAGATCAGGATGTCTTATAGAAGAGAGATTCCCAAGCTAAATAGAGACAATTTTGTAGCATGGCAAGGACTAATGAGACTACATCTGGGTAGTATTAGTGATTCAGGTTGCAAATATCTTGATATTGAATACAAGACTCCCACTGCAACTTTTTCTATTGAAGATATTTCTAAAAAGAAGAATCATAACATCATGATGATTGATATTGCACCTACTCTCAGTTATGCTAAATTTGATTAGGTAAAGGATCACAAAACTGCTCATGTAAAAAGAGCCAAAGTAGAAAGCCTTAGAGGACAATTTGATCAGATGAAGATATTGCAAAATATGTGGAAAGAATCAAGGCTAGTGTAAGTGCAATCAAAGCATCTAGAGGAGACATCAAGGAGGAAACTGTTGTAAGTAAAGTGCTTAGAACTCTTCTTCCTATTTATGCAATTAGAGTATCTGCTATTCAAGAGATGAGATGTGATCCAAATTGTAAAACGTCTTTGGATGCTCTAGTTGGATGATTGACAAATTTTGAGTTAGATAATTTTGATAGCTATGTTCCTACTTCAAAGAATATTGAGTCTACATTTGAAGCTAAACTTTCACTCAAGAAAAAGGGAAAAAAGTTATCTAGTCAATTAGGAAGTGAAGAAGATGGAACATCAGAAGAAAGTTTAGAGAGTGATCTTGAAGTTGTTGAATCCCTACTTGCAAGGAAATAATTAAAAGGTAGAGGAAAGTACAAAGGTAAAGTTCCTCTGATCTATTTTTCTTGTGAAGAATTTGGTCACATTGCTACTAGGTGTCCAAACAGAGAAAACAAAGATGAAAACTAAAGTCATAAGTACAAAGGCAAGAAGAATTTCAAGAATCACAAGAACCACAAGGAAAAAGGTAATAAATCTTGTTTCATGGCTAATTATGATAATAGTGAAGATGAAATGGTATATATCATTGTGAAAGATGAATCTGATGATGATGGAGATAAAATGGCACTTATCTCTCATGTTAGCAAAAATGATACATGGATTATTGAAAGTGGCTGCTCACATCATATGACTAGAGATAAAACAAAATTTGAAAATATGTAACCTTATGATGGAGGTAGTGTAATATTTGGAAACAATGAACCTTGTTGCATAAAAGGTAAAGGGCATATCTCACTGACCAATAAACTTGTATGTGACAATACTTATTTAGTTGAAGGATTAAAGAATAATCTATTGAGTGTGGCATAGTTGAACAACATTGGATTCAAGGTAGAATTTGTAAGAGGCAAGGCCAAACTACTGGATGGAAAAGGAAATCTGGTTGGATCTGGCAAGAAAATAAAAGGTAATCTATTTTATCTTGATCTCAGTAAAAGTTGATGTTTTGTTGCTCAAGTAGAAGAAAGTTGGTTATGGCACAAAAGACTATGTCATGTAAACTTTGATAATCTAGTTAAGATTAGCAAACATAAGAGAGTAAGAGGTCTTCCTAGTTTGAAGAAACTTGACATAGGTCTATGTAAGAATTGCCAAATTGGTAAGATGGGAAAGACTAGTTTCAAAAGAAAAAAATATCAGTCTGAAGAAGTCTTAGAGATTGTTCATAATGACTTATGTGGTCCTTTTGGAATAGAGAGTTATAGTGGAGAAACATTTTTCATTCTTTTTGTTGATGATTATTCTAGAATGATGATTGTAATGTACTTGAAAGAAAAATTTAAATCTTTTCAAAAGTTCAAGTTGTATCTGATAAGAGTAGAAAAAGAAACTGGAAAAAGTTTAAAATGTTTAAGATCAGATAGAGGTGGTGAATTCATCTCCAATAAATTCAATAAATTTTTCATTAAAAGTGGAATTAAAAGACAAGTATCAGATCCTGGTACACCATAGTGAAATGGTATATCTAAAAGAAGAAATAAATCTATTATGGATTGTGCAAGAACCCTGATGATTGAAAAGAATGTTTCTCTCAAATATGAGAAAGAAGCTATCAGAACTACACTTCATACCTTGAACATAGTATAGTTGAAGAAAGACTCAAACCAAACACCTTATCAGCTATGGTATGGTGACAAACCTAATGTAAGTTACTTGAAAGAATTTGGTAGCAAATGTTATATCTTGAAAGAATTTAGAAAAGGAAAATTTTATGTAAAAGGTGATGAAGACATATTTCTAGGATACTCCAATAGAAGCAAAGCATATAGATGTTTGAAACTATCTACTTGTAAAATCATAGAAAGTGCACATGTGAAAATTGATGAGTTTGTAGAAAGGAGTGAAGAAGAAAGCTGCACAGAGCTAGAGGATTATAGAAGTTTTTTTTACTATGAACCTAATACTTTTCCAACCACATCAGAAGGAAATAAGGCTTCACCTCCTGAGTCCCCAAAATCTCCAATAGTTATCAAGTTTCATACTATGCAACTTGAGGCATAGTCTAAAGGACCCAAGTCATAGTGAGAGGCTACTGAGCTAATTCAAACTGAGTCTGATGGACCCGAGTCATAGATAGTGGGACCCAAGCTTGACACTGAAGTTGATGATGAAATCAATGGAACTCATTTTTTATCCAAAGTGCCTATGTTATCAAGATATGTTAGAAGACATCATGCACTTGATCAAATCATTGGAGACAAATCTGATGGAACAATGACAAGAAGTAAATTGAAAGGTACATATTTAATTTCTAAATTTGAACCTAGAAATGTTAAAGATGCATTGGATAATGAAATCTGGGTTAAGGCAATTAACGAAGAAATATAGTAGATTGAGAAGAATAAAACTTGGACTCTTGTTCCTAGACCCAAGGATAAAAATGTAATTTGCACAAAATGGGTATTTAGATATAAGTTGAATAAAGATGAAGAAGTTTCCAGAAATAAAGCAAGGTTGGTATGTAAAGGCTATTCCCAAGAAGAAGGTATTGATTATGGTGAGACTTTTTCTCCTATTGCAAGATTGGAAGGTGTTAGAACTTTACTTTCATATGCAACACAAAAAGGATTTAAATTGTATCAAATGGATGTTAAATCTGCATTCTTGAATAGAATTCTTGATGAGGAAGTCTACATTGAACAACCAAAAGTTTTGTAGATCCTAGAAAAAGAGACATGGTTTGCAAATTACACAAAATATTATATGGTCTCAAGTAAGCTCCTAGAGCTTGGTATGAAAGACTACATAATTATTTGGTACAAATTGGTTTTTAAAGAACAAATGATAACAGCAGCCTATATATCAAAGAAGGACCAGACAAAAAGATTATATTGACATAAATATCTGTTGATGATACCTTATTCATAGGACAAGATGACTTATGCAAGACATTTTTAGAAGAAATGAGTAAAGAATTTGAAATGTTTTTGTTTGGTGAGATAAAATTATTTGTTGGATTAAAAATACAATAGAACAAAAATGGTATCTACATCACTCAATCAAAATACATCAAGGAGATACTGAAGAAATTTTGATAGAGGGATGCTCTGATACCACTGACGAAGGGCCACACCACCCTTACCAACTCATAACCAAGAATGCAACACTCTAGTTTGGATCCAAATCCACACTCTAGCAGAAACCTCCGAGATCTCAACTTTGTGCTCACAAGACACCAAGCAATCTCCTTGTTTCTAAATTGCAGTCACTAGCTCTTCTCCAACTTTATCCAAAATCCAAGTGTAAACTGCCTCACTTTCGACGCTCTGTCTACACACTCACAAGTCCATCACAATCCTACTGTAAATTTCCTTACATTCAACACTCTGTCCACAGACTCAGGAAAACTCATTCTTCACTTCCTCCTTCTCTTTAACACCTTGAAGCCTTCCAAGCTTTCCAAGCTTCACCTTCCACAACTTCTACTTCCTGAGCTTCTCCTTCTTGAGCTTCTACTCCTCAAGCTTTCACTTCTCAAGCTTCTCCTTGAGCTTCTACTCCTCGAGCTTCTACTCCTCGAGCTTGATTAGAAATGCTCATATGCCTTGCTTAAATAGGCACTTACCACCCCATGCATGACTTATCCACAACCTTCTAGAATTCCTCCACAACCTTCTACAACTTCCATAACCTTCTAGAATTACAACTAAGCACCACCATGTGGCCCAATTAGAAAATTACATTTCCTTTATATATCACAACAAATATTAAATGCAAGATTTAAGAAACTTTCCACAATCTTCTAAGATGCCACCTACACACCTTGATTAATGGAATGACAACTAATTTCTCATTTTTTTATTTTATGCCACCTATGCACCTCGAAAATAGAAATTTCTCCTTTTTTATTTTTCTCCTTTTTCCCTTTTTTATTTATTTATTATTTCTCCTCTAATTTTTGTCACTTTCTCTCTCCTCCAATTTTATTTTATTTTTCCAATTTTTTTTTGCAAGATGCTCTTGCATCAGACTCCCCTGGTAGATAGAAAAGTGTGTCCCACACTTTGACTCCACAAAAGAAAGATCTACCACCATCTTCATCTTCACCAAAGGTTTCCACCTCAATGGGGACAAGAAAACCACCATGCAAATCTTCCACATCTGCATTACTCTATCAAACACCAGAATCTCAACCATCCAATTAGTATGCTCACTCCCAAGAACAAACTGAACATAATGTTGCATTAGCAAACTTCCATTCACATCAACAAATAGTGTGTCCATACTAGCAATAACAAACTCTACATCAGCAGCCACATGTAGATCTCCATCAACACATGCCAAACTCTCAACACTAGCAACCTCATTGCTCACAACAAGATGCTCTGCAAGATACAAGTCACCACCAACAACAACTAGATCATCCACAACCAAGTGCTCCATAATCTCCATGTCAAACTCAACCAATTGATCATGAAAACCAACTTCTATACCAACATCAAAAACATTAGGAATATCTTCAACAACAACCTCTAGTTACTCTGCAGGTTCTGCATCAGGCTCCAAAAACTGATCAGCAAAACCATCCTCTTCCACCTTGACCTTCTTAGCTTGATCAGCCAATCTAGCATCCAACCGAGAAATCATCTTAGAAAAATTCCTCTCCGCTATATCATGGATTTTTGCAATCATCTTAGGGTCCAATCCTCTTGGAGCCATCTCCCAAGATCTTCATAAACCCTCTGCAACAAATCCTTCCCACGCTCCTTGTGACAACCTCAAATTATTTGCAAGTCAGATCACAACTTGCCACCTCGCATGAACAATTAGGAACCACATCACAAGTCTAGGACAATGGATTTTCAATCAACAAGCTCGCCACAATCATGCATCAACAAGATCAAACTTCCATCTTCCCATCCATTAATCAATCTGCATGTCCTCCCAAGGTCCTGGTGCAAACTACCTTAGCTTCGGCGATCTCTTTACACACTCAGGAACTCCCACTCTAATAAACTTCACCCAACCAAGGTCCTGGTACAAACTGCCTCACACTTTGACGATCTGCTTGTACACTGAGGAACGCCTTCTCTGATAAACTTCACCCAACCAAGGTCTTGGTATGAACTACCTCACACTTTGGTGATCTACTTGTACACTCAGGAACTCCTGCTCTGATAAACTTCACCCAACCAAGGTCCTGGTACAAACTGCCTCACACTTCAGCAATCTACTTGTACACTTAGGAAAACCTACTCTGATACCACTGATGAAGATACATCTCTGATACCACTGATGAAGGGCCACACCACCCTTACCAACTCATAACCAAGAATGCAACACTCTAGTCCAGATCCAAATCCACACTCTAGCAGAAACCTCCGAGATCTCAACTTTGTGCTCACAAGCCACCAAGCAATCTCCTTGTTTCTAAATCGTAGTCACTAGCTCTTCTCCAACTTTATCCAAAATCCAAGTGTAAACTACCTCACTTTTGGCGCTTTGTCTACACACTCACAAGTCCATCAAAATCCGGCGCTCTATCCACAGACTCAGGAAAACTCACTCTTCACTTCCTCCTCTTTAACACCTTGAAGCCTTCCAAGCTTTCCAAGCTTCACCTTCCACAACCTCTACTTCCTAAGCTTCTCCTTCTTGAGCTTCTACTCCTCAAGCTTTCACTTCTCAAGCTTCTCCTTGAGCTTCTACTCTTTGAGCTTCTACTCCTCAAGCTTGATTAGAAATGCTCATATGCCTTGCTTAAATAGGCACTTACCACCCCATGCATGACTTATCCACAACCTTCTAGAATTCCTCCACAACCTTCTAAAACTTCCATAACCTTCTAGAATAACAACTAAGCACCACCATGTGGCCCAATTAGAAAATTACATTTCCTTTATGGATCACAACAAATATTAAATGCAAGATTTAAGAAACTTTCCACAAGCTTCTAAGATGCCACCTAGACACCTTGATTAATAGAACGACAACTAATTTCTCATTTTTTTATTTTATGCCACCTATGTACCTCAAAAATAGAAATTTCTCATTTTTTCTTTTTCTCCTTTTTCCCTTTTTATTTATTTATTATTTCTCCTCTAATTTTTGTCACTTTCTCTCTCCTCCAGATTTTTTTTTTCCAATTTGTTTTTTTTGCAAGATGCTCCTACATCAAATTTGGAATGGAAGACTCAAAACTTATTGGAACTCTTATGTCTACTGGACATAACCTTTCCAAAAATGATGATTCCAAGGTAGTAGATTAGACCACATATAGATCAATGATTGAAAAATTGTAGTATGTAGTGCATACAAGGCCTGATATTGCATTAGCAGTTGGTATGGTGGCAAGATTCTCAGAAAATCCCAAAGAAAATCACATGATGGAAATCAAGAGAATTGTGAGATATTTGAAAGGTACTGAAGACTATGGCTTATGGTACAAACTTGGTGGCAATTTGGACTTGAAGGTGTTTAGTGATGCTAATTGGGCAAGTAGTATTGATGATAGAAAGAGAAATAGTGGTGGAGCTTTCTTTCTTGGTAAAAGACTAGTGTCTTGGACAAGAAAGAAGAAAAATTGTACATCTCAATTCACAATAGAGGTAGAATATGTGGCTACAATAGTTAATTGTTCAAACATTTTTTGGTGCAAATAATTGTTGGCAGGTATGAAAATAGAAATCAATGATCTAGTTGTTATATACTGTGATAACACTAGTGCAATAAATATATCAAAGAACCTAGTGATGCATTTCAAAAAAAAGCACATTGCTATAAAATATCACTTCTTAAGAGAATTGGTGCGGGATAAAGAAGTTAGATTGGAATATGTTAATACAAAAGAAAAAATTGCAGACATATTCACCAAGCCATTATCTATGGATGCATTCCTGTATTTGAGAGGTAAGCTAGGGGTCATTCCCCTATCTAAAGCTCACTAAATGAATTTTAGTGATGCATCAACAAGTGCATATTGAAGATCAATCAGTTGATGCAAAATTGGTAAGGGCATATTGCAAATGAATCAGTACTTGAGGTACATTGATAATAACAGATTGTTGTCTTTGGCACGTGTTGTCAAAGAGGAAGAAGTTTACTATCATATCTCAAAATAAAATTTCTCTAAGAGGGAGAATTTTATAGTAAGAGGGAGAAGTTTATAGTAGTTTTCTGACAGAGGGAGTTCTCATGGATGAAAATCAAAATGAAACTAAGGATATGTTCCTTACTTTATTATTGTTCAAAAATTTCATTGTGCTATGACATGTTGTGTTTCTATCAATGCCAAAGAGGGAGATTGTTGGATACAATTGATTAATTGTGTGTTGTCTTTGATGTTACAAAAATTTCATATTAGTTTTAGTCAGTGCTTGCTGAGCTCACTTAGATAGTGAAGACAATTTTCTGTGTCTACTGAGCATTCTTGTGTTTTCCAAGTTCAGAAGGCAGTATTTACCCAGTTCACTCTAGCATTAAAGGAAAGTCTATTGATGATGAGTGTTAATTGAGATCATTCGGTTAATGAAATAAAGTTGGATGGAACCAATGCTAACCGAGCTCACTTAGTTACCAAAGGATCTCTAGTATTATCTGAGCTCGTAGTGATAGTGTTGATCGAGCTATGTAGTGAGAATCAAGTTTCAAAGTATTCGTTGAGTCACCGGTGCAAATCAAGTTCAAGACTACTTGAAAGTGATTAGTATGGATTGAGCCTCTACATCTACGGAGTGTATGATGATGCCGAGTATTGAAAGTGGATGCTAAGTATCAAAACCTCACAGAGTGAGTCTTTAGAACTCGAGTTTCTACAATTTGGATAACTTTATAATTTTGTAAACTTGTATTCTAGTGGACTAAGGTGATGAATGTTCATTATTCTAAGTTGTATTTATGATAACTTGAAAAAGTGGATGATATAAGTATAAGGTCAAGTTGTGATTTCAAAGTGTAATTTCAAGATGATATAATTGAAGAACTAAGACATGAGAACAGGAAGTGAATTTGATGGATAAGAAGAATATCCTTGTGGAGCAACAAAGTCATATTCAATCAAGAATGATCAAGTATAAGCCTGAACATAGATGTATAATCAGAAAATTAGTTGCGTTCAAATTAGGTCATCTCATTGGTACTTTCTAAACATTGTAGTAGTGATCTAAATCTCCTAACAGAGTTAGCTTAATAGATATTTGTAAATCCTCTAACAAGGTGGCAATTCTATTGAACTCTCTCAAGACCTCTAACAAGGCCACTCCTAACAGGGTGATTAAATCCTCTAACAAGGTCACACCTAATAGTGTGTTTTGTAACCTTTAATAGGGTGATTAAAACCTCTAATAGGGTCACACCTAATAGTGTGTTTTTTAACCTTTAACAAGGTTGGATCCTAACAAAGCTCACTTTAGAAGAGTGAAAATAGTAACTAGTTACAATTGGTGGTTTTCCCAAATTGGGTTTCCACGTTAAATATTCATGTCAAATGTGTTCATGCTATTTACTTTTATGTGTTTGCAACTAAGTTAAAGTAACAGTAATCACATATAATATCCAAATATTTGTTTGTTAATGTTTACCGAGCTTCAACATTATTTAGTTTTTAGCTTACTTTTTTACTTACATCTAAGGGATCTGGAATTTATTTTAGTGGTAACTGATTCACCCCTCCCCTCTCAGTTACTCCTCTTATATTTCCAACATAGGGATCATTATAGAAATCAATTCAAAAGAAAGTTGATTTGGTGTTAAATAAGTCAATGCTAGAAGAAGGCATGACTGAAGAAGAAATAAGTGTTGTGAAGCAAACCATAATAGGGTTGAAGCAGATTTGTAAACAAGGGATGATGTATGTGCCACCTTGGCATTAGCAGGGCCATCTAAAGGTGTTACCATTATAGTTCCTTTTTTAGCTACATCTATAGTACCTAATGTAGTAGTTTCACAGGATCAACAACCTATTACACTTGCTATTCCACTATCTAAGCCATCAGAAGAAGAAGTGGAGGTAGTTGAGGTGAAAAGAAAATCATTTAGATTGGCTAAAGTAAAACATGAATCTCCTGATTCCCCTAGGAACAAAAGAATGAAAGCTATGGCTACAGGACCTGGGAAGAGACACAAGTAGATAATGCCCAACATACCCAAGAAAAAGATGAGAGGAAAAATATAGCCTAAAAAGCTAGTAGAGAAGCAACCTGAAGTAGAAAGCATAGTAAGAAAGGCACAAAAGCCTATTGAGAAGTTAAATAATGCAATCATTGATGAAGGTAATTTTGTGCAATTAAACACGTTTTACCATCTCTACACTGGAATTGATAGATTGGAACTTGAGAATGCAATTATTAAATAGTTGATATTGTCTAATAAAATATTTGAAGACATTAAGGATGTCCTAAAGATGTCTATGAGAGGTTAATAAATACAAGAAAGAGGGTAGCACATGAAGATAAAGTTATTCAAGAAAACTAGCTTAGAAAATTATGTAAGATTGATAGTAAGGAACACCTACATAGTAAGGAACACCTAGCAAGTTTACTAGAGAGTTTTGAATCCTATCTTAAGAACAAGACTAGAAGTATACTTCTTATGGGAGGTAATTATCAAGAAGTCAATGAAGAAATAGTAAAATCTATAATACAGATGATGGCAGATCTAAACAGGAAGTAGTAGTAGAAACTTAGATCATCATTGGCACTAACGCAATGTAGACTAACAACACAAATATCACAATTGATATAGTAGAAGATCCATGGAAGGATTATGACACTAATGTTGGCAATCTGACCAACTATACTAGCTTAGAAGAAGAGGATTATGAAAAGAAGAAGCTAGAAGGAGAAGAAAATAGAAAATAAGAGGAAGAAAAGAAAAGATCAAGAAAATTAGAAGACAAAAAGAAAGAGGAAGAAGGAAAGATAAAAGAAGAGGAATAAAAGAGGAAAAAAGAAGAGGAACAAAAGAAGAAGAAAGAAGAATAAGAAAATAAAAGGAAGAATAATAAAAGAAAAGGAAACTTGAGAAAGAAGAGGAAGAGAGAAAGAAGAAGGTGGAAGAACATAATAAAATTGAGGAGGAAAGAAAGAAATAGGAAGAAGAGAAGAAGGAAAAGGAAGAAGACGAGAATAAAAGAAAAAAATAGGAGGAGAAGAAAGAGGAGGAAGATGAGAAAAAGGCTAGTGTACCTAGCTCTTCTGGGACACTCCTTACCTTAGCAACATTGACATAATTATATGATGATGACTAGACTGATATGATCTCATCACTCAACAAGATCACCAAGAAATAGAAAGGTTAAGAGTCTACAATGCTCTTTGATGGAGGTAACAGAGAGACTGCAGAAAACCTTGACTATAAAGATTATTGAGTCAGATCCCTAGGAGAAAGAAAAAGTTGTAGTACAATATTTTGATGCAGAATTCACCAACATATCTGATATTACAACTATTCAAGTGCAAGCCAAATATGATGCACAAATGTTTAACATTCTCTATTAGAATATCAGAAATGATTTGGGAGTTCTTGATGCATGTATCTATTGGAAATATAAGAGGAGTAATTGAGAGGGAAGGGGTGAATCAGTTACTACAAAAATAAATCCCAAATCCCTTAGATGTTAGAACAAAATAATTCTATGAAAGCTAATTTTTTTTTATGCTTGACAAACAAAGAAATGATGTAACTTAGTAAATACTAAAAATGCTCGACATACACTTAACATGAAAGTCTTAAGATGTTATTTGTGATCACTTATTACTTTATCTTAGTTGAAAACACATAAAATAAATAACATGAACACATTTGACACCAAGATTTAACATGGAAACCCAATTTGGGAAAAACAACCAATTGTAACTAGTTACTGATTTTCACTCTTCTCAAGTGAGCCCTATTAGGAGCCAACCCTATTAAAGGATACAAAACACACTGTTAGGTGTGACCCTATGAAACAATTTAATCACCTTTTTAGGAGTGGCCTTGTTCAAGGTCTTTAGACAATTCAATAGAACTGCCACCTTGTTAGAGGATTTACAAATAGTTGTTAAGCCAACTTTGTTAAGAGTTTTAGATCACTACTACAATGGTTAGAGATTAAAAATGACATGACTGAATTTCTGATGCAACTAAATTTTTGATTATAGGTCTCAATTCTAGCTTGTACTTGATCCTTCTTGATTGAATATATATTTTTAGCTTCTCAAGGATACTCTTCTTATCCTTTTGATTTGCTTCCTCTCAACATCATTAGATCTTCAAAAATCTTCCATGCATTCACATATAATTCATACTTTCCAACCCTCAACTTGACCTTTTTATTTATATCTTTCATTTTGTCAAGTTAGCTCAAATACAACTTAGAATAATTAATATTCAACTTCTTAGTTGGCTAGAACCACCAGATAAGTCAATTGAACTCAATATGCCAAAACAAGAAAATCCTTTGTTGGCTGACCCTACTCGGTAGACACTAACTCATAAATGATTTTCCTGTGTTAACCAAGAGAACTCAGTTAACACTACATACTTACTAAGTTTCTTTGGTAATTGAGTGAGCTCAGTTAGCACTAGTTCCATCCAACATTTCCTTTATTAATTGAGTGAGCTCGGTTAACAATCACCTTCCACAGACTTTCCTTTGGTACCTGAGTGAACTCGGTAGATACTACCTTTTGAACTAAGCAAACTCTAGATCGCTTGGTAGACATAGAAAACTATCTTCAATGCCCAAGTGAACTTGACATGCACTAACTAGTAATGATAAGAAATTTTATGTAACATCAAAGACAATACATAATTAATCAATTGTTCCAACAATCTCCCTATTTGCCATTGATAACAACATAATGTATGTCATAACATAATAAAATTTTTGAACAAGAATAAAGTAAGGAGCATATCCTTAGTTTCATTCTAATTCTCATCCATGAGAACTCCCTCTATTAGTGTGAACTCTTTTTGGTTTCAGTTTCTCCCTCGATTAGAAAGTTTCTATCTGCTAGAACTTCTGCCAAGTTCATTCTTCCTCTTTGACAATTTTCTCTATGAGATATGACCACAAATTTCTAAACAAAAATTTCTATGAGATATGATAGGAAAACTTCTCCCTCTTTGACATCTCATGCCAAAGACAATAATTAGTGAATATCAATGTACCTCTTGAGTACTGATTCATTTGCAATATACCCTTTTTAATATTGCACCAATTGAATGATCTTCAACATGCTCTGGTTGATGCATCGCTAAAATTTATTTATTGAGCCTTAGATAGGGGAATGACCCCTAGCTTACCTTTTAGATACAAAAATGCATCCTAAGGTAATGGCTTGGTGAATATTTCTACAATTTCTTCTTTAGTATTTACATATTCCAATCTAACTTCTTTATCTTGCACCAATTCTCTCAAGAAATGATATTTTATGGCAATATGCTTTGTTTTGGTATGTATCACTAGAGTCTTTGATATATTGATCTTGTACTAGTGTTACCACAGTATATAACTATTGGGTCCTTGATTTCTATCTTCATACCTGCCACTAGTTGTTCGAACCAAACAATGTTAGAAAAATTAACTATTGCTGCCACATATTTTTCCTCTGTTGGGGATTGAGAGATACAATTATGTTTCTTGCTTGTCCAAGACACTAGTCTTTTACCAAGAAAGAATCCTCCACCACTAGTATTTTTCCTATCATCAATACTTCCTTCCCAATCAACATCTATAAATACTTTTAAGTCCAAAATGCCTCCTATTTTGTACCAAAGACCATATTCTTCGGTATCTTTCAGATATCTCATGATTCTTTTGACTCCCATCAAGAGATTTTCTGAGAATCTTGCCACACACCAACTGCTAATGCAATATCAGGCCTTGTATGTACTACATACTACAATTTTCCAATCATTGATCTATATGTGGTTTGATCTACTTCTTTGGAATCATCATTTTTGGAAAGCTTATGTCTAGTAGACATAGGGGTTCCAACTGGTCTTGAATCCTCCATTCCAAATTTCTTTAATCTCTCCTTGATATATCTAGATTGAGTTACAATATAGATACCATCTTTCTTCTGTTGAATCTGCAATCCAAAAAGAATTTTATTTCTCCAAACATAGACATGTCAAAGTCTTTACTTATTTCTTCTAAAAATTCCTTGCACAATTCATCATTTCCTATTACTAAAGTATAATCAACAAATATTTCAGCCAACACAATCTTCTCATCTGGTCCTTCTTTGATATACAAACTACTGTTATCATTTGTTCTTTGAAAACCAATTTGTATCAAGTAGTTATGAAATCTTTCATACCAAGCCCTACGAGCTTTCTTGAGAACATATAATGCCTTATGTAATTTGTAGACCATATCTTTTTATCTAGGATCTACAAAACCTTCTCGCTGTTCAATGTAGACTTCCTCATCAAGGATTCCATTTAGGAATGCAAATTTTACATCTATTTGATAAACTTTAAATCCTCTATGAGATACATATGCTAGTAAAGTTCCAACACCTTCCAATCTTGCAATAGGAGCAAAAGTTTCACCATAATCAATAATTTCTTCTTGAGAATAGCCTTTACATACCAACCTTTCTTTGTTATGGAAACTTTTCCATCTTCATTGAGCTTGTTTCTGAATACCCACTTTGTGCCAATTACATTTTTATCCTTGGGTCTAGGAACAAGAGTCCAAGTTTTTTTCTTCTCTATTTGTTCTATTTCTTCATTAATTTATTCAATCCAACTTTCATTTTCCAAAGCATCTTTAACATTTCTAGGTTCAAATTCAGCAAGTAAACATGTACCTTTTAATTTCCTTCTTGTCATTATTCCATCTGATTTGTCTCCAATGATCTGATTAGGTGCATGATGCCTTCTGACATATCTTGCTAACATAGCTTCTTTGGATTTGGAATGAGTTTCACTGATTTCATCATGAACTTTAGTATCAAGCTTGAGTCCCATTGCCTATGACTTAGGCCCATCAAACTCATTTTTTTGTAACTCCATAGCCTCTGATTGTGACTCGGGTCCTTCATATTCTAAATTAGGTTGCACTATCTAAAACTCGATAGCTATTGGGGATTTTGGGGACTCAAGAGGTGAAGCCTCTTTTCTTTTAGATAGATTTGATAGGGTATCAGGTTCATAGTCGACAAATCTTTTGTAATCCCCAAGCCCTTTTTTGCCTTCTTCTTCACACTTTTCTACAAACTCATCAATTCTAACATGTGCACTTTCTATGATTTTATGAGTAGAAAAATTCAAACATTTGTATGCTTTACTTCTACAGGAGAATCCTTTAAATATGTCTTCATCACCTTTGACATCAAATTTGTCTTTTCTAGATTCTTTCAAGATATAACATTTGCTACCAAATACTTTAAAGTAACTTACATTAGGTTTGTAGCCATACCATAGTTCATAAGGAGTATGATTTGAGTCTTTCTTCAGCTGTACCCTATTTAAGGTATGAACTGCAGTCCTGATAGCTTCCTTCCAATATTTGATTGCAATATTCTTTTCTATCATTAAAGTTCTTGCACAATCCTTGATGGATCTGTTCCTTCTTTCAGCTATACCATTCTGCTCTAGTGTACCAAGGGTTGATACTTGTCTTTTAATTCTTTTTTCAATGTAGAATTCATTGAATTCATTGGAGATGAATTCATTGTCTAATCTCAAACATTTTAACTTTTTTCCAATTTCTTTTTCTACTCTTGTGAAATACCATTTGAATTTTTGAAAAGCTTATGATTTTTGTTTTAGATACATTACAATCATCATTCTAGAATAATCATCAACATAGAGAATGAAAAAAATTTCTCCACTATAACTCTCTATTCCAATAGGTCCACATAAGTCTATATGCACAAGTTCTAAGACTTCTTCTGAATGATAGTTTTTTCTTTTGAAATTAATCTTTCCCATCTTACCAATTTGGCAATTTTTACGTAGACCCATACTAGGTTTCTTTAAGCTAGGAATACCTCTTACCCTTTTCTGTTTTCTTATCTTAACCAAATTAGCAAAGTTTATATGACATAATATTTTGTGCCATAACCAACTTTCTTCTACTTGAGCAATAAAACATGAAATTTCACTAAGGTCAAGATAAAATAGATTACCTTTTGTTTGTTTACTAGATCCAACTAGATTTCCTTGTTTGTCTAGCAATTTGGCCTTTCCATTCATAAATTCTACCTTGAATCCAATGTTATTCAAATGTGCCACACTTAGTAGATTATGCTTTAGTCCTTCAACTCAATAAGCATTACAGATAAGTTCATTGGTCAAAGAGATACATCCTTTTACTTTTATGCAACAAGGTTCATTATTTCCAAATCTTACACTACCACCGTCATAGTATTTCAAGTTCTCAAATTTTGTTTTATCTCTAGTCATATGATGTGAGAATCCACTCTCAATAATCCAAGTATCCTTTTTTCTAACATGAGAGATAAGTGCCATCTCATCTCTTTCATCATCAGATTCATCTTTTATAACAATCACTGTGTTAGAATCTTTAGCCATAAAACAATATTTCTTACCTTTTTTCTTATGGTCCTTTTAGTTCTTGAATTCCTTCTTGCTTTGTACTTGTTTATTTTCTTCTCATCCTTGTTTTCTCTATTTGGGCACCTAGAAGCAATGTGACCAATTTCTTCACAAGAAAAATAGATTAGAGGAATCTTGCCTTTGTACTTTCCTCTGCCTTTGGAGTATTTCTTTGCAAGTAGGGCTTCAAAAACTTCAAGATCACCATCAAAACTTTCTTCTATTTCATCTTCACTTCCTAATTGATTGGCCTTTAATTTTTTACTCTTTTTGTTGATTGAGAGTTTGGCTTCAAATGTTGACTCAATACCTTTGGAACTAGGAACATATTTGTCATAGTTATCCAACTCAAAAGCTGTCAATCTCCAAAGTTATATTGCTATTTGGATCACATCTCATTTCTTGAATAGAAGATACTCTAATTTTATAAATAGGAACATCAATGTCTCCTCCAGCTGCTTTGATTGTGCTCACACTTGCTTTGATTCTTTCCACATATTTTGCAATGTTTTCATCTTGTCTCAGTTTCATCTTATCAAATTGACCTTTGAGACTTTTTACTTTGGCTCTTCTTACATTGTCATCTCCTCCATAGATGTGTTTTAGTTTGGTCCACATTACATGAGCTATTTTTCATCAAATTCAGCATAACTAAGAGCAAATGCAATATCAATCATCATGATGTTATGATTCTTCTTTTTAGAAATGTCTTCAACTAATAATTTTCCAGTGGGAGTCTTGCATTCAGCATCAAGATACTTACAACCTGAATCATTGATAGTCACCAAATGTAATCTCATAAGTCCTTGCCATGCTGCAAAATTGTCTCTGTTCAACTTGGGAATCTCTCTTCTATAAGACATCCTGATCTTTAGCTTAGGTCCTTGAAATCTTCTTTGCGAGCACCAAAAGCTCTAATACCAATGGTTGGAAATATAAGGAGTAATTGAGAGGGGAGGGGTGAATTAGTTACTACAAAAATAAATCCCAGATCCCTTAGACATCAGAATTAATTTTTTTTGTGAAAGCTAAATTCTGTTGATGCTTGGCAAACAAAGAAATGTTGTAACTCGATAAATACTAAAAATGCTTAGTAGACACTTATCATGAAAGTATTAAGATGTTATCTGTGATTACTTATTACTTTATCTTAGTTGAAAACACATAAAAGAAATACCATGAACACATTTGACACCAAGATTTAATGTGGAAACCCAATCTGGGAAAAACCACCAATTGCAACTAGTTACTGATTTTCACTCTTTTGAAGGGAGCCCTTTTAGGAGCCAACCCTATTAAAGGTTACAAAACACACTATTAGGTGTGACCCTGTTAGAGGATTCAATCACCCTATTAGGAGTGGCATTGTTAGAGGTCTTTAGACAATTCAATAGAATTGCCACCTTGTTAGAGGATTTACAAATAGTTGTTAAGCCAATTCTGTTAAGAGATTTAGATCACTGCTACAATGGTTAGAGAGTAACAATGACATGACCTAATTTTTGATGCAATTAAATTACTAATTACAAATCTCAATTCTGTCTTGTACTTGATCCTTCTTGATTGAATATATCTTTTCAACTTCTCAAGGATATTCTTCTTATCCTTTTGATTTTCTTCCTCCCAGCATCATTAGATCTTCAAAAATCTTCCATGCATTCACATATCCTTCACACTTTCTAACCCTCAACTTGTTATTTTATTTATATCTTTCATTTTGTCAAGTAGGCTCAAATACAACTTAGAATAATTAATATTCAACTTCTTAGTCGGCTAGAACCACCAGATAAATCAATTGAACTCAATATGCAAAAAGAAGAAAATCCTTCGTTAGCCGATCCTTCGTGGTAGACACTAACTTAGAAATAATTTTCCTATGTTAACCAAGTGAACTTGGTTAAATCTGCATACTTTCTAAGTTCCTTTTTTAATGTGTGATCTTGGTTAGCACTGGTTCCATCCAACATTTCCTTTATTAACTGAGTGAGCTCCATTAACACTCATATTTTGTAGATTTTTCTTTGGCACCTGGGTGAACTCAGTAGAGACTGCCTTCTGAAATAGGAAAACTCTGGATCACTTGGTAGACATAGAAAATTGTCTTCAATGCCTAAGTGAGATCGACATGCACTGACTGGTAATGATATGACATTTTATTTAACATCAAAGACAATACACAATTAATCAATTATTCCTACAATATAAGGGAGCTGAGAATATGTGAATAGGAAGGAAAACTATTATATGAAAAATGTGTATTAACATTTAATCTCACTAGAGATAAAGATGAAGAGTTGAAGAAGAAGCATGAAGAACTTGAAGTACTAGTAAATAAACTTCAACAACTCAATTAGAAAATTAAAGACCCAATTATAAAATTGAATAAATTAAGACAAAGATGGGAAAGGCTTATGATGAGATAAGTCTTATTGAAATGAATAAAGAGATAATTAACAAAATATTTTCAATTCTCAGAGAAAATCTACCTCTAAAAATAAAAACTCTAGAAAGTGAAGTTGACGAATGTCTTAAGGAAAATACATCTTTGAGAAGTTTGTCTATTTAGACTTGAATGCATTTGAAATTGCATCCTATGGACTTTGTGCTCTTCATAGTATATCAGAGGGAATTAGAGATTCAAGGGACAACAACTTCAAGAGTCTAAAGACAAGTTTTCATGATTGTATGGCATGGCTATCCACCTAATGCATAGGTATAGATCCAAACTTTAAATTGTATATATGTTTTTGACACCTTTTTCATTGATGTCAAAGGGGGAGATATAAGGAAAATTGTATATAGGTATATATGTGTGATATAAGATAGGGGAGTAATATATCAAATAAAACTATAAACAAAGGGTGGGGGTTATAAAATATAATTAAGAGATATAAGGAAAGATGGTTAAGTACAATGATCCACAAGTAATAGCATTCATACTTAGAAAATTGTTTAAATATCAGTTAGTTTATCTAGCATAGAAGATATAATTTTGATATGCACAGTAGATAGAGGCATTATTGGCATGTGCATAGTTAGATATGGATAGGATAGGATGTTAGGATGACATATTCAAGTGCATGAGTTAGCACGATCAGTACAAAAGAAGATATAACAATTTTATCAGTTGCAACAGTATACAAATAGGAATAGAGAATAACAAAAAATGGGTAGTTACGGAGAAAGGAATTATTTTGTTTACAAAATAATTACTTAATTAATTAGGGAAGACATCTTATATGTTAACCCTAAGAGGTCAAGAGTTAATAATATATTTTGTCAAGCGTGTGAAATCTTGAAGGTCGATTGGACATTATTTTGGGAATTACAAAGGTATAAAGCAAAGATTGTAAATGCAAAGTTAAGTGTACTTCTGATGCAGGAGCATCCAGAGGTATAAGGGCAATCCTGTGTCACCCAAAAAAATGTACTTAGACTTAGTTTCTATTTTATGTCTTTACATTTTTGGATACCCATTTGGCTCAAATAAAGGTTCCAACTCTCATAGTTCAACTATCAGTGCATTTGAAAATCCCGAAAAAATAGGAGCATGCAATTTGACCATCATTTTGGTGACCTAGAAGGTGTGACTTGGCCAGATGAATGTAATCAAGATTTAGAGCATTCCAGAAAAAGAATCAGGTCAAAAGGCCCCACGGTTTGAAAGTTATTGCAGTTTTTTGGGTTTTGGAGACCCCCTAAGAATGCTTCAAAGTCAGGTTTGGGGCATTAAATGACCTCGAAAAGGGTCGAAAAATGGGGGATGAGAAAAGCTTGTCCATAGGGCTATAGAGCGCTTCGAGAGCTTTCCAAAAATGTAAACAGTTCGTCAATTGAAGTTACGGTTCAAAAGTTATGCCTCTCGGAAGTTCGGCTACCGTTTCTGGATTCTTCTAGAATTGCACCGACTTCTAACGCAGCTTCTGGAACCTTCTATTTTTTCGGTGGATGCCTACTAGCACTTTCTAGAATGTACTCCTAGTCCTTAACCCTCCGGGGTCTATTTAAAGAGATTTCTGGCATTGTAAAAGGCAGTTCGGATTGGAGCCTGAGAGGAGGTGCTAAAAGGAGAAATATTCTCCAGATTTATGCTATTGTAAGCCCGCAGGGCATGTTTTGAAGTTTATTTTCTCTGCACTATCTGTATTGGCATATTTTCTCAGTTAATATAATTCCCCTTTCTATTGTGTCTATTCTTTTGTTGGCTTGTGTCCCCATCAAGTGGTATCAGAGCCGATTTTCCTGAGTGTGTAGACAGAGCGCCGACTGTGAGGCAGTTTGCACCAGGACTGTTTGGTTGTGGGTTCGAGTTAGAAGATGCCTCCACGAAGAGAGTGTGGTGGAAGGGCCAGAGCTATTGATCCTGAGGAGGTTAGAGCCCTCCAGAGACAGGTACAAGCATTGCAAGAGGAGCTTCGTAGAGGAGCAAATATTGCCGCAGATGACAATAGTGAGGATGACAATGAAGAGGAAGTAATGGAAGTTGACGGGGAAGTTTTGAATCCTGTAGAGGAAAGGCTTTTTAGTGCCATTTCTAGGTTTGGGAAAAGACCTACAATTGAAGTGGGTATATTTTTGGGAAATTTGAAACCAGATGAGTTGATCGATTGGATCAATGAACTGGACGAATACTTTGAGTATGAGGATATAAGGGACCCAGATAGGGTTAAGTTTGCAAAGGCCAAACTAAAAGGCCATGCCAAAATATGGTGGCAAGAGATTCAATTGGAAAGACTTAGAAGAGGAAAGGAGAAGATCACAAGATGGGATCGCATGGTGGACAAATTGAAGAAGCAGTTCATTCCTGTGGACTACGAGCTTGATCTGTTTAAAAAGATGCATGGGTTAAAGCAAGCAGGAAGGTCAGTCCAGGAATATACAGAGGAGTTTTACAGACTCCTGATTAGAGCAGGGCATGCAGAAGCAAATAAGGAGAAGGTTGCTCATTATATCAGTGGGTTACGACCTAGCATCCAGGAGGAACTAAGTCTGGTAAGAATGACCAGCGTTGAAGCAGCATACCAGTTTGCCCTACGAGTTGAAGAGAAGCTGAGTAAAAGGTTTGAAGGAAGACAAAGAGGGCGCAGTCAAGGAGGAAGGGGAAGCAATAGATCATCTGGAGGCCGCAATGAAACTCAAAAGAAAAATGAAGATGAGGGTACTAGCAGGAACCAGAGGAATGAGGGTTTCAACCGCTCCCGTGATCAAGATTTTGGAAATCAAAGAGGAAGAGGTAGAGGACGTGGGCAAGGAAGAGGAGGCTTCTGTGGTACCTATTTCCATTGCAATGAAGAAGGTCATCGTGCCTTTGAATGCCCTCAAAGACAAGGAAGGATAGATAGGAGAGTTGAGGGCCAAGCTAGGGTTGCTCATGTGGATGAGGATGCACAATCATCACATTCAGAGGATGCAAAAAGAGGAGAGACCTTGGTAAATGAAAGAGTCCTACTAAGTGGTGAAAATGAACCAGGACAATGGAGGAGTTTGTTCCGTACCAGATGCAAGTGTGAGGATAAATGTTGTGATGTGATCATTGATGGTGGTAGCACTGATAACTTGGTATCCGAAGAGATGGTCTCTAAGCTGAAGCTCAAGAGGGAGAAACATCCCCAGCCTTATCGGATTTCTTGGGTAAAAGATGATCATAAGGTCCTGGTAAGTGAACAATGTTTAGTAAAATTCAAAATTGGGAGTTACCATGATGAAGTTCTCTGTGATGTTATTTCGATGGATGTTTGCCATCTATTGTTGGGTAGACCATGGCAGTTTGATAGACATGCAATACATGATGGGCATGCAAACACATACTCTCTGACAAAGGATGGAGTTCGCCACAAATTGAAGCCCATGAAAAAGGAAGGTGAAAAGGTATGTAGCAGTGCTAGGATTTGTCTTGTTGATGGAAGGAAGTTTTTAGATGGCACGAAACATCAGCGTATGTGCTATGCTTTGATTCCTAGGAAAGATAAAGAAGGTAGTAGTGACATACCATTTGAAGTTTCAGATTTACTAGGGGAATTTGGAGATATTATCTCTAATAACATTCCAGATGGATTGCCACCAATAAGGAAAATCAGTCATCAGATAGATCTGATTCCAGGAGCTAGTTTGCCTAACAAGGCTGCTCACAGGATGACTCCTACTGAAACAGAGGAGCTAAATAGATAGGTTCAGGAGCTGTTGAGGAAGGGCTTGATTCGAGAGAGCTTGAGTCCATGTGCAGTGCCTGTAGTACTCACACCAAAAAAGGATGGAGAGTGGAGGATGTGTACAAATTCTCGAGCTATAAATAGGATAACCATCAAGTACGGATTTCCTTTGCCAAGGATGGATGATCTTATGGACTGCTTGAGTGGAGCTAAGTACTTCACAAAGATAGATTTGAAGAGTGGCTATCATCAGATATGGATTCAAGAAGAAGATGAGTGGAAAACAGCCTTCAAGACCAAGGAGGGTCTTTATGAGTGGTTAGTCATGCCCTTTGGATTGACGAATGCCCCAAGCACCTTCATGCGGCTCATGAATGAGGTACTTAAGAAGTTCTTGGGAAAATTTGTTATTGTCTATTTGGATGATATTTTAATTTTCAGCAAGACTTTGGAAGAACATTTACTGCATATTCGTAGTGTCCTTGAAAGGCTAAGGGAAGAGAAACTGTTAATTAATCTAAAGAAGTGTGTCTTTGCAAAAAGGGAGTTAGTCTATTTGGGATTTGTTATATCACCTGAAGGTCTCAAAATGGATCCAGAGAAGGTAAAAGCCATCTTGGAATGGCCTACTCCGAGGTCTGCTACTGAGGTAAGATCATTTCATGGTCTGGTTAGTTTTTACAGGAAGTTTATTAAGAATTTCAGTGGCATATGTGCACCTCTAACTGATACAATAAGAGGGGATAGAAAAGAGTTCAAATGGACTGCAGCAGCTGCGAGAAGTTTTGAATTGCTGAAGAAGAAGGTGACTGAACAGCCTATGTTGGCACTTCCAGATTTTAGAAAAGTATTCCAGGTGGATTGTGATGCTAGTGGTAGCGCTATTGGGGCTGTATTAAGCCAAGAAGGTAAGCCTATTGCATATTTTAGTGAAAAATTGAATGATGCAAAGAAGAAGTATTCTGTTTATGATCAAGAGTTCTATGCAATAGTTCAGGCCTTAAAGAAATGGAGGCATTATTTATTTCCAAAGGAATTTGTTTTGTATACTGATCATCAGGCATTACAGTACCTAAATAGCCAAGGTAAATTGAATCAGAGGCATATGAAGTGGGTAGAATTCTTGCAGAGTTATACATTTTTGTTGAAGCATAGAAGTGGAAAATCTAACAGGGTTGCAGATGCATTAAGTAGGAGACAGTTGTTGCTTACAACAATGCAGGTTGAAGTAGTTGGGTTTGATGAACTCAAGAATTTGTACCCCGAGGATCCTGCTTTTGCTGAAGCATGGAAAGCTTGTAAAGAACCTATGGCTGTAGATAGAACCAAGTGGTTAGACTATTTGATTCAGGATGGCATGTTGTTCAAAGGTAGTCAATTGTGCATTCCAAGGAGTTCCATGAGGGAAAATCTGATTAAGGAGAAACACAGTGGAGGGATGGCAGGACATTTTGGTCAGGATAAGACCATTGCCATTCTTAGAGAACATTATTTTTGGCCTCAAATTACACAGGATGTGAAGAAGTTTGTATAGAGTTGCCAGGTTTGTCAAGTTGCCAAGGGGTTTAGTCAAAATACTGGCCTATATCAGCCATTGCCTGTTCCATCAAGGCCATGGGAGGACATAAGTATGGATTTTGTTCTTGGATTGCCAAGGACACAAAGGGGTAATGACTCAGTATTCGTAGTGGTTGATAGGTTCTCCAAAATGGCACATTTCATTCCATGCCACAAAACTCATGATGTTGTCCATATTGCAGACTTGTTTTTCAAAGAGGTGGTAAGACTACATGGTCTTCCAAGGAGTATAGTTTCTGACCGAGACACTAAGTTTGTGGGGTATTTCTGGAGGACATTGTGGAAAAAGTTGAGAACAGACTTGAAATTTAGTTCCACGGTTCACCCACAGACTGATGGCCAAACAGAAGTGGTAAATAGAAGTTTGGGCAATTTGCTGAGATGTTTAGTTGGAGATAAGCCCAAGGGATGGGATTTGATTCTACCACAGGCAGAGTTTGCTTATAATAACTCTGTAAATAGGAGTACTGGAAAATCACCATTTCAAATTGTATATGGAAATAGCCCAAGGACTGCACCAGAATTGAGGAAGATATAACAAGGGGAGAGAACAAGTGCTGAAGCTGAAGAATTTGCTGAACAAATCAAGCGTCTACATGAGGAGGTTCAAGCACACATTATCAAGATGAATCAAGAGTATAAAGCTAGGGCTGATCAAAGGAGAAGACATAAGGAATTCCAAGTAGGGGATCTTGTCATGGTGCACTTACAAAAAGAAAGATTTCCAGTTGGTACCTACAACAAGCTGAAAATGAAGAAATTTGGCCCCTGCAAAATTTTGAAGAAACATAACTCAGGAAATGCATATGAGGTGGAGCTGCCAGATGGTATTCACATTTCTCCCATTTTCAACATTGCAGATTTAACAGAGTATCATGATGATGGTGCAGATGAGGAGCTGGTTTTAGAGCCATGCCCAATTCCTGCTTTTAAAAAGGAGGAGATAGAAGACATTCTAGATCATCGTGTGGGTAGGAGTACCAGAAACAGGCAGTATGAAGAGTATTTGGTCAAATGGAAAGGACGACCGATCGAAGACTCAACTTGGATTTCAGCAGTTGAGGTTTCCCATTTGGGATTTCCTCTACCATCCATAAAGTGACAGGGTCACTTTTCAATCTACCCTGGGTGTCTGATGCAGGAGCATCCAGAGGTATAAGGGTAATCCTGTGTCACCCAAAAAAATGTACTTAGACTTAGTTTCTATTTTATGTCTTTACATTTTTGGATACCCATTTGGCTCAAATAAAGGTTCGAACTCTCATAGTTCAACTATCAGTGCATTTGAAAATCCCAAAATAATAGGAGCATGCAATTTGACCATCATTTTGGTGACCTAGAAGGTGTGACTTGGCCAGATGAATGTAATCAAGATTTAGAGCATTCCAGAAAAAGAATTAGGTCAAAAGGCCCCACGGTTTGAAAGTTATTGTAGTTTTTCAGGTTTTGGAGACCCCCTAAGAATGCTTCAAAGTCAGGTTTGGGGCATTAAATGACCTCAAAAAGGGTCAAAAAATGGGGGACGAGTGAATCTTGTCCATAGGGCTATAGAGCGCTTCGAGAGCTTTCCAAAAATGTAAACGGTTCGTCAATCGGAGTTACGGTTCAAAAGTTATGCCTCTCGGAAGTTCGGCTACCGTTTCTGGATTCTTCTAGAATTGCACCGACTTCTAACGTAGCTTCCGGAACCTTCTATTTTGTCGGTGGATGCCTACTAGCACTTTCTAGAATGTACTCCTAGTCCTTAACCCTCCGGGGTCTATTTAAGGAGATTTCTGGCATTGTAAAAGGCAGTTCGGATTGGAGCCTGAGAGGAGGTGCTAAAAGGAGAAATATTCTCCAGATTTATGCTATTGTAAGCCCGCAGGGCATGTTTTGAAGTTTATTTTCTCTGCACTGTCTGTATTGGCATATTTTCTCAGTTAATATAATTCCCCTTTCTATTGTGTCTATTCTGTTGTTGGCTTGTGTCCCCATCAACTTCTAAGGAACACTATAAAAAATTTATGTAATGTGAATTTGGATGTATGATCACAGAATTATGATTTTTGTGAAGAGCAATAAGTGTTATATAAGATATTGAAGATATCAACAAGCAAAGAGGTTTTTGTATCTATCTTTTTGTATCAAGTAATTACATTATATATTGCATGCTAGGGCAATGGGCTCTTCTTTCATACATTATTTATTTTTATATAACAACTCCTAATAGGGTTGAGGCTTCTAACAAGGCCTAAGTCCTCTAAAAATGTCTAAGACACTATATGCATGTAATATACTCCTAATAGGGTCAATATGTTTAACAAGATACTTTTTATTATTGGATTATTTTGTGGGTATTATACTCATAGGGGATTTTTCTTGGCCAAGGTTTCCCTAGTTAAAAAAATATGGTATTATGATTTCTCTTATTGCATGGTTATGTTTAATGTTCAATGTAATTAGTTTTCTTTCATATGCAAGTTTATTATAAGGCAATTAATAATATCAAGTTTTGGGCTAAAGTTTGTAGAATACTAATTCACCCTGTCCTCTAAGTATTCCCTATTTCTAACAATCTCTATGAAGGATTATACCGAGGAGTTTACATGTTAACTATTCGGCTTAGACATAGAGAAATTTCTAAGGAAAATGCAACTAGGTATATTAATGGCTTGAGATTCAATATTCAGGATGAGATTGGTATGCTTAAGATTAATTTGGTTGAAGATGTTTATCAGTATGCTCTAAAGGTAGATGATAAGTTGAAGAGAAGACATCAAGGTAATCGTTGGGGGAAGGAAAAGATGGATCACTTGGTGAAGGATACACTTGGTGAAGGATAAACCAATTACTGAGGATGAACCAAAACCTGTTGAACCAAGGAAAAGAGTAGGAAAAGGTGGATTTAAAGGAACATGATATAGATTAGGTGAAGAATTAAATAGGTAATTTGAATGTCCCAATGTTGATAAGAAGGTTGGTGATAGGAGAGCTAATGTGGTGAATGAGAATGAGGACTAGGTTGATGAACTAAGGTGGGAGATTTTTTTCTAGTTTGACGAGTATTGTTTGGTAAAAATGCATTTGAACTTTGTCAAAGGAGTATTTATTTCAGATTTTGATGCAAGTAATGTTGTAGTGTGATTATGGACAATGGCGGTAAAGATAACCTAGTTTTTGAGGAGATGTTTTAGAATAATGGTTTGAAGAGAGTGAGACATCTTGTCCTTATAGGATTTTTTGGTTGCAAGATGAACATGCTTTCGAAGTGAGGGAGCAATGCCTTGTTGATTTTTAGATTGGATAGTATGTGGATCAAGTGTTGTGTAATATTATGGACATTACTAGTTGTCAAATATTATTTGGTTGACCTTGGCAGTATAATTGGAGGGAATTATGTGATTGTGTCAATAATGTATTTAATTTTGAGAAGGATGGCATGAATTTTCCCCAATTCCTTTGTAGAATGAAGAAATCGATAGGAGGAACTTGAATTTTGGTAGATAAATTGAGATGAAGGATTCTCAAGGGGTTAGAGATCAGTGTGGAAAATATACCTATGGTACATTGAGGAAGGATATGAAGAAGCATATTAAAAATTTGTATGCTGTGATAAAGGATTTGCAAAAGAGTAATAGAGGAGAGAGTGTAAAAGTTGATGACTTGGAGGACATGTATGTGAATAACCATTTTGGGTTTTATGTGTTGAATTTTGAAAGATGTTCTTCTAGCTATTGAGAACATTTTTTGGCACCTCAAGTGTCTAATGTAGGAGCATCTTAGGTTAGTTGGAAATTATGTATGTTAGTGTGGCTTTTGACCTTGGAGTTGGTGAATTTGGTTGAAAGGAGGCCATTCTCAATCAATACTGGGGTAGTTTTATTAGCATGAACATTGATGGTATTCCTTTGGGGGAGTATCTTAAGCATTGTTAAGCATGTGGAAATATTGATATGTTGCATTCATGACTATTTTTATCATTGATATCAACATAGCAGTAAGCTTGTGAAGAATGGCTAAGTAGCAGATAGAGATCAAGGTTGTATGGACATAGATTTCATGTTACAGTGATGTGTGGTAAAGGAGGTGTTCCTCACTATGTCTTGATGATAAGGTTCAGTGCGCATAATATTATTTGAAGCCATGCAGAAGTTGTAAGTGATTTATAGAGAGTAGTACAAAGATAGAGTAACTATTACACTATTTCTAATGATTGTATTATTTCTTCTAATAGAGATATAATCTTGAGATGCACACTTAGATAGTGAGAAGATAGTCTAATGGTGATGTCAGTAAGTGCACAAGCCCTAGTATCACATGTGTGATAAGTTGTATAGATTGTGAGCCAAAAGTGTTATTGTAATAATGAAATTATTAATTATCTTATTATAATTAATTGGGAAAGCCCCAAGGTTGACTGAAGGAATTATTTTGAAGATAGGGAATAAAGGAAATATTTTTCCTTGTTTGTAAGTGTTTTAATGAGATTGTGAAGTGTGAAGTATTAAAGTAAGTGTGAACAAGAGAATAGTATTTGGTATATGTGTGTAAGCGATCCAAGGGATTATTGGATGTGAAGTTTTTGATCTGGTATCAAGATTAGAAGGAGAAAAAGATTGGTTGATAGGAAAAAGAAAGATGAAGGACCAATACAAATCAACTCTACTACTCTGTAAGGAATAATACATAGATCATTTGGACAGTGGGCTCATTGATCTTTCCCTTGAAGCTATTTGGACAGTGGGTCCATCTACATTCTACAACTCCTAACATGGTTGGCACAACTCCTAACAGGGTTGGGATCTCCTAACAAGGATTCAAAGTCTCCTAATAGGGAATGATATGTACTAAATGTTTTCATAGACTCCTAACAGGGTCCATCCTCTAACAAGGAATATTTATATTAGTACATCATCTTGTGGGTATCATCCCCACCATAGTTTTTCCTCTAATCAAGGGTTTCCTTGGTTAACATATCTAGTGTTATTGTGCATGAGTATCATGTTGTGGCTTTTGATTATATTAATCATATTGTTAAGATTTAATAAGGTTGATAATTGTGATATTAGTTGGATAACTGATTCAACCTCTCCCCCCTCTCAGTTATATTGGTGGACTATATATTCTAACAAGTTCTTGGTTGCAGTTTCACCTAAGGACATATTGACTAAAGGAACTTTGGTATGCTCATGGTGCTTGATTGATTATCTTCTCCATAAAACTCATAGGTGAATGCAACAAGTTGTGGTGCCAAAAAGATGACACTTTTTTTTTCTTCAAAATTTCCAATAGCGCACATGCACTATAGCATGTACATGCTATAGCGCGCATGCACTATGGGTTGGGAATAGGCTTGTTGAGCCTAGGCCATAGTGCATGCCCGCTATAGTGCATATGCACTATGGAAAAATGGATTTCTCAATAGCATGTGCACACTAAAGGGCATATGTGCTATAGAGAAATGCAATTCTCAATAGTGCATTTGTGCTATAACACGTACGCACTTTTAGAAATCACATACAACAATAGAAACCCTTATTCTCTTTCTCTCCCTCCACCCTCTCTCTCAATTTATCCCTCCCTCTGTCCCTAACCCATCCTCTCTCTCTCTCTACATCCTATCTTGTACTCTTTCCCTCCTCCCTCTCCCCTCCCCCCCTCTCTCTCTCTCCCACCCTCCCTCCCTCTCTCCCTCCCTCTATTATCCACTAATCTATGCCCCCCCTCTCTATCTCTTTATATACACCCTATCCCACATACTCTTTGAACCCCCATTCCTCTCTCTCTCCCTCCCTCCCTTGCTCTCCTCTTTGCCTCTGCTTTGCTCCCTCCCTCCCTCCCTCCCTCTCCATTCCCCTCTCTTCATTTCTCCCTCCCTCTCTCTCCATTTTTTCTTCCCTCTCTCCCTACTTCATCCTCTCTCTCTCTCTGCATCCTATCTCATACTATTTCCCTCATCCCCCCCCCCTCTCTCTCTCCCAGCCCTTAATCTATATCCCTTTCGCTCTTTTTATGAATCCTATCACATGTACTCTTTGCACCCCCATCCTCTACTCCATATCAATCTCTCTCTCTCTCCTATCTGCTACTTGCTCTCTCCCTCTCCCTCTCCCTCCCTCTCCCTCCCTCTCTCCCTCTCTCTTTATATATATATACATCCTATTCCATGTATGCTTTAAACTACCATTCCTCTCTCTCTCACCTCTCTCTCTCTCTCTCTCTCTATCCCAATCCCACCTTCTCACATCCCCTACCATGTGTCCCTCCCTCTTTCTCTCCTTCCCTCTCTCTCTCACCTCTCTCTCTCTCTCTCTCCCTCTCTCTCTCTCCCTCTCTCTCTCCCTCCCTCTCCTCTATCATGTAATACTTTATCTCTCTCTCTCTCTCTATCTATCTCCCTCTCCCACTCCCTCTCCCACTGCCTACTCTCTATCTCTCTCACTCTGTCTCTCCCATCTCCTACTCTCTCTCTCCCTCTCTCTCTCTCTCCTCTCTCTCTCTCTCTCTCTCTCTCTCTCTCCCATCCCCTACTCTCTCTCTCTCTTACACACACACAAACATACTCCCATCCCCCCTCTCCCTCTCTCTCTCCCTCTCCCACCACCTACTCTCTCTCTCACTCTATCTCTCCCATCCCTTGCTCTATCTCTCTCTCATTCTCCCACCCCATACTCTCTCTCTCTTTCAATCTCTCTCCCATCCCCTACTCTCTCCTCCCCCATCTCATACGCTTTCTCTCTTACACACACTCCTATACCATGTCTCTCGCTCACCACCTACTCTCTCTCTCTCAGGCTACTCCCTCTCTTTCTTTCTCTCTCTTCTCCCATCCCCTATTATCTCTCTCACACACACTCCTATCCCCCTCCTCTCTCTATCTCCATCTCCCACTCCCTCTCCCACCACCTACTCTCTCTCTCTCTCTCTCTCTCACACACACACACACACACAAACTCCCATTCCCCCCCCTCTCTCTCTCACTCACTCTCCCTCTCCCACTCCCTATCCCACCACCTACTCTCTCTCATGCTCTCTCTCTCTCTCTCTCTCTTTCTCCAACCCCCTACACTCTCTCTCACTCTTTCTCCCATCCCCTACTCTCTCTCTCCTCTCCCATCCCCTACACTCTCTCTTACACACACTCCCATCCCACCTCTCTCTCTCTCTCCCTCTCTCCCTCTCCACAGCCTCTCCCACTACCTACTCTCTCTCTCTCTCACACACACACTCCCATCCCCCCCCCTCTCTCCTCTCCCATCCTCTACTCTCTCCCTCTAACACACACTCCCATCCCACCTCTCTCTCTCCGCCACTCCCACTCCCTCTCCCACCACCTACTCTCTCTCTCTCTCTCTCTCCCATCCCCTACTCTATCTCTCTCATTCTCCCACCCCCTACTCTCTCTCCCATCCCCTTCTCTCTCTCTCTCTCTCTCCTCACCCATCCCCTACTCTTTCTCTCTTACACATAGTCTCATCCCAATATCTCTCTCTCTCACCACCTACTCTCTGTCTCACTCTTTGTCCCATCCCCTACTCTCTTTCTCTCTCTCTCAAGCCACTCCCTCTCTTTCTTTCTCTCTCTCTCACACACACACACACACTCCCATCCCCCCCTCTCTCTCTATCTCCCTCTCTCTCTCCCTCTCCCACCACCTACTCTCTCTCTCTCTCTCTCTCTCTCTCTCTCTCTCACTCTCTCTCTCTCTCTCCCACTCCCAATCCCACCCCTACTCTCTCTTAATCTCCCACCCCCTACTCTCTCTCCCATCCCCTAGTGTCTCTCTCTCCCACCCCTTACTCTCTCTCTCTCCCACCCCCTACTCTCTCTCTCCCATCCCCTCTCTCTTGCTCTCCCTCTCCCTCTCCCTCTCCCACTGCCTACTCTCTCTCTCACATCCCCTACTCTCTATCTTACTCTCTCTCTTCCATCCCCTGCTCTCTATCTCTCTCTCCATCCCACCCCTACTCTCTCTCTCTCTCACTCTCTCCCTCTCTCTCTCTCTCTCCCATCCCCTACTCTCACTCTCTCCCCCATTCCCTACTCTCTCTCTACGACCCCCTACTCTCTCACACAATCTCTCTCTCCCATCCCCTACTCTCTCTCTCTACTACCCCATACTCTCTCTCTCTCTCACACACATAGACTCTCTCTCTCTCTCTCATCTCCTACTCTCTCTCACACACACACTCCCATCTCTCTCTCTCCCTCTCTCCCTACTCTCTCTCTCTTCTCTCCCATCCCCTACTCTCTCTTTCTCTCCCATCCCCTACTATCTCTCTCTCACACACAACCATCTCTCTCTCTCTCTCTCTCTCACACACACACACACACACACACACACACACACACACACACACACTCTCCCATCCCTCTCTCTCTCTCTCTCTCTCTCTCTCTCTCTCTCTCTCTCTCTCTCTCTCTCTCTCTCTCTCTCTCTCTCTCTCTATCCCTCTCTCCCTATCCCACCTTCTCCAATCCCCTACTCTCTCTCTCTCTCTCTCTCTCTCTCTCTCCTCTCTCTCCCTATTCCACCTCCTACTCTCTCCCCATCTTCTAATCTCTCTCATTCTCTACCCTCTCTGCCTCTCTCCTTCCTTCTTTATTGAAATTTAGAATTCAAGAGTGCATAAACGCTATTAAGGCCTAAATTTTAAAAAGCTTTAAATAGCATGTGGGTGCTATAGCACATACATGCTATAGTGCGCATGAGCTATTTAAAGCTTTGGATTGTACCAAGCCTAAGGCTTGGTTTTTCCTTGGGGATCCAACCCAAAGGTTTGGAGCCTCTAAACTAGTCTGAGATGTGTTTTGTTGAAAACATATAAAAAATGATTAATTTTTCTTGTGTACTCTCCTTCAAGTTTCATCATGGTTGAGCATCGATAAAATTAGGTTACATGGCATTGTAGGTCTCTGTCTTAGCTATATAACCATATAATTAATTTTTTATTTGAACTATTTCAAGCCTTTCAACTATAATTTTTTTTGAATGTATGCCCATTTTCTATCAAAAACCAACTTGTACTAATTGGGCTATAGATTTTAGCTCATTCATCTAATTTCACAACAACTTAGTTTTTTATAAACTAGACTCCATTCTACACACTTTGAAAAAAAGAATTTTAGATTTTAGATTAGTTTTCAATCGTTTCTAGGGGGAGCACACATTTATTTCACATTTGTGGGATGTCATGAGAGCAATTTATGTCCTAGATTATGCCATATTTTACCCTTCATATAAGCCTTCAAGTTCATTTCAATATCTATTTTAATATTCCATTTCTCTTTCTATGTTGCATATGATCTAATATATGTAAGTAATATTTAATTTAGTTATTAGATAAAGTATGTGAATTATAAGTTGATCTATCTTTATCTAACATGCTAATAATGTGTTATGGTTCTTCCTGTCACTTTCTATGCATCTTTCTATAGCTCTTTCATCACTACAAAGCTCTATCAACTATGAAATAGACACATTTTTTGTATGAATACATGGAGATGACAACAAAGATATTTAAGTGAAGATGTTAAGAAACCCGTGTTGCATATTTATTAACTAAAAAAACTATGGTTCTCTCCACTGCAGATTTGTGCTAAAAAATTCTATACAACAAGAAGATATCAAGGAGGATAGTGTATGAGTGAATAGAAAAACAAACCAGGTTGAATATTAATCCCTATTATTCTAAATCTTTTTGGCTGAAGACAATATTATTACTACAAAATGTTGTATATTATGGCATAGGCGTAAGTTACCATCTCCTCAATAACAAACTTCTTTTATCCACCAAAGGAGAAACCTATGAGCTAATATTTTCCTCACATTTAAATACTATTATAATAGAAAAAAAAATCCATCTTATGATGTATGGTCTATAATTACGTGGGTTTATTAGTCATTAGTTAGAACTAAACCATGCTATTTTAATGCAATATTAAATGGCATTTGTTATGATCTTGAAGCTATATATATTAGCTCAAGCAGAGAATATGTAATATGAAAAACATTCTGAACAATGATATAGACCTAGCATGATCAAAATTTCTTAAGGAAGAAATGTTTTCTATCTCACCACCTGATGGACTGAGGAGGGGGCCCACTTCTTGGAACATCTGGTGTATTTTTTGGTTTTTATATCAGTGTGGTATGTTTGTATTTCATTAACATAAAGCTTAGTTTGAATTAGTAACTAATTTGATTGTTGTTTCTATATTAGTTGGTAATCTTATTTGCATTGATATAATATGCTTGTTGTTCCTGTAGCAGTTTGTAATAAGATTTGCATTGATATAATATGCTTGATGTTCCTATAGCAATTTGTAATAAGATTTGCATTGGTATAATATGATTATTGTTTCCTTATAATTTGAATTACTAATGTTTTATCATAGTTTTTGTGAATATAAATAATTATATGGTTATTGCTAATAGAAATACATTTTTCGTTTCTAATATTTTTATTGTCTTATTTTAGTTTTCCATAGGTTCATTTTTGTGTGTTTTACCTGCATTCATAAACCCTCATCTCACAACTATCATCCCTTGATAGCATATTGCTCAGATGCCTTTCGTAAGCTTATGCTCTCAGATTGACATGAATAGGCCAGCCAAACTTCATCATAAAGTTGTTAATTATTTTGTTATTATTTGCCCTAGCGTTGGCCTATCAGGATGTGTCCAATTAAAAAATTCATTAAAAAAAAATATACATTATAAAATTACCCAAAAAATCTGGGATAAACTACATAGTATTAGGTAACTTTTGACCAAAATTAACAAATTTTAAAAAAAAGTTAAAATTTTAGGGGGACCACACTTTGTACTATGTTATATTTTTTTGAATAAACGGTACCACTTTCTATGGCACCCTTTTTTGAGGACCTAAAACTAAACCATTTTGAAAAACAATTAGTAGTTTAGAAACTATAATCAAAGGCCTACTACTTTTGTTTTTGTCATATCTTAAAATTTTGAGCGTAACTATCTTCAAATTCTTGTCAAAGTTTAGAAATTGTTGATTTCAGAAAAAAGGTGTCCACCTATACCCCCCTTTTGGCACCACAACTTGGTGTAATTACCCTCATAGCTGGTTTGATGTATACTTTGAATGCTTAGGGTGTTATTTTTTGGTGGTTTGTTTCACCAACTGGGTGTTGTTGGGAGATTTAATTGGTTGACTAGTGCCTTTAATTTGTATTGCATGTAATCATGATGTGGATTAATCTTGGGATGTGTTAGGACCTATTTAGGGTCTTGGTTCTTTCTCCTATGCAAATATAATGATTTTTTTAAGCTGACTAAGGCATATTATGTTTATTTGGTTTTTGACGATTCTATTTGCAACAGACTAGCTTGTGGTTGTGAAATTATAAAAGAGGAGTTTTGAGTAATATTGCAAGGAGAGAGTGACATAGGGAGGGATGAAAATTAGGGCCAAGTGCACACCTAACTATCAAACCACCATGTGGGGTAAACACAATGGAAGAAAACATAGAGAACAACACCAAGGAGAGAGGGATGCCCAACAATATCTTTATTGATTCATCAAATTATCAACAAACATTCCCAATTGTAAGGCCTTTCGGGTTATAGCCAATACAATGATCATAAATATATCAAAATGTATTCACCATGCTAGATTAGCGATCAAATATCCAGAATCCAACTTGCTAACTTATAAAATTCTTCTCCCCTAATGATGATGCTAAACCTAACCCAAGACTCACTACTTATACTTGCCAAAATGACTTATAGAAGATTTTAGATCTTTACATTAGAGAAGGCTATCATACATGAGTTAGTTCTAGATAGTTTATTTGAGAGATGATTTATCATTAGTTATCTCCTTGTATATATGTTGTTTTTATATTGATTGAGTTTGGGAGATGGTTTTATATTGGGCATATTCCTTGGATTAGGAATGTTTATTTATTTGGTTAGCAATGGTTTATGAGTTTGATCTTCTTGTGAGAGGATTACATCCATGATTAATTATATGGTATTATTTTGGGTGTTATTATAGCTTCTTGGTTGAGGATTTATGGAGAAGATCTGACTTGGCACAATTTAAATCTAGAAGTGTGTGTCGAATGACACGATACAAGTTATGATTTGCATGGTTTCTCTTTGGTCTTGGTTATCTTCCTAGATGTTTGCTTTCAATTACAGTAGATTTGAGATTGGTTAGAGAATGTGATCACTAGTTTTTTCTCATGTATGCCATGTGAGAGATGACATGGCTATTCCTTTATCTGCTTCCTTTTTTGGTTCTAGAGAACTTGGGAGAGTGTTTGAGACTTGTTATGAGAGTTTTTCTTGTAAGTTATTGATTTATGTGTTGTGGATATCCTTGATACTACATGGATTCACTACTATGAAATATTATGAGTGAATTGGTTACAGATTTGACATTATCTTTTATAGTGGTAGCTTCTTGGTGTGTATGTGGTAGGAATTGCACTTAAAGCTTGTGATTGTAGATTACAGCTTAGATATGTTGATGATGTGAGATTCATTTGGTATCAAGGTAAAAAAGATATAAAATATTGGAAAATCTTTCATTATTTTGAAAAAAAATAAAAAAATATTGGCGAATCTCTCATTTTTTAATTCTAAATATGATAGGCATTGGCGATTATTTTCGAATCATAATTTTTTTTGTATAAAATATTGACGAATCTCAATAATAATAGGAAGTTCATTAATCGCCATGGAATATTACAAATCAAAATTGAACATTTTTTTACCTTATGGAATATTATGAGGATCATTACATATACTTTAAATCAATAGTGAAAACTAAATATTGGTGTTATATCCCTAAAGTAACTAATAATTATGATAATTATTGGTCAGTTCAATTCAATTTCTCCAATAATATATTATATTTAGGTGACTCATATCTATTCATGTAACAAATATTGTGGTGAATATTTGAATTTAAAATTTTCAATAAAATAAATTATTGAGTGATTTTAAATATTCTAGAACTGAATTTTATAAAACTATGGTGATTTAGATTATATCAAATCTTAAATTATTAGCGAATTTGTGAATATTAGCCACTAAATTATACCTTCTTTGGTATACCTTTGGATGTATGGATAGTTGTATGGGTTAGCACTTGTTGTGTCTACAATTTCATCTATGGATGTTGACAGCTATAGATATATGTGATTACCTTTGGGTTAGATGTTTGTGCTTGGTATTTCTGTTGGTATAAGATTTTATGATTCTTATGTGATAGATTGGGTGGCTTTCTCTTTGGATGGCTTCTATGTATGTTTTGTGGCAATGAAACAATAAAAGGTGGGATTACTCATGTTTGAGATGATGAATAATTTACTTTACTTTTGTTGTGGGTACTAGGATGGACCACATGGTGTACTTTGATCAATGATTATGGATGTGCTTGGAGAGATTATTCCCTTATTATTTATATGACTATGGATTGACCTTTTATGATGTATACAATAAGTGAGAGATTGTTGAGATTTTGTGTGTTGTATAGATTGCATAATATTTTTTATATATTTATATATTATTTTATTATCTAGAAATACCTAGATGGCAGTGCAACATGTAGATATTCCCATTGAATATTCTTGATGAGTTGTATTGACACATTGTGATTTTTTAAATGAAATTATTTAGTAGTGGGGAAAATAATTAAATTTCCAATATTAAATGTGGGTCAATGGAGGTTTGGCAGTACATGGTTTATGTAATACCACTTGTTGGTTTTGTGGGAGCTTGCTACTATAAAAGAAACCACAAATGTAGTTGTAGAGATAAGATTGAAAAAAGACAAGCAATAAATGGATTAGCCAATGGAGCATTTGTGAAGGTTAGAAGCATGTCATGGGATTTGTGGAATCATGCTCATTCACATGGATTTCTTATTTGTGGCTATGGCTTTGAAGATTTCCATGGTTGTATTGCAATAGTGTTTTGTTGAAAATTACATGGTGATAGATGCTTTTGGAGGTTGGGTTTCATTTCCCTCAATGAGGGTTTCCCAGGGTATATCTTGTGTCACATTTTCATGGGCATGTTGTTTATTCTCCTACATCTAGATTTTAAGTGCTTATTCATTTCAAATTTATTATGGGTTATGTGGAAACAATAATATTTTTTCTTTTAATTTTCCCTAAACCAACATATCCTTAGTTCAGCTAGTGGTTTCCTCCCTCTTTTTAAATTTTATGTTGCAACCACACTTGGAATACCTAGGCCTTTGATATTAGCTATTATACCAAGTTTCCCTTATGTTAAAATTTTTTTGGTACTTTTGTTGCAATTTGATATTTCTTGTTCAATTTCCTTACTGTTAAATGATTTTTTAAAAAGTTCATGAAAGTATTTTTCTAAGTCCATAGCTATGTTCTAATACCATCCTCTATTGATAGTCTTCCTCATCATGAATTAGATGTCATAGGGAATTATTCATCTGACTTACCTAGATATTGAATTCTTACTAGATATTTTGATATTTTTGATTGGCATCTTTGTTTGTTTAGTATTTCACATTTTAAAGTATAATGATATTTCTCAATTTGTTGACTTGATAATATTTTTATTTTATCCCAAATATTTCTTGGGTTCTAATCCTTGTGTTCCTTGGATAACATATTTACTTTTGGTAAGGTTTTTGCATATGAGCTATTAGCAATTGGTTGGTATTTGTGCCATAGTTGGATTTGTATACACACTTCTTGGTTAATGGATAATATCTTCCATCATGTCACTAAGGGCTGACATATTAAGTCAACTCTTTTTAATGAAGTTAGCTCCATCTTGTAGATTTTTAATACTATTGCTTGATTTTCTTTCCTCTTTTGGAAGCATTTTTTGATTATTATATATTTTATTCTTTGATTTTGGTGATGATTTTCCATCTGATACCTCCAATGTTCTACATTTAGGACCTTCCTCCTTGGATATGAATTCTTTTTAAGGAATTTGGGAGGCCTTATTCTCTTCTTCTTCTATAATCTCCCCTTCCTCAATGTCACTGTTCTTTATTTCATTTTTTCCTTTTTCCTTTTCCCATACATGCTTAGTCTTTTCTATATATATATATATATATATTAGATTGATGATAAAAAGTATTAAGATTGAAAGTTTTAGGTAATATAATAAGGCTCTTCTCCATCTATCTAGTTCAAATCCTTGTTAATTATTCTGATACCATGTATATCTCCTTTATATATCTTAGGAAATAGATCATATTGTGTGTGATTCATGTATATTTTTATGGGTTTGAGAGAATGAAATTCTGATTTAAGTTTTATCAACAATTTAACATTATTAGTGGTTGTAAAGCCTCCTTCAAACCATAAAGTTTCTCCTAGAAAATCACTGACCTGTTTTCAAGATCATATTGTGAATGAAATCTATTGGGTAATTAGGGAAGGATATCCAAGTCAGATTTAGATTATCTAAATATGTTTTCAAGTTAAATTCTAGTGTCCATTAAAATTTTTGTATGGGATATCCTTCAATAAAAATCAAGGATTTTTCTAAGATAGCATTCCACATTTTTTTTCTTTCACATTCCAAATATAATACATTTGCAAATAAAGATGTGATACTTACCTATGAATCCATCACCTTTTAAATTTGTTCTGGTAAATTTGTAGAGTTTGTTGATGGTCCCTCCAAAAGAGCATAGAGACCTAAATTGCAACACCTATGCCAATTTTCCTCTGTATAGAACTCACTTATTACTAGAATGCAATCTCCTAGGATAAATTGATTAATTTTTTGAATGGCTACTAGCTCTTCCTTGCCCCAATTCTGAGGTTTCTATCAGTGTTGTAAGCTCCTTTCATTTTTCACTTTTGGATCAATTTTTTATTGTCTTTTCTCCACAATCCTTCTTTTGGATGATAGGAATTGTTACTTTCAATTTTTTTTTTTATCTTAAGGAATTATGAGGAGGCTTTATTCCTTTATTGTTCCAGGATGATTAGAGATCATTAGTCCTTGTCTTATGAATTTTAGATGCATAATCATAGTTTATGATATTATACTTCTGTAATTTAGAAATATGCTTATTGTTAGGGCATATTTGGTCCTTTCTTAGATTTTTTTCTTGTGTTCTATGATTGTCGAAAGTTTATTTGATCTAGTTATTTCTATTTTAATTCTCCTTCTTTTTCAGATGAGTGATTGGGCTAATATTTTCTAGGTCATCAAAATTATTTTGAGTTTTGATTGCATATATTTTGTTTGAGTAATTTCTCCCTTTCAAATAATGAAGAATAGACAGGGCTTGTATTATCCTTTTCCTAATTTTTACAAACTTTATTTGGATTGTTATTTCACATTATGCCTTTTCTGCATTTCACGTGATAGTGAGAGCCATTTTTTATATACAAAAATGGTTTGTTTTTACTTGTGTATTTTTACAATATCATAATTAAATATAATTAAGTTAATAAATATTATTTATTCATGGTAAGAGTCTACAACACAATAGTAAATTGGGTGTCTATCATTTGAGAGGTTTTGGGTTCAAGTTACCACATAATAATAATAATCAATTTTAAAGGACATCATGTTTTCACACCATAGGATAATTTTATTATTCAACATTAGATGAGACTTTTTTTCCCTTCAATTCCTACCCCTTTATGTCCATCTAGGGTCTCATTGGTTAGAGTGAAAACTATATGGATTCCTCCTTATGTAGATCAATATAAGCTCAATTTTGATGGAGCTTCTCAAGGAAATCTTGGAAAATCTAGTTTTGGAATTGTTATCAAAGACCATTATGGGATGGTTATTACAACTAAATATTCTCCTATTCCTCTTGACAGCAATAATAAGGTCAAGGTGTTAGATTTTCTTAATGGGTTAGTACTTACAAAATCTTTGTGTATTTCATCCTTGCATGGTGATGTTGGAAACTACATTTAGAACAATTGTTGTTTTGTCATTGATGTCAAATCTACTGATGAGACATGTCTCTATGTGATCTAAATGTCATATATATTTTGATTGATGAAGATGATTTGAGATATTTCTCATAACAAAAGAACCTAGAAGAAAGGTTGACTTATGAAAAGGAAGTTACAATAGACATTTGATTAGTTAGACTTTGACAAACCAAAGTGATTGTTTATATCATGTTGATGTTCAAGTATTTATAGTATAAATCAAGATATATCATAAGCCTGACTGAGAAATAGAGTGAAAGACCAAGGATTTTTGAATGATGCTAGTGTCAACTGAGTCATAGTAAGTGACAAGAAAATTCAGTGGTGATTGAGCATCAGTATTGACCAAGTGATAGTTGGCACCAAAGTTTACAACGATCGAATAAATTTAGTGATGATCGAGTGCTAGAACTTAGTTATGGCCAAGTAACATTGTTTTGATTGCATATGTATTTTAACACTAAGAAATATGTTAGTTTTGAGAAAAAATAAAAATTAAACCATATCAAAAAAATCTAAAAATTATATGACATTCTAGAGGAGAGAGTCCTCTTCTAGAGTGTATAATTTTTTTCTTGATTAGAATAGATTTGTTTTGAAAAATATCATGGGAGATGAAAACTATCGATTTAGGTGTGTTGAGATTTGAATCATTATAAAAGAGAAAATATAGGTCTAAAGTTGATTTTTATTTTTGATTGTTCTATCTATATATGTTATCTATAACATAGTCTAAGATCAAAAGGAAATACATTTATTTCCCTATAGTTTTGTGGTGGGAACTAGAACCCCACTTTTTAGCATTTTTCAATAGCTAAAAATTATCTTTAAAAATTTGGAAAATATGTCAATTCTTATTCCAAATAATTATTAAAAATTATAATCATAAACTTTATCAATTTCTACACATTTCATTAGTTTACTTCATTTTCAAATTCAAAAGAATAATACCAATTTATGTCATTGAAGGTGAACAATTATACTTTTGTTAGCTTTTTTCCTTTACAAAAGGGTGACATATGTTTTTTCTTTCACCCTTGATGGCAAGATCATTGGTTTTAAAGTTAGACTATGATGCACCTATGAACTGAGGCACATTGCTAGTTTTGGCATCAAGCGAGATCACTGTGCCAAATCCAAATAGAATGCGGTCTCTCTAAAATGAGATAGGTTATTATAGGCCTCAGTATGACCATCCTATGGCATTTGAAATTTCACCAATAGCCCTTACAAGCTTCAAGTTACAACCCTCAAAAGATCATCTCCTAAAGGCACTTAGAACACCTTGGAGACTCTTCGATATGGGCTGGCCATGAATGTTGGAGGCTCTCCTTGGCTGGAAAAGGGGTGTTACTAGGGTTCAACCACCCATTCAGAGCTAACAGTGTTGAAAATTCAATGCCAAGATCAACAGTTTCAATGTTGCCTAGTGATGCACCAATGAACATAGGCACACTATAAGTTTTGGCATCGAGTGAGATTGCAATGCCAAATCCAAATGGAATGTGATCTCTTTGAAATGAGATAGGTTATTATAGGCCTCAACTTGAATGTCCTTTATCATTTTACATTTCACTGATAGCTCCCACAAGCTCCAAGTTATGAATGTCAAAAAATTAACCTCCAAACACACTTAGAGCACCTTGGAGACTCTTTAGTATGGGGTGGCCATGAATGTTGGAGGCTCTCTATAGCTAGAATAAGGGTGTCACTAGGGTTAATATTAAGTAAAAACATGATTTTTTATCTCCCTCTAGTTTTTTGCATTGGGCACAGTGCAAGTTTGGTATTAGTATTAATTAAAATCATCATTTTTAGTTCCCTCCACATAAATTACATTAAGTGGAAACATATTTTTTTCTTACATTAAATCAAAAAGTTTACATTTACAATATCTAAGTGTTTTATCATAATTACATCAATACACAAATACCAAAAATCATAGTGTCAAAAATCGTATTGTCAAAAATCGTAGTGTCAAAAATGGAATATATTTTCCTTCATTCTGCTCCTAATTTAGTTTTTATCTTCATGCATGGCTACTCTTAATGATCTACCTACATTCCAATATCATAAAAAATATTAGTAAATAATCATATTAAACAAGATAATCATTATTTGACTAAATAATTATGAACAAAAGAATAAAAGCATTAAATATATCAAGTTGAGTGTTCTTGTAGGGTCCTCTCTTTATTTTAGGGTCTCTAATAGGGCTTCATGATCAACATTAGTAATAGTAAAAAGTTATTTTACTTTTGGTCTTCCTTGATGCTTCAACAACTTCACATATGTTGCTATAGTAAGATGTGAATATATGAGAATTGTTTTGTGCTTTTGATAGTCTTTGAATGCAAGAATTCCTTTCCTTCTAAGCATACATGTCCACAGCCATGTTCCAGCAATAAAAACTAAACCAGTAGGATATGTGAATCCATCATCATCTTTTATTGGTTGTGCAAGAAATTTTTTACCTCTTACACAACGTGCTAATCAATCGTCCGATTTCTCATCATTCCCCTATGGTGTAACCATTGCAAAGACCATGTCTTGGCTGAAGAAGATCTGATAGATGGTTATGCTCAAGTGAACTTTCTATGTCATCATTTATGATAGGGGGTATGATAGACAATGGAGTAAGATAATGTGGAGACCATGTGTCCACCCACTCACTCGAATCACAGTGATCCTACTAACACTGAAAATAATTAGGACAAAAGAAAGCTAGTTGTCATGTCCAAATGGTCCATGTATAGAATCAGAGCTCTAGAATGAATGCATTTTTATGAGTCTCTAATAGTAGCACAATCTAATTTATCACCTATGGACCCTTCCTCAACCAACCAAAAGAACCTATGTACTATTTAATCAAGAGTCCCCCCTGTGATAATGTTAAACAACACCAACTAACAATGCTATGAGCATCAAGAAGCTCTGCTCCTAAAATATTCAATTTCTCTTTAACTGGAGCTCTCTTCACACATGCCCCTACTCCATCATGTTCCCCTTTCTTATGGCTAGACTCAAAAGAAATCCAAATATGAGGCACCCCTCTCTAAGTGCATCCTACACAACCAACAAAAAATGTGAGCATTCTTGAATTGAACTATGCAATTATCTAACCAAATGATATGTCTATCCATAGTAATGTCATGCCCTTATAAGAAATCAAAATAATTGTTGAAACAATATTGCAAAAACTCGTGAGAGTGAGATCTATCATCACTCATGTAAAAATGGTACTCTCTAATAATATTTCGATTATCTTTTGCACTATTAGGGACATGTCTATATGTTATGTGGACAAAAATAATAATCTAAATGGAGTTGCAATATTGAGATTGTGTCTCATTTTGTGGCTACAATGTGTAGTTCTCTGTAAAGACAACATTTGATATAATAGTGTGAATGGGAAAAGTCTCCTTACACATTCTAAATTGTTGATCCAACCACTGAGACTTGTGACTGTGCCTTGCATACAATTTATCTTAAAATCTGAAATAAAACTAACCACACTAATTTCTTTTGTAGCCAATTCAAATCTAGAGCCCTCACCTCCACTCATCAATGTGTATTTCACCATTTCATATACCATTTCTTTTACTATTTTCCTCCCAAGATCTTGTTTCCACCCCTCATGGAAACATGTGTCAAACTTGGATAAGCCACCACATTCTGAACACTTCTCATTTAAGCAAGAATTTCTATAAAAGAAACAACCATCAACTCTAGGACATAAAAATTGATCTATCAAGTCTCTTGATGATTTTGGAAGCCCACTAACACCACAATAATCCAACATTTCTTTACTATCTAAATTAGAACAGATCGAGCGTAATAGCTCATTGTGGATAGAGAACTCCACACAATATTTGCAACAACATGTATTCCAAATTTTAAATGGCACACAATAAAATGGCTTCAAGGATTCAAAATCCCTTTGTGATATATGCAATCTTGGATAACTCTCTAAATTCTTTGAACAACATAGTTTGACTTACCTCCAAATAATGTTTAGGATATGGCGTGTGGGCACTGCTACCAATTTTTAACTTCAACATGTCTTTAGCATTGGGTGTTGAGCTAGAGTGCCAAAACTATCTAATTTCTTGCTTCACATCATTGGATAGTTTCTTATCAAAATGTGGAAGTCTCCCACGAAAAGCCCATGTTTGATTTTGAAGAGGATCATCAATTCTCTCTCATCTAGTAAGTGTTCTTCTCAAAGTAGTATGATTTAGGTTCAAGTCAATAAAATTTTGTCTCATATATCTACCCTTTCTCAAATGATGACTTACCAAAGAAGTTGTAATAACCCTTTGAACAACTCTCTTAACCTTCTCCCTACTATTTTTTCCAATGCTATTGAGAACACTCAAAAGATTCTTCACAAAAATGACATTTCTTTCAATTTTCTTATTGACACAAATCTTCAATTCGGAAAGCATATGTCTCATTTTTTGCATCTTTAATAAGTGCATAAAAAGTTGACATTGCTCCACCATTGTCTTGTTGCCCAAAAATATCTTATATAGTCCTGAAGCCCATAACCGAATGGTTCTTTCTGATTTTTTCCCTTCCAAATTGGTAATAATTGTTTCATCAATTTCAATTATCCATTTTGGATTTTTAGGATCTTCATGTCGAATATAATTAGGAGATATGTAACGTTCCTATGTATTTTTATTTTCAACATGGTCAATCATGGCATTTACATTATGAACTGGTAAATTTTCAATCTCCAAATTTTCAATCCCAACATTATCATTATCAATTGGTACATTTTCATTCCCCAACTAACCATATTTATTTTTTGACTCTATGATTTCACCTTCAATCAATACATTGTCGACTTGATTCACATTTAACATATATTATCTCTTCCATCAGTGATTTACCTTGTCCCTTTCCCTATATGTTGCAATGTCTTCATTTGATACATTTCTTTTGCGTTTAGCCTTTTGATGACTACAACTCCCCATTTAGACAACAATACCATGCACCTAATCAAATCTTGTAGCAACCTTTTCAATTGTATGGGCCCCAAATAATATTTTTTCTCCAAACCCATGAAAATGACCCCAAAAAATGTGATTGTCGCATTTGCAATGACAAAGAATATTTTGGGCAAAGTCTACTAGTAAAACAATTCGGGTACCCGATCCCATATCGAGTATCTGATTATCGAGGACCCGAAAGAATCCCCCAAATTTTGGAGGGAAGTCAATTTGGAAAGTGTGGGAAATCAACAACTATACTATATTATTATATATTAGTATATATTAATATATTATTATTAAAAATAAATATAATATAGTAAAATATGATTATTATTATTATTAAATATAATATAGTAGTATATAGGATTATTATTAAATAATCTAGTAATAATAATATTATTATTATCTAATATAGTAAGGTATTATTATTAAATATTATATAGTAATATATATGATTATTATAATAATAATATAATCTAGTAATATATTATTATTATAATTTAATATATAGTCATATATTAGTATTATATAATATAGAAATGTATTATTATTATTATAATTATAGTAATGGGGTCATAGGCTAGGGTAATCAATGCAATGGGTTAAATGGGGTGTGTTGGTGTTTTGAAACATCTTGATTTCAAATTACCTTGATGAGAAAAAGATACATCTAGGGGTAGCTAATTCCCATCTTCAACATACCCTTTCAAGCACCAAGCCAACTATAAGGCTAGACCCTTCTTCTACTTCAGGCTCTGCAAAACCTAGGTGGATGGACCTATAGATTCTTCACATGGTACAAGTGTTAAGACATATTCTTGAATCTTGAAAAAGAAGATAAAACCATTAATCTTCTAACACTTATGCAAAGATCTCAGACATGGAATAGCTAATAACATGGCCAAAGAAATTGTTAAGCTACGTGAGGGCATCCTTTTCAGTTCTTCAACATTTAAAGGGAAAATTATTTGATTAATGATGTTGATTTCAAAAAAACATAATATGAACAACTTAACACTCTAATCCTGTAGCTCATCAGTGCCTTATCTATAGGGCAATCTTACAAACCCCTAACACACATCTCTGAAAGTCATTGACATATCTCATATATCAAGACTTGCTAATCTATCTATTCACCTTGTGAATCAAACATCTACATCCTTCTGAATCTCATACTCGACCTATCCCTTCATGAGATCTACAATCCTATGATGATGAATCAAGCATTTACACAACTTCTTGAGTCATAAGAAAAATAAATCAACATATACAACCAACAGATTGCAACTAAGTTTCATACCCTTTGTTTCCAAAACACAAAAGATCATAAACAACATGAATCAGAGACAAGATATCAGAATGAAGACTAACTTACTGCTGCATTTTTATTCATTTCTTTGAAACAAATACAATAAGATGCATGAAAATGAAATGTAAAATTGCCTAATAGATTAGAACTATTTGTATGCTTATTTTGTGTTGTTCATTACAACAGAAATTGCTGAAGAAAAATGGTGGAATCACATCTCTAGGTCTAACAATGTGGTCTCATAGAAAAACTAGAACCAACATGGTATCACAACAGTGAGAAATTTTCTCCAAAACTAGAACCCTTCAATAGATGAGAAAGAGAAAGATATAGTAGAAGAATATAATCCTAGATATGATCTCTAAGTGACATGTGTCCATTTCAATCCTCATTCCCTATTGTTGTAAAAACCTCTCTCATCTTTCTACCCATGAGATTTGATTTGGTTTTGATCATTATTTTGTAACAAACCCAAAATATCTCTTCCTCAATGATGAAAACCCTTCTGCTACTAAAATATCTAAAATGCATCATAAAATGTTGATGATACCTTGATTTAACTAACTTGGAGGTGACAAAAATCAGCCATAACTACATTTTTACTGACATTTATGTTCATTTAGTTCATCATTTCATTGGAAATCAGATCTAAATGGCCTCCTATTTTTTAAGTCAAAAAATGTACACCCCCATTTTGGAAATAGGTAAAGACACCATTGGCTTATGTTTGAAATACAATGGAGGCTTCCTTTGCCCTTGGAATCTTCTTTATGGCATCTCTTTCCTCATGAACTATTAGTTTCATAATAGCTTGTTAGGATTAACCACAGACAATAATAACAGTTACATGCAAATATAACCAATACCAGAAAATAGTAGATTGCATAAAAGAGAACACAATATACCAAAATTTGATGTGGTTCACCCAATCCTTGGGCTACGTCCACCAACAACAAGTCCAATATTATTATTATCCAATGATTAAAACTTGATTACAATCTATAATCCCTTACAATTCAATACTACCGCAAGAACCAATTTTTGCATCACACATAATGAAAAATCCCTAACCCTAGGCCTTTTTATACAAGCTTTTGTCACTTACAAAATTAGGGCTAGAATAATAGAAGAAAAGTAGCTGACACTTTTTACAATATAAGGTTATTTTTGGCTTCGAGGACACTAACCCTGAAAACTATTGCAGGGGCATTGCCCCTCAACCCCACCCTGTACTGTGATTGGAAGCACACTTGGGGCGCTATCCTAGGACCCCACAAGAATGCTGCCCCTTAACCCCATCTTGGGGGCACTGCCCCCAAACCCTTGTAGAAATAATATGGGGAGAAAAACATGTCGAATAAACCTCTGAGTCTTATTAGGCTCCACATCACAACAATCTCCCACTTGGAGACTAATTAGACTCCACAACAATAACCTCCCACTTGGAGACTAATCATAACACTACTAAACTAGTAGCTCCCACTTGAATATATCAAAACACCTTGGACTCTAATGTTCTTTTATTTTGTTTAGTCAAGAAGACCAACCAAAGATAAAGAGGAATTTAGATTCTCCCTTGTCACTACCTTTGTAAACATGTTTTCTGGATTGTTATTTGTATGTATCTTCTCTAGCTTTAACTATCCATCATCCAAAACTAACTGAATGAAATGGTACCGCAACTGTATGTGTTTTGTGTTTGAATGCAGAGCTGAATTCTTTGCAAGATGAATGATACTCTGACTATCTATAAACAAATAATTAGCCTTCTGAGGGTGTCCCAATTATTCCAAGAAGAACTAAAGCCATATCATCTCCTTGGTGGCCTTTGTAGCAAAAACATACTCTACCTTTGTAGTGGATAAAGCATTAACCTTTTGTAACCTAGAAACCTAGCTCACAGCTACCCCACCAATAGTAAATACATAACTTGTAGTACTCTTCCTGGTATCAATATCCCCTGCCAAATCTGAGTTAGCATACCCTTGTAAATAATTAATAGAGCCCTCAAAGTGTAAACACTTATTGTATGTTCCTCTCAAATATCTAAGAATCCATTTAACTACATTTCAATGCTTAGTTCCTAGATGACTCATATACCTGCTAACAAATCCCATTACATGTGCAATATCTGACCTAGAACATACCATAGCATACATCAAACTTCTTATAGCTAAAGCATAAGGAACCTTGGACATCTTATCCTCCTCTTCTTGTGACTTGGGACACATCTCCTTAGCCAACTTCAAATGACCAAGAAAAGGTGTGCTGACAGCTTTACCATTCTCCATAGAGAAATGTTGCAACACCTTCTCAAGATAATTAGCCTAAGATAATGTCAATTTTTTGTTATTCCTATCTTTTCAAATCTTCATACCAAGGATTTTCTTTGCTGACCCCAAATCCTTCATAGAAAATGAATGCGCTAACTGTTCCTTTAACTCCTTAGTGTGATCCATGTTAGACCCAAATACAAACATATCATCAATATATAAACATAAAATAATGTAGTTGTCATTATCCAACATCTTAAAATAAATACAATGATTTGAATGACACTTAGTATATCCATGCTCATGCATAAACCTGTAAAATTTTAGATACCATTGCCGAGGTGCTTGCTTCAAGCCATATAAACTTTTCTTCAATATGAACACTAAGTTCTCCTTACCTTTGACCTCAAATCCTTGTGGCTACGCCATATATATCTCTTTATCCAAATCACCATGAAGGAAGGTTTTTTTAACATCAAGCTGCTCCAAATGAAAATCTTCAGTAGTCACAATACTTAAAATAGTGTGAATAGAAGTCAATTAACAATAGGAGAAAATATCTTATCAAAATCAATGCCATTTTTTTGTGCAAATCCTTTTACCACTAATCTGGCTTTAAATCTTTTCTTACCTCCATCCTCTTTTTTTAACCTATAAACCCACTTCTTCTGTAAAACCCCTTTACCTATAGATAACTTGCATAAATCCCATGTCTTATTTTTCAGCAAAGAGTCCATTTCTTCTTTCATTAAAAACTCCCACTGAATCTTAGTATCCACCTACACAGCTTCATCATAACATTTAGGTTCACCAGTATCAGTAAATAAAATGGAATACAAAGAAGGAGAAAATCTTTCTGGAGGTCTACTCATCCTTGTTGACCATCTAACATTCCCTGGCGTGTGTGGTATTTTTTGTTTCAATTGTTGCACACCATGAGGAATTGCTAGAGCATTAACTTTTGGATCATCATTTCACACTACATAATCATTTTCTTTGTTCTCATGTTGCTACAACATATCTTTGTACAACACTTTCTCATTGAATATGACATCCCTACTTCTTATAATTTTACCTTTTTCAAAATCACAAAGCTTATAACCAAATTCATTAATGCCATATCCAAAAAATACACATTTCTTTGACTTAGCTTCCAGCTTAGTTCTATTTTTAGAATCTATATGAGAGAACTCTTCACAACCAAAGGTTTTGAGAAAAGAATAACTCACCTTATTAATAGATCATGCTTCCTCTAGAATACGACAACCCAAAGGAGTAGAGGGACCTCTATTAATAAAATATACAACATTATTAACAGCCTCTTCCCACATGTTTAAGGGAGACCCAACATGCAACCTCATGCTTCTTGCATGCTCCATTATAGTACTGTTCATGCACTTAGCCACTCTATTTTCTTGTGGAGTCCTTGGAAGAATTTTTTGTCTATGAATACCATTAGCAGAGAAATAATCTTCAAATTCATGATTGCAATACTCACCACCATTATCAGATCTGAGATATTTTAATTTCTTTCTAGTCTCATTTTCAATCAAGCATTTCCATTTCTTAAAAGTTTGAAATATATCAAATTTCTGTCTAAGGAAATAAACCCATATTTTCCTAGTTACATCATCAATAAATGTAACATAATAATGAGAGCCACCAAGGGAAGATACCTAAGCTAGTCCTCATACATCAGTATGCACAAGCTCCAATTTTTTCTTTTTATTTTCCTTCCCAGTCTTCATAAAACTCACTCTCTTTTGTTTTCCATACACACAACTTTCATAGAAATCCATTTTAACACATTTTTGACCTAGTAAAACTTTCTTTGAATGAATTGCTTTCATACCTTTCTCTCATGTGTCCAAGTCTATTGTGCCACAATGTTGTATCAAAATCTACAACATCTATTTGTTCTCCCTACTCAAGTACAACAACTATTCTTGAACATTCATTTTTCTTTGACACAATCAAAGTAAAATGAACAATATAACCTATACAAATATATAAGATGCCTACTTTCACACCTTTTGCTACTACAAGGGAACATTTTGAAACCTTCCAATTTTTATCATTAAAAGTAACTGCATAACCCTCATCACCAAGTTGCCCTACTGAAATTAAATTCCTACTTAGCCTTGGAACATGTCTTACCTCATGTAATAGCCAATGATTCCTATTCTGCAACTTAATCTTAAGATTTCCTTTATTAACAATCTAACAGGGTTCATTATCCCCCAAATAAACAAGTTGAAAATCCCCTTGGACATAATTAATGAAATAACCTCTATGAGGTGTAGCATAAAATGAAGTACCAGAATCTAAAACCCATGAAGCATCAACACTTTCTAAAGACAGAAGCAAAAAATCCTCTTCAGATTTGTTACTTACCAAATTTGCCTCCTTGTTCCCTTCTAGTTTAAGTCCTCACTATTCTTTCGAGTCCAACAATATTTCTTCTTATGTCTTGTTTTACCACAGTTCCAACAATCTCTCGGTCCTCTAGATTGAGACCTCTTCCCCTTTGACTTTCCTCTTGATTTCCCATGATTTCCAGAATTATTTCCTCTTTTAGTTGTTATGCCTCTGCTTTGTGTGTTCAAAGCACTTCTTGATGTAGATTCAGCTGAAGTTTTCCTACAAGTTTTCTCACTCAAAATAACACCAATCACATCATCATATTTTAGGGTACTAGATCCAAAAATAGAATTACTCATAGCCATTACCAAGCCATTCCAGCTTTCAAGCAAAGAACACAAAATCAAGAGAGTCCTAATTTTTTCATCAAAATTAATACCCACAAAAGATAACTAACTAGTAATAGTATTAAACTCATTTAAATTATTTGCAATAGATCTACCTTATATCATTTTCATATTAAATAAATGCATCATAAGAAATACCTTGTTTGAAGCAGAGGGCTTCTCATACAGTTTTTCTAGGGTTTTCATCAACTCTTCTATCATCTTTGCTTTTGTAATGTTAAATGTCACTGATGGTGCCAAGCATAATCAAATGCTTCCAATTTCCTTTCTATCTAAAATCTCTCGGTCCTCATCTAACATAGTTCCTTGTCTCTTAGATTTTCCTTCCAACAACTTCCATAAATCCTTCTAACAAAGATAGTCCTCCATTTGCATCTTCCATAACTAAAAGTTCTGCCCATTAAACTTCTCCACCTTTAGCTTACCCTCGTCAACCATTGCTCCCACTTAATCATGAGACCTTTCTACAGAGGATCACTAAAAAAAATGACGATGGTCTGGCCAAAAAAAAAAAATGACAACCGTCTAGCTCTAATACCACTTGCTAGGATTAACCTCAGATAAAAATAACAGTCACATGCAAATATAACCAATACTAGAAAATAGTAGATCACATAAAAGAGAGCACAAGACACCAAGATTTAACATGGTTCACCCAATCCCTAGGCTATGTCCACCAACAACAAGCACAATATTATTATTATCTAGTGATTACAACTTGATTACAATCTATAATCCCTTATAGCTCAATACCTCCACAAGAACCAATTTTTGCATCACACATAATGAAAAATCCCTAACCCTAGGCCTTTTTATACAAGATTTTTCTACTTACAAAATTAGGGCTAGAATAATAGAAAAAATGTAGCTGACGTGCTTCTCTAGGACTACATAAGGGTGCCGCCCCTTGACCTTGTAGAAATAATATGGGGAGAAAAACATGCCAAATAAACCTCTAAGTCTGATTAGGCTAGACATCACAACATAGTTGTCATTACCTTCTCAACATTCTCCAAGGATGACCCATCAATCATTGGTAGTACTTTGCACATATTTTTGAGAGGAAAAATATATCTCAAAGGACTATTTGGGGGTTCATCCACTCATACTTTATCTTCAATGGGAGTAATCAGAGTCATATTGATTTCATTCTTTGGAAATAATGATAGTATATCTAATGCATTGTGAATAGGTGTAGCACCACTAGGTCTCTCCTCTTTTGTATGAAATCACCTTCACGTCTATCATGGGCTGCAATAGTTCACACCTTTATCTCACACCTTGTTTTCCTTTGTGCATGGACAAATGTGGGCATTTGGTTCTGAATTTTTGGTGATGGTCCATAAAAGAAAGTGGAAGATGGTTTTTAATTTGTGTTTGCCAAGCTCATCATATGTACCAAGCAGTTGGCACTATAAAAAAAAAGGTTGCATGCATTTCAAATCTCTTAAGGGTCCATGTCTAAAACTAAACGAGGGCCTTTGCATTGAAGATGTGAGTTATTATGAATGAATTGCTCCTCAATGTATGCCTATGAATATGCATGCTTGACATAATGACCTTCTAAGTCAAATGGTGCTACAAAGATTTAATTTATCTCTCCATTAATATTGTCCACCATGCATATCCCCCCACACATCCATTTGATCTCGAAAGACAATGTACACATATACTGAAACCTTATTTGACTAAAACAATTATAGTCTCCTTTGATCTCCCAATGACGAGATGTCCATTCTGGAGCATTATAATTGTTCAAATTATCCTAATCACCTATGTTGAACATTTTTGATCCCTGGTGACTTGTTCATTTGATGAATTTAGCCAAGCCCCAAAGTGGGCCTGGTTTAAAAAAAATTCAAATTCAAACACCTGACATCCCAAATTGATCTGGTGAACACCTAACATTGACTAAAAACCATTCGATCATTGTTGATTCTGTAATCACCTAAAAATGTTCATCTAGACAATTAGCCCCAAACTCAACATTTTGGCTAAATTAATTTAATCATTTATCTAGACCAAATTGCTAATAATCAATTTATTTGATTATAACCTATAGTTTGACTATGCTATCCTAAGTTCATTATTTGATTAAAAGAACATGTCCCCTTTTAATTAAATAAAAGACCCCATTCTTCTAGCCCACTTAAAGTGCACACATAAAGTCTTTTTTCTATTTTGCAATTAAAAGAAAAGGCTTTGTGACTTTTGTCTTATATGACAAGTCAACTTATATTCTGTTGGTTGACTTGTGTGTGCACATGGATCACTCCTCTTTTTGAATTCCACTGTTGATCATCCACCATCTTTATCTTGATCTCTACCGTCCATACGACTTTAAAAGGGAGAGAGCTTTCCCCCTCAATCCATATTTTGAATATTGTTATGCTGCAGGTTTTCTAACAGGTTTCTTTGGAGCTTTGTGGAGAACTTCTCTTTCTTGTCTACATTCTCTCATACTATGGCATTTTAACTTAGATTCATGTTGCATGTTAGTTTAGCTTCTATTTTGCAATAATCTATCTCACATAGCATAATATTTGGATTATAACACTCTCATACATGTTTTAGCATAGCTGCATTTTGCATTATCATCCTAGTTTAATTTTCATTTGCATTGCATTCTTGAGGAACTCCTTGGGACATTTGCATTCTTGCATCTTGTCTTTGGAACCTCCCATTGCATGGTTTACTAGCAAGAAGAGTATCTCTAAGGCTCATCTGAGAGCCCTTGAACTTGAAATACACTCTCTTGCACTCCGTGGATAGGGAGCTCTAAGCCAGCATCCAAGCATTCCAAACTCATGGAATCATTTGGATAGAATGGTTTAGAGTGGGACACTTTTGAGTGTGCATTTTTGGCGCCCACCGTGGGGCTTGAATCAAGTTTTTAGCTCCATTTGCTTTTATTTTTCATCTCTGATTTTTTACAGCAGCATATTGGATCTAATCAAATGCTTTTGTAGAATTATCACTTTGGTTTTAAGGCCAACCCATAAGTAGATTGGTTTGAAGGCCAAAAACTTAGTTGGTTTAAAGATTTGATCATATCTTTTAAACCGCTTGGATTTTGGTTTTGAAAGTTTTTTTGCAAGTTGGGTATATGCTCAAAATGTCTCAATCCGATTTGCAGGGCATTTTGACGTGATTTTCAGGAGTTATGAGTTTTTTTTTTTTTTCATAAAAAGCCATTTTTGATCGCAAATCAGCGAATTTTTTTTAAACACTTACATTTTCAAAAAGATTTTTCAATTCTAATAGGGGTTATTTCTTTGTGTTTTGAATTTTGAAATCGTATTAAAGATTAAAAACTCAATTTGATAAATTTGGTCTGTTTTGACAAAATTGATCTCTAGAGCCCAAATGAAGAGATTTTTTAAAATTTCTTGCATTTTTGGAAAGCTCTCTAATTTTTAATAGGGGTATCTTCTTTTCATTTTCATTTTTGGATACAAAACCATAGTAAAAAAGTCCAATCTTGTTGACTAGGTCAAAATCAAAGAGTAAAAATGAGAGCATTTGTGATTAACTTGCACTTTCTTTGCATGCACTTGGTTGGAAGATAAATTGGATTTTTGAAGAAACTCACCACTTTTTATTGCAGATTTTTATGTTATTTCATACTAACTTTTGGTGCTAACAAGTTGTGATTACAGGTTTCCATCCTTGTGAAAGAAAAAAATTGAAACATTGCATAAAAAGAACGCATGTCAAAGCTTCAAATGCGCAAGGGCTACTAACATTGTTTGTAGGGCTGCCCAAAGCATAAAAACCCAAAAAAAATTTCTTTTTTGTTTTCATGTGTGGCGTTGACTAATTGTTCATTTTTCATAGGCACATAAAACTTGTGATTGGAGTCTTTTGGTAATAGGAGAGTATGCTCTTCACCCTTGTGGTGAATTAGAAATCTTGACTTGCCATTTGGTTCAAAAGCAAGGGGTAACTAAATCTTCTTGGCGTGTTTGGGAGAAAATGATTGGAATAGGAGAGTATGCTCTTCACCCTTGTGCTGAACCAGAAATCTTGACTTCCAAAAGTTGATCCACTTTGTGTGGTTAGAATCCTTTAGAGGGCCTGCTCTCGGACAACCTGAGAGGAACGACCCTAGTGGGGACAAGCTGATTACCTGGCTCTTCCAACCCACTATAAACTCAAGGCTACCAAGGACACAAAACTTTGATAGACGTAGTGTTTGTCTTTGCCTAGTGTGATTGCTTATGGGATTTTGACCATAGGGAGATCACTAGGCAAGAATGCTTAAGGTACTCTTGTGATCGCGAGATCGGTTACTCATCGCAAGGTGAGGTGTCCCGTAATTGGGAGCAAAAGGAACACTATGAATGGATGCCCTATCTAAACACCTTAAGTTAGTAACTACCCTTTTTAGCTGCTCAACTTCTTGGTGCAAGGATCGATCCTAGTGGATTACCCAGATCACCCCAAGATTTTACACTCACCATCTGTGTTCTCTTGGTTATGCTTATGGAATTTCCATGACAAAGCCAATATCTCTTGTGGGAAACCACTTGGTGTGAGGCAAAGGAGCATCAAGCGTGGGCCAAGTTGTTGAGTAATGAACCATGTCCTTTAGGTAGATATTGCTTGATGTGTTCTCGAATGTGCTAGACCTGTGAAATTTTTTTGAACATACACATGATGATAGTTCTAGGGATTTATTTTAAGACGTCACATATGTTTGTATCATGCAAGGTTGCTTTGTCCCTTGCTTGATTGTTTGAAGACTACTCTATGTGTCACTATCTTGCTTGGAAAGAAATTGCTTTTGAACATCAAACTTGCTATGCTATCAACTATTGTCAAACTTTGTCAACCAAGTCAAAACATCAAATGCAAATATTTTTCTTGTGTTGCTTGCTAAGGGGAGTCTCATCATTTGACTTTGATTTGCTATGTCTCTAGTTCTTGAACATGCTTAAAGTGACTCTTTGGTCTTAGTTCTCTTGGTCTTTCTATCTTCATGGTCTATGCATGCTTGCTAGTTATCCTTTTACTAAAATGGTTACCTTGATTTCTTGACTACACTCTTGGGTTGGGAAAGTTGTTCACTTGTCACCCTGCTTGCTCTATCTATTTGGCTATTTGGGCATCTTGCCTTGCTATTGACTTGAGTCATTCATGTCATAAGTTTCTTGGACATATTGTTTGACAAGTCACTTTAATCTCTCTCTACTATCTTGGCAAGTGAACACTCTACCTTCTATAGTTTCAACATCAAGTTATCTTCTAGGCTCTTTTATGCTTGGCTTTGCATCTAAAACTATGGGATCTAAACCTTGTGCTACCAAACCTCAACCAAATCTAGATGATCATGATATCATCCATGTCACTAAAGAGTTTCAAGATTTATATGCACAATACAAAGAACTAGAAGAGACAAATGATCTTTCTTACCTTCATCTCTCTAAGCGCATGATAGAAATGAAGTCTAAACTTGAGAAAAGGTTAGAGGAGAAGATTGCATCATTACATGAATCTTCCTTAAGGTCTTTACATGCATGTGAGTCACCTTCTTTGAGGTCATACTCTTCTTCTAGGTCTACATGCTCTACTTCAAGACATCAAATGTCTTCATCTTCTAGATCTAAAGACCTTTGTAGAGAACAAGCACTTGAGCCTATGCCAAAATTTCATGATGGACCTATCTTTGACGAAGATAATGATGAAGACATGAACGCATGCTGTTCACTTGGGAAGCAACCAAAGGACTCTAGACATACTTTTGAGAGAAATTTTACTCCCTTGGGGAATTCTTATGATGACATTTTGAGAACACTTCTTGGAACCAAGCTTATCATGTTGCCTAAGTCTAGCACCTATGGAAATCCATTCTTGGATACCTATTGTGCCTATCATCAATCTAATGACCATGCTACTTCTAATTGTATAGAGCTGAAACATAAAATAAAAGATCTCATTGATGATGAGATTGTTGATATTGGAACCTCTAATGATTCATGCGATGAGGATACTTCTCTTGAGCAAGATTACATTGATGAACCTATGTCTAGTAGTGGCTCCATTACATCTTCCACTTCTTCCAACACTCGTGCATCTCCCAACACTTCAAAGCTTTCCAACATGCCTCCATCAAATAAAGAATCTAATGCTTTCCACATTGACTACGTGTATCCTCAAGGGCCATCTTTAAAAGAAACTCAAGATAACCTTCACTTGGCTGCAAACCTTTTACGTGCTACTAATCCTAAACATCCTCAACCTTTATGCACTACTATACCTAATCCAAGCACTACTCCATTCACTCTTCATTCTCCCTTGTCCTTAAAGGTGGCTCCATGTCAAGAGGACTCTCAAAAAGAAAAAGCTATAAATGTCAAGATAGATCAAGATCAAGCACCCTTTCATCTCTTTCAAGATTTTTCCCCTCCATATCCTATAACTTGTCCACCTCCTAAGTATGATGAAGATAACACTTCCATTATCTCCCTTGAGCTTACTGAAAATAATGAGAAAAGTTCTCTTCATATGCTATCCAAGGCTAATTGTAAAGATCAAAGCATCCCCTCATGTTCTACTTCTCCATATCCACTTCAAAATTTTACTCAAGCTTCAAGTGCTCCTATTAAAATTGTTGCTCCTGTCAAAGCTACTCATAAGCCTATTGATGGCTTTGACCATGTTGCTCACTCTAAAGATGTTGATGTTCCTTTTCACTATCCATTTGCATCTCCTGAGTCTATCCTTGGTCCTTATCCATCAAAGCTAAAGCCTTCAAACCTTCCATCTATATTGGGACCTTATGTTCCATCATATCCTACATTTTCCACTCGTAGCTCTGCTATAATACCTCAAGATCAACAAAGACACTCATCCTTGATGACTTTTCACCCATCTATACATCTAAACCAGTCATATCATCCTTATTCATCCACAAATCCCAATTCCTTTGGAAGTGAGAATAAACATAAGAATCCATTGAAAAAGAAATATCACTATATCCCATCTAATCGACATGTGAATTCTAAGAAGGAGAATGCACAAAAGAGACCACAAAGGTCCACTACTCAAAGAGCTAAACCAAAGAAAATATGGGTTCCTAAATCCATCATTATACAAATTCACTCTCAAGCACCCAAAGAACGAGGAAAATCTAAAGCTATGTGGATTCCCAAGTCTCTTTTAAAAGACTTGAATATTGAAAATACTTCAAAGTTGACATTCAAGCTTCCAAAGGCTTCTATTCCATCTTCTTCCAAAAATCTTCCTAAAAATATTCCAAAGCCTTCCACTCCACTTTTTTCCAATTTTTTTCTACCACCTCATACATCTAAATCTCAAGCTATTTCATCCGTGATTCCTCCATTGTTCCAATACCCTTCAAGGTGTGTGTCAATGTTGATCTTGTCCAATATTTTAGCTACCCACATGAAATCCTCTAAATCTTACACCTCCTTTCTATACATGAACTCTTATCCTCAATATACTCTTCCTACTACCATTTCTCTTTCATCACCCTATCAACATCTTTGAGCATACCTTTCTATGGTCTTGGCTTATCATGACTTATCTTTTCTACTGGAGCATTATCTACATTCAAACAGCTTCAGCTCTTTCTAAAAATTCAAAAAAAAAAAAAATAAATAAAAAAAATTCAAAAAAAATAAATAAAAAAAATAAAAATAAAAATGAAAATGTGCCTTAGTGAAAACCACATCTTGTGGCACCTTGGTAGCAAAATTAAAGAGAAATAAATTTATCCTATGGTAAAAACTACTTCTTGTGGCACCTTGGATAAGTACCATGATGAAAACCTGGCAAACAGGCATCATGCGTAATTCTTCCATCATCCATCTATCCCCTCTTCTCTCTTTGATCTTGACAATGTTGAGCTATCTTTGCATATTGGCTATCTTATCCAACAGATTTTCTATTGTGCTCTCCCATTCACTCATAGCCTCCATCTTGAGCTTTATTTTTATTGCTCTATCCCATTGCTATCCTATCTAGTTGACCCCTTGGTCTTGATCATAATAAATGAAACATGGTTCTCATAGGTCTCTTGACATGGCTACTCTCTTGGATTGCACGCTTTCATGCTATCTCTCTCATTGGCTTCCATTGCTTATCTTATATGCTATATCACTTGTTGGCTTCACCGCTTATCCTACATGCTATCTTGCTCATTACTTCCATTGCTTATCCAAAACATGCTTCATATGACTATTTCACCTCTTTCCCTAGCTTGGGTACTCTTGAGGAGTCAGTCCTTGAGGATCACTTTCACTTGCTTCACATTCCTTTCTTATACATCTTTTCTTATCTATCGGCTTGTTTCTCCATCGTGTCCTATACCTTGCTAGACATTGGGAGAAAATGATGTGATCTTGCTTGAGAACTAGTGATCTCTAAACATTCTAAAAAATTCAAAAAATCATATATGATGCTGAAAAAATCCTAAAAATGAAAAAATGTCCTGAAAAAATGATCATCTTAGTGAAAACCTAGCAATAGGCACTTTGGTGTATCATAAAAAAAAATAAAAAAAATAAAAAAAATTGAAAAAAAGTCCTGAAAAAAATCTGTCAAGTGGTGAAAACCTGGAAACAGGCGCTACTTGAAACCCTCGCACCTATGTCTATCAGTCTCAATCACCTATTTTGCTACACATTTCCTAGCTTGGAATTGTTTCTTGTCCTCGTCTTGGGGGCACAACTGCTTAGCCTATTGAGGTAGTCTTGTGCATTAGGGTTTCTTTGACAACTCACAAAATAGTGTTTCTTAACACTTCCCCCACCTTGACATCAAGTGTTTTTCAACACTTTTCAGATAGTTTACCTATGGTCTCTGATGTCGCAATATTTCTCACTTCAGAATCAAGTCTTGAAGAAATGGCCAAGTGAATTACACACACACACTTTAAACACTTAAATGACTAAGCTATGCTGATCTTTATCTACTTTGTGTGCTGTCTATGATTATTTCTTTGCCATGTGTTCCATCCCTAATAGTCTTTCAAGGATGTCATTGACTAGAAGACTGGGGGCATGGGACATATTTTCTTGATTTCTACTTGTGGGTATACTTTTGTTTTTCTATAGTGTTGTAAGCATTTATGCTGGTCCTATTCAACACGTTGACTTACAAATGTATCATCCTTGACTATTTTGCAAGACTGCACTCAGGGTTTATCCTGGCGCTTATGCCTTGATAAAAGTGTAATCTTGCTAAATTAAACTTAGGGAATCTAATCATGTAGTTATCTTCACTTACATGTCTTTGATGCTTAGATTAGATTTCCACATACCTATCTAATATCGATCATATTCATATCTTCATAGTTATACTAGTGATGGTTGTATGATCTCATGATGTCCCTAATAAATGCTCAATGATAAAATTAAGAGTCTAAATGTTATGCGCTTCTTGCTGGTAAACCACTTTGCATATTAGCTTGCATTTTAGGTTCATTTTCTAGCTTAATCTTGCATTCTTGCATATGGGGTGAGCTCTCTTTCTTCATCTTTTTGTGGACATATCGGCTAACTCCTTTCATATATTTCTTTACTTTCTTCTTGTTCATGTCTTTTCACCTTCTTAATCTTTCACTTCATCTCTTTTCTATCTTGTCATCACATTATATAAAGTTTTGACCTCTTAAATAATTTTGACGTCCTAGATTCATTTTCAGGATCAAAATCCAAATTCGAGTTCATCTTGATGGTCAAAATTGTCTTTTAAAATTCTACTTTCTTCTGAGCAGTTAGCTGACCTTTTGAGGTTTAATCTCTGAATCATCACTGGGGCATCTTCATTTCTCCATGTCTTCATCATTTCCATACTTGATATCTACTTAAATTCACTATTTCATGTCTAAAATCACCTTTCTACTCATTTCAACCTTATTTTTATGCTATATCCTTCAAGGTCAACTCTAGTCAAACTGGGGCATTTTATCAATTTTTTAATATAGTCATTCTTGGGTTCTAATCATCTATCTGTCATCTTGGACATTGCTATATTCTAATTTTCTCATTTCTAGCCAGTTTTTGCATCCCCTTACCTCATTTCAATTTCGATCCCGAGGGGGCAGAAATACTCTATCACTGCTTAGGAGCATTTGTTTGATCTTTTCACTTGCTCTCACTCTATCTGCTTTTCTAAGTGTTAGTATTCTTCTTGAATTCTGACATCATCTCTTCCTAGTGTTCAGTACTACTGCTATCAGGCTGTGCATTCAGGACTTGCAATCTATTTCTGCATTTCACTCTTCGAAAGTAGACATCTATATCTATCATCGCCTACTTGGCTTCGATTTTCTTTGACATAATGTGTTCCCAAATCGATCACACATTAGTCAAAGAGGGGCAAATGTAATCACCTAAAAATGGTCATCTAGACTATTAGCCCCCTTCTCAACATTTTGGCTAAATTAATTTAATCATTTATCTAGACCAAATTGCTAATAATCAATTTATTTGATTATAACCTATAGTTTGACTATGCTATCCTAAGTTCATTATTTGATTAAAAGAACATGTCCCCTTTTAATTAAATAAAAGACTCCATTCTTCTAACCCACTTAAAGTGCACACATAAAGTCCTTTTTCTATTTTGCAATTAAAAGAAAAGGCTTTGTGACTTTTGTCTTATATGACAAGTCAACTTATATTCTATTGGTTGACTTGTGTGTGCACATGGATCACTCCTCTTTTTGAATTCCATCGTTGATCATCCACCATCTTTATCTTGATCTCTACCATCCATACGACTTTAAAAGGGAGAGAGCTTTCCCCCTCAATCCATATTTTGAATATTGTTATGCTGTAGGTTTTCTAACAGGTTTCTTTGGAGCTTTGTGGAGAACTTCTCTTTCTTGTCTACATTCTCTCATACTATGGCATTTTAACTTAGATTCATGTTGCATGTTAGTTTAGCTTCTATTTTGCAATAATCTATCTCACATAGCTTAACATTTGGATTGTAACACTCTCATACATGTTTTAGCATAGCTGCATTTTGCATTATCATCCTAGTTTAATTTTCATTTGCATTGCATTCTTGAGGAACTCCTTGGGACATTTGCATTCTTGCATCTTGTCTTTGGAACCTCCCATTGCATGGTTTACTAGCAAGAAGAGTATCTCTAAGGCTCATCTAAGAGCCCTTGAACTTGAAATACACTCTCTTGCACTCCGTGGATAGGGAGCTCTAAGCCGGCATCCAAGCATTCCAAACTCATGGAATTGTTTGGATAGAATGGTTTAGAGTGGGACACTTTTGAGTGTACAGATTCAACTTTTAAAACTCAATTCACCTCTTTTCTTCAACTTGTCAACTTTGTGCCAGGAGGTCCTTTGACCAGCTTTAGAAATTGACAAAAAAACTTGACCAGGCTCTAAAATCAAACATATTATTTCTCTGTTCCACATAATTTTACCATGTTGAATCTCATCTCATGATGAATCCTCAGTCAAAAGATATTGACTGTCAAAGTTGCCCTCTCAGAACTTCCTACAAGCAAACATGTTAGAAAATAATAAATTGCATTCTGTTTTGCCTTCAAAAACTAAGTAAACAGATACTTGGGGGAATGAAAATTGGGGCATTTGTTCATTATCATGAGGATCATATAAATACATGATTAGGGCTCATGATGAATAACTAGATGCATTTGGTGAATGGTCAAAGTGGGCTAATCAAATTTGTAGGATTGGAAACACTAGTAGAAAAGTGATTTTTGCAAACGGAATGGACCAAGGAAAGTGTGCATATATATTCTTCAAGATTTGTAAATTGGCACACTTAAAGAATTTTTAGAGTAGAACACAATGGTGTCATCCATTCGATCTCACCTATTAAAGATTTAAAGTTATGACATCTTGAATAGGGGTACTAACCAATCTACACTTCTTGACACCAGTAAAACTTCACAAATTGCATTTGGAATCACATTTGAAAACTAATAAACCAGATTTGTCATAAGCTCAAAATTGAAACATAGAAAGTCTCTGACCTCTAGAATACAATACAAAATAAATTTTCTCATTTCAGTCAATTGGGTTGAAGTTATAACAAGTCAGACAGGGCCTCCTAGAATTTTGAACAATTTGCATCAGCATGACAATAATAAATGACTGACTTTGAGGGATTCAAAAGCTAGTCAAAACATATTGAAATGACTCAAAATATGAAGGTTCTTTGGTATGGATACTAATTACTCCCAAAGTGGTGAGTCATGAAACATTAATAGATGCAAGATATTCAATTACAAATAAGGCCTCCTGGCACTGTTTGACATTTGGGCAAAAATGCAGAATCAGACATTGCTCAAAATGGAACTTCACGAAATGACTCAGAATGGAAATTTAGCTTCATGGGAAATATGGACATAGTGGATGAAAGGTGTTAGAAACATTAAACTCCTCTTATGCTTCAAAAAGATAGCTGGGTACACATGCATTAAAAAGTGCTTATAGGGGTTGATTTTTTCAATGGTACTAAAAATTAGGGCTTCAATTTTGAGTCCCAACAGGGTCGTGCGCTAACCCATGCCCCATTGGGCCCATTACCTCAATTACTCTATGTCGCTAGGACCCCTAGGGACACATGTCATGATGTAATGGGTCCAATTGGGTTGTGGGCTAGCCCACAACCCAATTTGACCCATTGCATCGATTACCCTATGTCCCTAGGGGTCCTAGGACCCCTAGGGACCTGTTTCATTTGTTCAAATGGGTTGAAAGGGGTCATAGGATAACATATGATGTCTTTCAATGAATTTCATGATAGCGTATCTTATCCTATAATGCCTTTCGACCCATTCAAAAAAATGAAATAGGTCCTTAGGAGTCATAGGACCCCTAAGGACATATGTTGTCATGAAATGCGTTGAAAGGGGTCATAGGTTATCTTATCACCCCTTTCGACCCATTCAAACAAATAAAATAGGTTCCTAGGATCCTAGGACCCCTAAGGACATATGTTGTCATGAAATGTGTCAAAAGGGGTCATAGTTTATCCTATGACCCCTTTCGACCCATTCAAACAAATGAAATAGGTCCCTAGGGGTCTTAGGACCTCTAAGAACATATGTTGTCATGAAATGCGTCGAAAGTGGTCATAGGTTATCTTATGACCCATTTCAACCCATTCAAACAAATGAAATAGGTCCCCAAGGGTCCTAGACCCCTAGAGACATATGTTGTCATGAAATGCATCGAAATGGGTACACATGCATTAAAAAGAATATGATATCATTTGTTCAAATGGGTTGAAAGGGGTACCCCTAGACCCCTAGAGACATATGTTGTCATTTGTTCAAATGGGTTGAAATGGGTACCCCTAGACCCCTAGAGACATATGTTGTCATTTGTTCAAATGGGTTGAAAGGGGTCATAAGATAACCTATGACCCCTTTCAATGCATTTCATGACAACATATCCTATCTTATGACCCCTTTCAACCCATTCAAACAAATGAAATAGGTCCTTAGGAGTCTTAAGACCCCTAAGGACATATGTTGTCATGAAATGCGTTGAAAGGGGTCATAGGTTATCTTATCACGCCTTTCGACCCATTCAAACAAATAAAATAGGTTCTTAGGGGTCCTAGGACCCCTAAGGACATATGTTGTCATGAAATGCATTGAAAGGGGTCATAGGTTATCCTATTACTGCTTTTGACCCATTCGAATAAATGAAATAGGTCCCTAGGGGTCCTACGACCCCTAAGGACATATGTTGTCATGAAATGCGTCAAAAGGGGTCATAGATTATTGTTAGAGAAAAAGGTTATTTTCATTTCATTTATTAAATTACCTTTTCTCCCTTCTTAAGATTTCTCTTTACGCATTTTTTTCTTCTCCTTTTATAAGGATTGATCTCTTTGTAATTTATTCATTCACTTTTGATAATAGCAATATTTCTTTTTTGCTCATCAAGAATGTCTCATCTATGGATCTGGCAATTCTTGCCACCATAGATTTTTCTTCTCTCTTTCTATTACAGGTATTTACATGCAGGTGATTCTCAGGAGCTATGGGGTTGATGTTTCATCAACTTCAACATGGTATCAGAGCTCCAGATCTTCATGCCCCTATTCTGTTTATGAGAACTTTGTCTTGGCTTTTAGATCTATGCTTTTTGTTCAGAGGGTTTCATTTTTCAATTTTTTTTTTGTATTGAATCTAGGGGGTCACCATTTTTCAGTGCACTTTGAACCCAAACAGACATCACCGTTGAGCTCAGAGCACCCAGAAACCCCTATTTTCAAATAAAATTTGTCCAATTTGGACACAATTAGAATTTGAGGCTACAAATTTTTCTCCTAGATTGGGCATATTTCTCGAGGAGGCAATTTTGTGATTTTTGACACACAAATCAATTTTTTTGCACAAAAATCAAGATTTTGGGGAACACAAATCAAGATTTTTTGAAAATCAAGATTTTGGACACATTTCTCGAGGTGGCAATTTTGTAATTTTTGGAACAAAAAATGAGATTTTTTTGCACAAAAATTGTGATTTTGGGGCACGCAAGTCAATTTTTTTAAAAAAAACATGATTTTTAGCACATTTCTTGAGACAATTTTTGTACTGTTTGACTATACTTTCTGAGATGTTTTGGCACGGATCCTGATGCATTACAACCTTTATTCTTTTTGTTTTCCCAAGTTTTTTTGACCTACATGTGGTTTTTTGGCCATAACTTGCTCATCCGGACTCCTTTTTTTGATCCAAAAGAAGTGTCGGAAAGCTAATTCTGAGCTCTTCATGATGGTGCAATTTATTTGGATTTTTGATTCTATTTGGTTGATTTTTTTGACTTTCAAAGTTAGAAGTTCTATTTTGCATTCCAAGAGACATTTTTTTGAGACATTTTATTTTCTAAATTCTACTCTAGGCACATCCCATTTAGTTTTATTGCTTTTCTGTATTTTGATGGATATCTTGGTTGTTTGAGGTTCAAGGATCAATTTTATTATTTTAGATGATTTTTTATGGGTTGTACTATCTCTTGTATCAGTCTGATGTCTCTTTTGATCTTTTTTGATATCATTTGTAAGCATTTTTTTGCAAACACACTAAGATAAAGTGTCACTCCTTACTTTTCAGGATCCTTTTCATCAAGTGAGTGTCCCTTACACAACATTAGCCCCATGATGTGTTGGTGAAATGTGCCTTTATAGGTGTCTATACCTCTTCCTCACTCTTGATGTGCCAGATTCTTTATGTTTTGTAGGAGATTTTTTGCCCACTTTCTCAGCTTCCTGTCACCTCACCCTTGTCTACATTAAGGGGGGGTTCTTCTGTTGTTTCTAATGCTTCCTTGGTTCATTGGATTGAGCTATGTATTTAGTATTTGATCCTATGTACTAGGCAATTGTAGTGGTTGGATACCTATGCATTTTGGTGAGATGGATCATTTACCATATAGACACTCTTCTTTTCAGAGGAGGTTCCACAAATCAGCAATTTTCTTTTGATAGATTTTGTGATTTCTTCATGCTTCAGTGGTTTTCTTCATGATCACTCTTTGGTCCTATTTTTTGGAACATTCCTCTAGTTGGAGGCTTCCACAATCCTTCACTAGGTTTTCTACTATCTCTTTTTGGAGTAGAGTTTTTCCCACTAGGTTTTCTTTATTTCTCTGTTTCATAGAGATTTTGTTGTGATTGGGTACCTCATCAGGTCTTGTTGTCGGGACCCAAGTTTTCTTTCAACATTGCATTGTAGTTTCCTTTCTCTTTCTGCATTGTTTGTAACTGTATTGTTACTCATCTTAAGGGGGGGTGTTAGAGAAAAAGGTTAATTTCATTTCATTTATTAAATTACCTTTTCTCCCTTCTTAAGATTTCACTTTATGCATTTTTTTCTTTCTCTATTTAATAATTATTAAATAGCATTCTCCTTTAGGTAACCCTTTTTGGGTTTTGATCTCCTTTTATAAGGATTGATCTCTTTGTAATTTATTCATTCACTTTTGATAATAGCAATATTTCTTTTTCACTCATCAAGAATGTCTCATCTATGGATTTGACAATTCTTGCCTCTGTAGCGTTTTCTTCTCTCTTTCTATAACAGGTGTTTGCATGTAGGTGATTCTTGGAAGCTATGGGCTTGACCTTTCATCAACTTCAACAGTTATCTTATGACACCTTTGGACCCATTCAAACAAATGAAACAGGTCCTAGGGGTCCTAGGACCCCTAGGGACATAGGGCAATCGATGCAATGGGTCAAATGGGATCATGGACTAGCCCACAACCCAATTGGATCCATTGCATCACGTCATGTGTCCCTAGGGGTCCTAGGAACATAGAGTAATTGATGCAATGGGTTGAATGGGGTCGTGGGCTAACCCACAACCCTATTGGACCCATTGCATTGATTACCCTAGCCTACAACCCCATTACTATAATAATAATAAAAAATTATTATATATATTACTATACATTATTTAATAATAATAATAATAATCCTATATTTTACTATATTATATTTAATAATAATAATAATATACTATTATATACTAATATATACTAATATAAGTTGATATATAATAATATACAATAGTTGTTGATTTCCCACACTTGCCAAATTGATTTCCCTCTAAAATCTGGGCGATAAATTTTTGAAAAAAAAATTGTCGCCAAATTTTGGGTACCCGCTTTGAAATCGAGTAACCAATCTAGGATCAAGTAACTGATTAGGCTTGGCATTTACCAAACATCTTTAGCCAACTCAAAAGATGTGTTTGAGACATGTTTCAATGACATCCAGACTTCGAGTAACCATTTGAAAATATGTTTTCACTGAAATTTAATGAAATGAAAATATTTTTTTGATAAGGCTCTCAAGATTCCATCAATATAATTGTTGTCAAATTGTGAGTTCAATAAGTATTTATTAGCTAATTTTTAATGAAGATGTCAGTAAACTATTGATTGACATACTAATTGAAAAATATCTATAATTTTCCAATGGTATAACATTTTTGAAATCTAAAAGATTCATCACATTCTATGCTTCACCTAGTATAAGAAAAAATAAATAAATTAATTTGTAAATTTTTCAATTAGTTAAGGTGGTCAAACATGAGTGTTTTTTAATTTTGAAAGAGTTATAGTAGAAAATTCATATTTAATTATTTATTTTGAATAAAAATAATAAAAAATATGCATCACATTCGGGCATGAGTCTAATCTTTATATCTATAATTATATTAAAAAAATTATCATTTAATTCTAATTAAGATTTTGATTTTAATTTTTATTAAGGTGGTCAGACAAAAAATGGATATAGACAAGGAAACAATTCAATATTTCACTTGTATCTATAATGATCGAGTTTAAAATACCACAAATTACCTTGTCCACTTATCTAACATATAAATTGTTTATGGAAATTTAAAGATGATAATAAAGGAAAAATCAACTACAATTTAAATCTATGTGCCTTTTAAATAAACAAAAATGAAAAAGTGATATTGCTATCAAGATGTAACTATGTAGTTTATGAATCGAACTCATTGACCCATATTTCATGAGTAGTGATTCAACATGAATCCATCTCTCATGAGAATAAATGGAACACTTAGCACTCATTGGATCTAGGTGATGCTCACAAACATGAAGCATTGAGACTTCCCGGAAGGTCACCCATCTCAGTACTACTCCATCTTGAGCACACTTGAATACACAGTTTCCTCCATGGTTAAACCCACTCTACTTTCAACATCATTTGAAAAACCTTAACCAAGTGTTGTATTTTTTGAACCAATCATTAGAAATCCCCTTAAGCTCATCAATTTATAATTAGGAGATAATTTTCACAATAAATAAAATCATGATATTACTATCAAGATTTATATGTGTATTTTTTGAGTCAAATTCATTGACCCATATTTCACTAGTAGTGATTCAACATGAATCCATCTCTCATGAAAATAAATGGAACACCAAGCACACATTGGATCTAGGTGATTCTCTCATAGGTGGAGCACTAAGACTTTCTGGGAGATCACCCATACCAATACTACTCCTTCTTGACACACTTAACTATACAAAAGCATGCAACTACTAATAAATATTTTATATTTTCTATCAACACATATTTTCATGCACAAAAGCATGCAACTTCTATTTTATACCTTGAGGAAAAAAAATATTACTAATTCTTTTACAGAGAACTCATTCTTTGGCTCCTATCTTGGACTTCATTGTAAATGCATAATGGAACCTATGATAATAAGTTTAAATAATCCCAATTTGATGGCTATAAATATTCAATGGTTCTTCATTATTTTTCCTTGTAGGGAATTTAGAATATATTTGTCTGTGTATCTTTACATGATACATCCATCACTACTAATTTAATTATAAGGCTTCATATTTTTCTGATTTCTGTATTTGTTTTTGGCATATTCTCTTTTTAAAAGCATTTGGTCTTTGTTGTTGAACATTGTTTTTATGCATTCATATCCTATTTCTTGTAAGAGACATTGGGTTAGTGCAGAGCATGGGGCCTTCAAATTGATGTTTGTCTTTTGTATTTGGAAATGTCCTAGTTTTAATGTTTGTCACTATTTTATTCTGAAAATGAATGATGGGATTTATTATTTTCCATCATTACTCATGTGGGTTTGTGTTGGATGATGGTCTCCCATTCTTGATGTCATCACTCTTAAACATGTGCTCTATGACTTATGATAATATTAAAGATTCTCACTATCAAATTTAGAGTACCATAATGCCCAACTCCAACATTCAACTAGAGGAGGGCATGTCAGTTAAACTCAAGGAAAGATACCCTTGAAAATAGAGTTCCCTCATTATTGCAAACTCTCTAAAATTCATTCATTAGACCTAAAATGATCCAGAGTCTTATTTGAGAACATGATCTTAAGGTTCTTTGACGATACAATCTGAAGATTTCATCTTAGGGTTCTTTGATCTAGGGATTATCTGGAAACATTATCTTAATAATCATGGAGATAAGAAAACTTCTACAACATCCACAAGTATGATAAATGAAAATAATTCTAATTCTTAAGAAGAATAACTCAAGGGTATTAGATATTCAACTACTAAAAAATAGATTCAAGAGCTTTATTCATTGGGGCATCTTAACACTAAATCATATTTGTCCTACATAAAGCCAAATGGGTTTAACCCCAATCCAACACTTACCTCTCTATCAAATATTTTATAAATCTAGAACCTCATACCAGAGAATTAGATAAATGGATGATTAAAATAACCTTTTTCCATGTTGGCTCATCCACCCAACTCTTAAAAAGTATCATCTGCCATGGTGACAACTTGGGGTTGAATGGCATCATTGTGCTATGGATGTGTAAATTTACATAATCCAAAAGCCACTATGAAGATTTCATTAGCTAAGTGTAAATATTTCAATTTCTAATACATGTAAATTTAAAGATTTGAATGACATTGTTGTTCTTCTGGACCTTAAATATTAAAATTTAAACATGAGATCTATTGGAATGCTCAAATGGGAAGAATGCTTCTGAGAAGGGGGGGGGGGGTGGTGAATCAAAAGTATTACACTTTTACTATTAAAAATTTTAACTGAAAGTAAATTACATGCATCTAAATATATGAAATAAACATAAAGTAAACAAATGCATCAACAACACATAACACTGGACTTTGGTAACCCAGAAACCCTTCAGGAATAAGAAGGTAAAAATGGGGTGGGAATGATACCTAATGTTTAACCACTTTTGATGGTTTTTCTTATGAAAGGCCTACCCTATTAAAGGCTTTACACTATGTCAATAGTGACCTAGTTAGAAGATTTACAAACACTTTTCATCAATTGTCATGTTGTTAAAGGATTTAGTCACCTATTCAAATGATCTACAACATAGCTGTTAAGCTAACCTATCAACATAGGATTTTCTTTCTAATACAATTGCTAGAGAGTATTAGGTATAAAAACCTGATAGCTTACAATCCTTGATTTCTAGATTCAGGCACTTGATCTGTTCTCTCTAATCTTGATCCTCTGAGATCTGATATCTATTTGTATCGTTTGCTTTGTATTGATCAACTTGATTTGTAATTGATGCACTGTTCCTCTAAGTCTTTCTTCCTTCACACTTAGATTTTGCTATATCTTCCATACACTACTCTTACTCCATACATGTAATGGGTTCTCGATCTCGTTTTAAAGAATACAAGGACTTATACTGGTTGGCAACCTTTGCTGCTAGCTGTACAAGTCCATCTAAGGTAGAAAGATTAGATTCTTTCTTGGGGGCTGTCTCTGCATACATCTACTCCTTATGAAGTACCTCCAAATGAGGAGTTATAGAGGATTGAATTTGCATCAACTTAGCTTTTATGGTTTCTTCCTCTGCTATTATTAAAACTAATTCTCTTTGTATGTGAAGTGATTGGGTAAAATGCTTCTCACTCTGAGTTGGATTGGTAGGGAGTTGCATGTTGGAAATCTTTAAATTTCTCTACAAACTCATTATTTTTTGGCTGATGTCCTGTGTGAAGTAAGAAAAATAACACAACTTGTTGAATAGGGAGAATATGTAAATATGTACAATTTTTACTTTCTCTACTTTCTTAGCCAACTCAACTTGTGATAGTGCTATATCACCAGATATTTTCTCATTTACTTTTCCTTGGAACTTCCTTTCTGACAATTCAATTAAATTTGCATATGTATCATGGTCTTCACTTGTCATCTGATCAACTATATTAGATAGTTTTTCTATTATTGGTCTTGATTCATTTGGAGGCTGTAGACTAAAAGCATCCATGAATATGTCTTTTATTTCGTTCAATGTTTGCCTATTTTGTATTCTTTTCTATGTGCTTCATGTCTCCATCTTCTATCCGATGCACTCTAAATTTCATTTATCTTCTCCTCAGTGAGATTACTAGATTCATAATAGGGTATCTTTATTTCTTCATCAATTTTAGGAATCCCATAATGAAGTTTCCTAACTACTTTTGTTGAGCTCGAGCCTAGTGTCCTAATTTGTAATGCTAGCCTGTCAGTGGTCGGCTTCTGAAGAGTCTAAGTGGGAGTACCTAATTTTGGTAATTTAACCAAAGTTTGTATTGAAAACTCCTCCTTATCTCTTTTTTCTTCCTTCTCTTTAGCTTGTTTCTCCCTTTCATTATCAATAGTTGGGGATGTTCTCACTCGCTGTTCTTGTTCCTCTTTGTCTTCCCTTGCTGCTGCACTTAGCATTTGAAGTGAATCAGCGATCATGCTTGGTGGAGGTGATGGAGGGAGGAATAGAATTTTAGTAGTTTGTATGGTCAAAGGTGGTTCTTGTGTTTGCACCTTGACTTCTTCTATTTTAGCTACTGCATTTTGCAATTCATCAACACTGACTAGTATTGGATTTAAACATAATCTAGCTGCTAGTGTTGATTGATCAAGGATTTTTGCTAGTTCCTTACAGTTAATGGATTGATGTTTGGACAAGAAGTGTCAACAACATCCTTTATTTTTTATAATCTCTACAGGTGTGATGGTGGCATGAGGAGAGATAGGAGGTGATAGTTGTGTTTCTTGCACACTTTCTTCTTGGTACTCATCCGTATTCTTATCTTCCTCTTTCTCCTCTTTATTCACCTCTTCATTTTTCTTTTTCTCTACAACCTTCTTCTCCTCTTCTTTCTTTTCTTCCTCCTTATTCCTTATTTATTTCATTTCCTTTTCCTTGGCACTTGCTTCTGCCTTGTTGTTGGAAATGTAGATGAAGTAACTGAGAGGGGAGGGGTGAATCCGTTACCACAAAAACATTACCACAGATCCCTTAGATATCTTTAAAAAATATAATTATTTTTGTTACTTGGCAACCATACAAATAAATGTTGAAACTTGGTAGATGTGATATTAAATTATTAAGCATTTATAATGATTAACATGTATGCATAAAAGAAATAACATGAACACAAGAGACACCATATTTAATGTGGAAACCCAATTTGGCAAAACTACCAATATAACTAGTTACTATTTTTCACTCTTCTGAAGTGAGCCCTGCTAGGAGCCAACCTTGTTAAAGGTTACAAAACACACTATTAGGTGTGACCATGTTAGAGGATTTAATCACCCTTCTAGGAGTGGCCTTGTCAGAGGACTTTAGAACAATTCAACTAAACTGTCACCTTGTTAGAGGATTTACAAAATGGCTGTTAAACCAACTTTGTTAAGAGATTTTGGAATCATTGCTACAATGGTTAGAAAGGAACAATAAAGTGATTTGAATGAGATGCAACTTATCTTTGCTGAAATAGATCTCTGTTCTACTTCATTAGATCCTCTCTGATCAAATACAATATTGTAGCTCCTTAAGGATATCTGATCCTTTCACAAAATTTGCTCACACCTTCTTCAAAATTAATACATTTGCAAGTTCACTCATTACATTCTCATTCATGTACTCTCTCATGTACTTTTTGGTTCACGACTTGACCGTTTTATTTATACCTTAAAAATTGTCAAGTCAGCTCAATTACATGTTACAATTACAAATAATTATAACATCAGTCGGCTATTACATGTTACAATTACAAATAATTATAACATCAGTCGGCTACATTCATTACATCAAACAATTAGACTTTATTCCTTAAATATTAAAATCCTTCGCTGGATGAACTAGCTAGGTAACCACTGCTCCATAAATGATTTTTAGTGTTAACCAAGTGAAGCTCGATAAGCACTGTAGACTTTGCAAAATCATTTGGAGACTGAGTGAACTCGGTAAGAATTGATCTTCCTTTGCTAACCTTATGAGCTCGGTAGAAACTACCTTTCTGCCACATTTCCCTTTGATGATCGAGTGAGCTCGGTAGAGACTAAAATTCCTTTGTTAACCTTGGAAGCTTAGTTAACACAAACTTTCATCTCAGAATCCTTTGATGCTCGAGTTAGCTCGATAAGAACTAACTTTATAGTGTAATATTCTGGAATGCTTGGTAGACTTTGTAAACTACTTTTCTTACCATCTAAGCTTGGTAGACTCTCTTTAATAACTGATATGACATTTGTGTAACATCAAAGACAATACACAATTAAAAAATTATATCTAACAATCTCTCTCTTTGGCATTGATGGCAACACAACATGTCATAGCATAATGAAATTTGAAAACAAGTCTAACAGAACAATTCTCTCTCTCTTAGATAGTAAGCTCTCCCTCTTTCAGTAATCTCCTTCTATGAAGGAATTACATAGAAGGAGATTACATAACAAACACTTCCTCATATGCATTCAAATTTTAGAATTATGACACAGTAAAACTCTCCCTGTTTGTCAACACATGCCAAAGACAAAAAAACTAAAAATGAATATGCAATGACTTAAATACTTTGCTACATCAACTGATAGATCTTCAACTTGGTATATGTTGATGCATCACTAAAACTTTATTTTAGTGAACTTCAGATAGGGGAGTGACCCCTAATTTACCTCTTAGATACAAGAATGCATCCTTAGGTAGTGGCTTTGTGAATATGTCAGCAATTTGTTCATTTGTATGGACATATTCCAATCTAATCTCCTTATCTTGCACCAATTCTCTAACAAAATGATATTTTATTGTAATGTGCCTTGTCTTGGAATGCATCACTGGGTTCTTAGATATGTTGATTGCACTTGTAGTGTCACAAAACATAACAACATGTTCTTTGATTTCCACCTTCATGCCTTCCAAAAACTATTTAAACCAAACAATATTAGAACAATTTACTGCTGCAACAACATAGTCTGGTTCTGCTGTTGATTGGGATGTACAATTTTGCTTTTTACTTGTCTAAGAAACCAACCCTTTTCCAAGAAAGATTGCTCCTCCACTTGTACTTTTCCTGTCATCAAGGTTTCTTGCCCAATCAGCATCAGTAAACACATTCAAATCCAGATTACCTCCAAATTTATACCATAATCCATAATCTTCTATTCCTTTCAAATATCTCTTGATTCTTTTGATTTCCACTATGTGATTTTCTCTTGGTTTAGCTGAAAATCTTTCTACAATACCAACTGCAAGGGCAATATCTGGCCTAGTATGAACTACATACTACATCTTTCCAATCATAGATCTATACAATGTTTGATCTACTTCCTTTGATTCATCTTCCTTGGTGAGCTTCAATCCAGTACACATGGGAGTCCCAACTGGTTTACAATCTTCCATACCAAACTTTTTCAGTATCTCTTTCATGTATTCTGATTGAGTAATGTAGATACCATTTTTATTCTACTGAATCTGAAGACCAACAAAGAATTTGATCTCACCAAACATAGACATTTCAAATTCCTTGTTCATTTTCTCTGAAAATTCTTTGCAAAGATCATCATTTCTTGTGAAAATAGTATCACCTACAAATATTTCTGCCAAGACAATTTTATTATCTCATCCTTTCTTGATATACAAGCTACTGTTATCATTAGTTCTTTGAAAACCAATCTGAATAAGATACTTATGCAATCTTTCATACCATGCTCTAGGGGCTTGTTTTAGACCATACAATGCTTTGTGTAATTTGCAAACCATGTCCTTCTTCTCTGTATCAACAAAACTTTCAAGTTGTTCAATATAAACCTTTTCATCTAGTATACCATTGAGGAATGCTGACTTGACATCCATTTGATAAATTTTTAACCCTTTGTGAGCAGCATATGCAAGTAAGGTTTTGACTCCTTCCAATCTTGCAATAGGAGAAAAGGTCTCTCCATAGTCTATTCTTTCTTCTTGAGCATATCCTTTGCATACTATTCTAGCTTTGTTTTTGATACATTACCATCTTCATTCAACTTATTTCTAGATGCCCACTTAGTTCCAATTACATTTTTATTTTTAGGCCTGGGTACAAGAGTCCATGTCTTTTTTTTCTCTATCTTCTCTATTTCTTCATTCATAGCCTCAATCCAACTATCATTTCCCAATGCATCTTTGACATTTCTAGGTTCAAAATTAGCAATTAAACAAGTACCTTTTAACTTACTTCTTGTCATGGTTCCTTCAGATTTGTCTCCAATGATCTGATCTGCTAAATGATGTCTCCTGAAATACTTGGCTAATACAGGCTCCTTGCCTTTTGAATGAATTGCATTGTTATCCTCTTGCATTTCAACTTTAGGTTCTGGCTGATCTGGTTCACATTAGCTCGGGTCCTTCAGAGGAGGTAGACACTTGCTCGGTAGCATCAGAATGTAACTCGAGTTCTAGTAGCTTAGTTTGAACTTCCAATAACTCAGTCACTGAGGACTCAATAGTAGAATATTCATGATTTACAGATGTAACTGGTAATGTATCAGGTTCAATAAAAACAAACCTTCTATAATCCTCTGGTTCCCTTTTGTTTCTTCTTCAGTCCTTTCTACAAACTCATCAACTTTCACTTGTGCACTTTCTATGACTTTGTGAGTAGACAAGTTCAAACATCTATATGCCTTACTCTTGCAAGAATATCCAAAGAATATATCTTCATCACCACTCACATCAAATTTTCCTTTTCTAGATTCTTTAAAAATGTAACATTTACTTCCAAATACTTTTTGGTAATGCACATTGGGTTTATAGCCATACCATAACTCATAGGGGTTTTTGAATGAGTCCTTCTTTAGCTGTACTTGGTTCAAGGTATGACCTGCATTGTTGATAGCTTCCTTCCAGTATTTGATAGAAATGTTCTTTTCAATCATTAAAGTTCTTGTAAAATCCATGATAGATTTGTTCCTTCTTTCAGCTATTCCATTTTTCTCGAGAGTTCCAAGGGCTGATACCTATCTTTTGATTCCTCTTTCGATGCAAAATTTACTATATTCATGGGAGATGAATTCACCACCTCTGTCTAACCTCAAGCATTTAAATCTTTTACTTGTTTCCTTTTCTACTCTAGCCAAATACCATTTGAACTTTTCAAATGCTTCTAATTTGTTCCTTAGATACATGACAGTCATCATTCTTGAGTAATCATCAACAAAAAGAATGAATATTTTTCTCTAGCGTAACTTTCAATTCCAATGTATCCACACAAATCAGTATGCACAATTTCTAATATATCTTCAGACTCATAGTTTTTGGTTTTGAAACTAGTCTTTCCCATCTTTCCAATCTAACAATTCTTGCATAGACCAACCTTAGGTTTCTTTATATTGTGAATGTCTCTTACTTTCTTGAATTTTCTTATCTTTACCAAATTATCAAAATTCACATGACACAACCTTCTATGCCATAACCAACTTTCATGAAATTGAGCAATAAAACATGAACATTCACCAAGTTCAAGATAGAACAAGTTACCTTTCATTTGTATGCCTGATCCAATTAGCTTTCCTTGGTTATTCAATAGTCTCGCTTTTCCATACATGAATTCCACCTTGAATCCAATATTGAGTAGCTGAGCCACACTCAGAAAATTGTGTTTTAGACCTTCAACCTAATAGGCATTATCACATACAAGTTCTTTGGTTAGAGATATTCTTCCTCTTCCTTTTATGTAACGAGGTTCATTATTTCCAAACCTCACACTACCACCATCATAGTCTTCAAACTGTTCAAATTTAATTTTATCACCAGTCATATAATGAGAGAAACCACTATCTATAATCCATGTATCATTTTTTTTTACATGAGAAATAAGTGCCATCTTATTTTCCTCATCATTATCAAAATCATCTTTCATAGCAATATAAACAATTTCATCTTCACTATTGTCAGAATCCTTAGAATCTTTAGCCATAAAACATGTTTTCTTACCTTTTTTCTTGAATAATTTGAAATCTTTCTTGCCATTCCATTTGTGATCTTTCTTCTCATCTTTGTTCTACTTGTTTGGGTATCTAGTAGCAATATGACCAACTTCTTCACATGAAAAATAGATTAAAGGAACTTTACCTTTATATTTCCCTCTACCTCTAGAATATTTCCTTGCTAGTAGAGTTTCAATCACCTCAAGATCACTGTCAACACTTTTTTGTGATTCATCTTCACTTTTTGACTGAGATTTTTTCATTTTTTTACCTTTCTCTTTGAGTGAAAGCTTGGCTTCAAATGCTGATTCAATGTTCTTGGAAGCTGGAACATAGTTGTCAAAGTTATCTAGTTCGAATGTAGTCAATCTTCCAACTATGGCCTCTAAATTTATCTTGTGATTTGCTTTGCATCTTCTTTCTTGAATTGTAATAAATCTAATTACATAAATGGGTAGCAATGTTCTGAGAACTTTACTTATGACCATTTCTTCACTGATATCTCCTCCAAAAGCTTCAATTGCACTAGCATTTTATTTGACTCTTTCAACATACTTGGCAATGTTTTCATCTTCTCTCATTCTCATTTGATCAAATTGTCCTCTTAAACTTTCTGCTTTGGCTCTCCTCACATTCTCATCACCTCCATAGATATCTTTCAGCTTGTTCCACATTTCAAAGGTAGTTTGCAATCCTCGACATCATCAAATTCTTCATAGCTTAGAGCAGATGCAATATCTATCATCATGGTGTTATGAGTCTTTTTCTCAGCAATATCACCACCAGATAGTGTACCAAAATGTGTCACATATTCTATATCAAGATGTGTCAGTCCTACATCTCAAATGGAAGCCAAATGGAGTCTCAAGAGACCTTGCCATGCTGAAAAGTTATTTTTGTTAAGCCTTGGAATTTCCCTCTTGTAAGATATCTTGACCTTTAGCTTAGATCCTTGAAATCTTTCCTATAAGCACCAAAATCTCTGATACCAATTGTTGGAAATGTAGATGAAGTAACTAAGAGGGGAGGGGTGAATTAGTTACCACAAAAACATTACCACAGACCCCTTGGATGTCTTAAAAAATTTAGTTACTACTATTACTTGGTAACCATACAAATAAATGCTAAAACTTTGTAAATGTGATGGTAACTTATTAAGCATTTATAATGATTATTATGTATGCATAAAAGAAATAACATGAACACAAGAGACACCAGATTTAACTTGGAAACCAAATTTGGAAAAACCACCAATGTAACTAGTTACTATTTTTCACTCTTATGAAGTGAGCCCTATTAGGAGCCAACCCTGTTAAAGGTTACAAAGCACTATTAGGTGTGACCCTATTAGAGGATCTAATCACCCAGCTATGAGTGGCCTTGTCAGAGGACTTTAGACCAATCCAACTGAATTGTCACCTTGTTAGAGGATTTACAAAATGGCTATTAAACCAACTCTGTTAAGATATTTTGAAATCACTGCTACAATAGTTTGAAAGAAATAATGAAGTGATCTAAATGAGATGCAACTCATCTTTACTGATATAGATTTCTGTTCTGCTTTACTAGATCCTCTCTGATAGAATACAGCTTTGCAGCTCCTCAAGGATATCTGATCCTTTCACAAAATTTGCTCACACCTTCTTCACAATTAATACATTTGCAGGTTCACTCATTACATCCCCATCCATGTACTCTCTCATGTACTTTTTGGTTCACAACTTGACTCTTTTATTTATACCTTACAAATTTTCAAGTCGGCTCAATTAGAGGTTACAATTACCAATAATTATTACATTAGTTGGCTACATTCATTACATGAAACAATTAGAATTTATTCCTTAAACATTAAAATCCTTCACTGGACGACCCAACTCAGTAACCACTGCTCCAGAAATGATTTTCAGGGTTAACCAAGTGAAGCTCAGTAAACACTGTAGACTCTACAAAATCCTTTGGAGATCGAGTGAACTCAGTAAGAACTGATGTTCCTTTGCTAACGTTGTAAGCTCAATAGAAACTACCTTTTTGCCACATTTCCCTTTAATGATCGAGTGAGCTCGGTAGAGACTAAAATTCCTTTGTTAACCTTGGGAGCTTGGTTAACACTAACTTTCATCTCAGAATCCTTTGACGCTCGAGTTAGCTCGGTAAGAACTAACTTTATAGTGTAACATTCAGGAATGCTATGTAGACTCTATAAACTACTTTTCTTACCATATGAGCTTGGTAGACTATGTCTGATAACTAAGATGACATTTGTGTAACACCAAAGACAATACATAATTAAATAATTGTATCCAACACTTGTATTCTTCATTAAATACATCATCAATTTTCTTGTAAATAATCTTCGACAATCTTGTGGATTTTTTGACTACATCTTCTATTTTATTTTGCAAAATGCAAAATTCTCTATATTTAGGAGTGAATCTACTATTGTGCCTCTTGACTGCATTAGTTATTTGATCCTTGGTTAAATCGGGAAACAATATAACTATAGTAGATTCCCTTATTTCCTTTTCCATTTGCAAACAAAAATGCCATTTGTCTTCTATTATTTTATACAATTCTTTGGGCATTGAGCCATCTAGCTCTAGAGGTTTGTGTTTATATTCAGCCATCATAGTATACACAGATTCCTATTTTTCTATTTTTCTCTTCCTTTGTGAGCTTGGTAAAATTTAAATTCTTTAAATCTTTCAAGTCATCACTTCTAATTTTTATACATAATTTATCTATGGCAGACTAAGGTGCATGACTTACCACTTTAAACTAACTATTATCTTCTGACTCGGTCTTCTCTTTGTCTAATTCAGGTTGTGCTACATATTTCCTTCTCTTTCTTGGCTCTACAGTAGTCTTCTTGGTATCTCTCTTCTTCTCTTCTGCCTCTTCTTTGGCCTTTTGTGTTGTAGCTTTTGTAGTGGCTCTGGTAGTGAGTTTCTTTGGTGCAGGATCTACCACTTTCTTTGCCTTGCGTTGAGGAGTAGGTGGAGCTTTAGCCTTCCTCTTGGTAACTTTGGTTCTAATTTGTGCTCCCTCAGCTTCCTCTTCCTCACCACTTTCTTCTACATCTTCACCTAGACCTTGAGTTAGCTGTAGAGGCTCATCTTCTTCAACTTCTTCTTCTTCTTCATTTGATGTGTTTGCTCCCTCAACTCCAAATCTTTTCTTGATCTTTCTGATCAGTTTGTCCTCCTTTTTCACTACTGTGGCTGTCTTGAGATTTGTCACCACTCTTGATTTAAAAATGTCATAGGTTCCAAAAATGTTTTGCATTCTTGTCAATCTCTTCTGCAAGAAGAGCTATTATTGTTGCTGAGGCTTGATCAACATCAAGTTCATAACCTAGTAGCCTAAGCCATCTTACCCTAGGTATGACTACCTAAATATAGGTGTAGTCTATGTCTACAAGAAAACAAATGTCTTTTTCATACTGATCAATTAGTGAAACTGGAATCCTCATTCTCTGTTTCATGGACTTCTTGAAGTACTCAAAATAACTAGTCATTTGGGCATCAAAATTCTCATCCATCTGCTCGATGTAATCATTTATTTGCTCAATAATGGATTTATCTTGATCCCATTTCACCTTGCCTATAGAAGGGAATTCTTTCATAATATAGAAAAACATACAAACCAATACTGAAGAAAATTTTCATTGAGCTCCCTTAGTTTTCCTTATGGCTCCTAGATTCTCATTAATTTTCTGAAACATGAGCTCTACAAGGTCATATATATGATCCTTCTTGACCAATTTGTAAGAAACATCTATTGCTATACATGGTATACTGTTTAATCTACTTGACTGGTAGAATTTGTGTGAAATGATTCTCATAGAAAAATCTAGTAGGGGTTCTGTGATGGTGTCTATTGTCATTCCCCTATTATTCCATTTTTCACCTGTATTATTCTCTATGACTTCCTTTTTGTCACTTCTCAAGGTCTTTGGCTGATCTAGGGTTGGAATACCAATAACCCTATGAATAGTTTTCTTTGTAAATTTTACTGGTCTTTCCTCTAGCCAAAATGCTCCATCATGGATTCTGCTCAATACTATGTGTATCCATTTTGTTTTAAAAACATTGGGAAAAACTAGGGTTTTGGTCAGTCCCTTTCTCTCAACTATGGAGAATTCATCTTTCAGTTTTCCATTATCACATAGTTTGTCAAATGCATTGAAAATGTCCAAATCTCTTATGGTTCCAACTTTACAGTTGTAGCACCTTCGAACATCTTGAACCATAACAACTTTGTTAGATATTATAGATAGAGCACCAGCGGGATCATTCTTATAAGTGACTTTAGGAATGGGCTTAAACTCTAGTTGTTTGACTTCATTACTGACTAGTTGTACTTCATCACTTTCCTTCCCTTTAGTGGTTCTTCACCCAGATGCCACTATTTGCCAAACTAGGGTTTTAAAATTTAAAAAAGCTTTCAAATTCTACATAGCTCGGCACTTGATAAATACCTTTGATCAATAATTTCTATGCTAAATCACTGTTGAAATCCATGCAAATGGCTTGAATATAGTTCTTTGATCTCTACTGCACTCTTCTCATCTTTTCTCTATGTTTGAATGGCGAGAAATGATAAAAAATTGACCTTATACCTTTCAAAACATAGCATTAAATGCTTAGTGCATATACAGTTGTAAACTCGGCACTTGAAGGTTTCAACATGACTTGGCTTCCACTAGAATTTTCACTTTACTTAGCTTCCATTGACATTTCTCAACTTGGCATCAACCATCAACTTGGTCGCTATTAGCAACTCAACATGCATTGGAGCTTTACTTGGCATCTGAAGATGACTGGATAGTTTTTTTAGGAACCTCAAATTTTGACTTGGCATCTTTACTTATGCTAATTTCCTCTTTGTAGTACTTCTTTTTCTTGGGATTTATGTATGATATAACTTTGTGTATCAATTCCATACACCTATTCATACTTAGTTTGATGAGGTGTGATCACTTGACCCATTGGGTGAAGTGATCCATTCACTTTATGTGCTACACTCATCTTTCTTTTTCCATGTCTTATTCATCTCTCCTCTAATGTTTTCAACTCCTACATATGCCTTCCCTTTGTTAAACTTAGAACTTGGTGCCTTGGACCTTGTTGATGACTGATAGGACCGGTCTTCAAGCAACTAAAACAAGTGGTTTGACTTAGCCACCTGCTGTAATTCCCTCTGAAGTGTGTCGTAATAATTTTTTTAGGGATATGTCCATATTCCTAACAATAATGATAGCTATACTTTGTATTGTAGCCCCAATAGTAATGATTTCCATGTCCTTTTGATTTTGCTAGTTGATTTGATATCCACATGGGTTTTGATCTGCATTCAAAGGCTCTATGTCCATACTTCTTGCAATTGTAGCAGTGATCTTCAAATCTTGGTGTCTTGATAGTCCTAGTTCTGCATTCATATGCTTGATGTCCTTGCTTCTTGCACTTATGACAATAGCTTGCACTTTTAGGCTTATCATGCTGATGGGCATTATTGCTCCTACATACATTAGAATTATGTCCTTTGTTACCACAGAAATGATAGGTAGGTTTGATATTCCTACCTTTGTTACCCCTTTCTTCTATAGTCTTGGATGATTCTCCTTTTTCATTACTAGTATATCCTAATCCTTGAGTGTCATTGTTGGACCTTGGGGATTTTAGTAACTGCTTAGAGTACTTGATGGCTTCGTTAGGTTTGTTAAAGCTTTCTAAAATTTCCTTTTCTCTTTTCAATTCATTCTGCAATTTTTCATTCTACATCTTCAAGGTGGAGATCTCAATGTCCTTCATGTTTAACTCATGATGAGCATTCATCATCTGGCTTAAGGTGTCCAATTGCATGTTTGAGATTTTTTCAAATTCAATTGTCTTTTCCTCCAATCTTTTGATAAGATTTCTCTTGTCATCTTCTATCATGGCTTTTTCTTCAATGGCTCTTTTCTTTTGTTCAGTCACTTCACAAAGTATTATGGCTTGTGATTCTTGTTCAATCTTCAAAGTTCTGATTTCTTCTGCTTGGGATCTATTCATTTCCATCAGTTCGTCTATTGTTGCATCAAACTCTTTAGTGTCTCCATTGGCAAACAATTTTGTGGTGTTAATCTCCTTGTAGTTTATATCATTTTCAGCTATGGCTATCTCCTTCCTTCTTTTCAAGGATTTTCTTAGTTCCTCCCTGGCTTCCTCTACTTTGTGTAGAGTTAGTTGCACATCAATCACCCGATTGTCAATAATTTTCCCAAGTTTGAAGACTTCCATCTTTTGACCTTTTCCTCCAAGTTGTTAGGCTTCTCCTTGTGAGAACCTATGGCTCTGATACCAATTTTTGGATTGCTCAAATGGGAAGAATGCTTTTGAGAGGTGGGTGGGGGTTAATCATAAGTATTACACTTTTAATATTAAAATTTTTAACTAAAAGTAAATTGCATGCATGTAAATATATGAAATAAACATAAAGTAAACACATGCATCAAACAACACATAACACTGGACTTTGGTAACCTAGAAACCCTCCAGGAATAAGAAGGTAAAACTAGGGTAGGAATGACAACCACAAAATCACTCCAACAATAATGTTTAACAACTTTTGATGGTTTTCCATGTGAAAGGCCAGCCCTGTTAAAGGCTTTACACTATGTCAATAGTGACCTAGTTAGAGGATTTACAAACACTTTTCATCAAGTGTCACCCTGTTAAAGGATTTAGTCACCTATTCAAAGGATCTACAACATAGCTGTTAAGCTAACCTATCAACATAGGATTTTCTTTCTAATACAATTGCTAGAGAGTATTAGGTATAATAAACCTGATAGCTTACAACCCTTGATTTTTGAATTTAGGCACTTGATCTATTCTCTCTGATCTTGATCCTCTGAGATCTGATATCTGTTCGTATCCCTTGCTTTGTTCTGATCAACTTGATTTGTAATTGTTGCACTATTCCTCTAAGTCTTTCTTCCTTCACACTTAGATTTTGCTATATCTTCCATACATTGCTCTTACTCCATGCATGTAATGGGTTCTCGATCTCCTTTTAAATAATACAAAGAATTAGGGTTAGGTATGGATCTACGATCCATATTGAATCTCAAATTATTGCTCAAATACTTGGATTATCTTTATTGGTTGCATTCCTTCTCCATTTTCCTTATTAGCTGAATGCAAATTGCATAGAGAATGTGAATGATTCGTCCTTATCTTTTTCTCCTTTGAAAGTTTCTCTAAGTCGCCTCCAAAAATGGTTTACATTATAGTTTGTGCAAGTACAAATTCTTATGCTGATCCTAAGTTACTCGACACTAGAAGTATTACTGATGCTTGACACATACTATTTCTAGATTGCTCAGCACTTGAACAATTCTATTACTCAACACATGAATAATTCTGGATCACTTGGCACATGAATAATTATGTTACTCTGCACATGAACAATTCTGGATCACTCGACACTAACTATGATTCGGCACCTACTAAAATTCTGTGTCAACACCTATTATGTGGTCGGCATGTATAGTGAAAAATGGTTAAGTGTATTGACACTTAGTTGTTAAGATTATTCTTTTGACCAACAGAGATCTAACTTTAAGATTTTGTAAAGACTACCCCTATAAAAACAATGCCACAGCAACAATTTTCATAAAACATAGAAGGTCAAAGATAGTCAAGGTAATTTGAATATTGACTAGTCAACATTAATTAATTATGATTAAATTTAGAGGAAATAAATATACAAGATACTAGATACCAAATACCAAAGTACTGAGATTGTCTAAACATAACAACCAAGTTGAAATGAGCTCTAGAACTTGTCTAAGAACACAAGGGAGAGAATATTCTAGGAGTCCTTTATCACTCTACCAAAAAGTCTTTAAGCTTCCCCAAAATCTTTCTTTACATGAAAGATACCCAACCCAACAATGCGGAATCCTAAACAAGTAAAACTAGGAGGATAGTAATGGAGTATATGCTACATGATACACTCACATTCTATAATCAATAAAACATGACAGAGTTTTCAAAAGCATAACTTTTTTTGTATTCCATTTTGTACATAGAAATGTATCATAAAGATTCACAATGCATAACTCATTATGATTCATATGTGCCCTCTGTGAATATTATGAAATGTAATCATTATTGATTTATCCAAACATATGCCATTTCATAATTTTGCCAATATCTCTTCAAGTAAATTCTAAATCTATGAAGAAATACCAAAACATCTTTTAAAACTTTTTAATATATAACTATTCCAAATTAATATCATTATAAGCTCACACATAAGACACAAGGGGAAATAATATCATCATATAGGATTCTTTTTTAAGAATATATAGTCCACCAATATAATTAAGAGGGAAGGGGTGGGGGGGTGAATCCGTTATCCTACTAATATCACAATTACCAACCTTATTAAACTTTAACCATATGAGAAATATAATTAGAAACCACAAAAAGGTACTCAAACACAATAACACCTGATATGTTAACTAGAGAAATCCTTGATTAGAGGGAAAACCCCAGTGAGGATGCTACCATATAAATATAAATATAAATGATCAGAGGTAAAACCCTTGATCAGAGGGAAAAAGATAGATGATGTGCTTATATAAATATTCCTTGTTAGAGGATGGCCCTTGTTAGGAGTCTATAACAAGATTCAGTACATATCAGTCCATGTTAGGAAACTTTGAATCCCTGTTAGGAAATTCCAACCCTATTAGGAGTTGTAGAAGATAAATGGACCCACTTTCCAAATAGCTTCAGGGGCAAGACCAATGAACCCACTGTCAAAATGATCTTTGTATTATTCCTTGTAGAATAATAGAAATAAATAGTGTTTTTCCTTTCTCTTTCTCTATCCTATCAATAGAAATTTTGTTCCTTTTGATATTGTAACCAGATTACAAATCTTGCATCCAATGATCCCTTGGATTATTTACTTGCTTTCACTAAACACTCTACTCCTTTTCACACTTGACACTTGTTCAACACATTCAATACTTCTTACGAACAAGGAAAGCATCTTTCCTTTATAACGTTATCTCAAAATAATTTCTTGAGTTGGACTTGAGGCTTTCCCAATTAATTTCAACAAGATAATTAATTAATTCATAATTACAATAGCGCTGTTGGCTCACAGTCTATACAACTTCTCACACGTGTGACACTAGGGCTTGTGCATCTGCTGACATCATCATTAGACCATCATATGTCAATGGTTGACCATGCATCATTAGATTATATCACTATTAGAAGATATAATAAAAACATTAGAAACTGCTTCTCAGGTATTCTGTCTCTATACTGCTCTTTGTAAATCAGGTATAACTTTCATACATCTTTGAGTTTCTTGTTGCACATTGAACCTTAACATCAAGACACTGTATAGAACATGTCCATGAATGTGCATCACCAAACAATGAAAACATTGTCTGTACAACTAAGATCTATGTCTGGGTGATCCCATAATAACGGGTTCCACTTTATGACCAATTTTGACACTGAAATCAATATTTTTGAAACAAACATCACATTCGAGTAACTATATCTCTAAAACTATGAATAATTTCAAGATGACGTAAACTAGTGATTTTTAGTACTCTATTCCTATTTTGTAACCATATTTTTTAATTTAAAGAAACAAATTATTTCAATCAATTTTTTCTTCTCCAAAAAGTGGTACATATGAAAAATCAATATTTTTAAAGAGTGACAGTCCATTTGACACACATATAATATTTTATAGAAATGATAATGAGGTAATTCTTTTGGCGTTGGATTTGTAAAATCAATATCTAGAGGATGCATTTGGTTTGATTCAATTTGGTTGAATATTGTATAGTTTATGAAGTTTTGAAGTGACATCAATTATAATTCAGACATATGTTTGTTTTGACACAGATAACTTGAACTCAATTTATCATATATCTATTTTTTTTTTTAATAGAAAGCTATCTTAGCAACCTATTTCCTAGATATTTTTCAAAAAGAATTCAACCTAATTTAAAATTTTTCCTAAAGTGTTGAAGTTAGTTGATGTTCAACTATTAATGAACCTATAATGAGTTAAACTCATATTTGAAAGTCTTAATGAATATAATATGTATTACAATTATAGTCATTGGAAACTTTTCTCCGAGTAGCACAAATTGCTATTTTTTATTTTATAGTAGGAGATCATTCAATCTCAATTTTGGGGGTCAAAATAGCTAATTTCATTTTTTTTTCAAAAAACAACACTAAAGATTTGTAAATTGGAATGTTCGTGTGAACACTATGTTCACACGAACATATTACACATGTTCACATGAACACATGTTCACGCGAACATACAAGCAAAAATAATCTGGTGATCAGAATTGTGATTTGACATGTTTGCGTGAACATGTAAAAGAATTTGTGTTCGCACGAACATAAAAAAAAGGAAAAAAAACCATGGCATCACCTACAATGATGACAAAAAAAGAAAAAAGCATGACATCACCTAAAATGAGGACAAAAAATTGATAGTGAAGCCGAATGTTTTAAAGTTACTCCAATTTTTTTATAAAGTTACTATGAATTTATTAAGTCAAGGAAATTTCTTTTATTTTTATAATTTTTTGATGGGAAACAAGAAAGGAAGGAAAAAGAAACATGCAAGGAAGAGATCTAATGAAGCAGAAGAAAGAAATCTTCAGAAGACTGTGGCACATTATCATCGAATTAAACAAGGTCTATAATTACACACACACACACACACACACACACACACACACACACACACACACACACACACACACACACACACACACACACACACACACACACACACACACACACAAACACACACACACAAAGATATATATATAATTTATTTTTATGGTCTTAAATTTAATTATGTATCAATCTTATTTTTTATCTTATTTGATTTATTTATAAATTTGTTGTAGACAATCAACAAGGTGAAGGAAATGTTCAAGGAGGCTCAACAGAAGTAGAAGTGCAGATGAGAGAAGGGTTAGGAACATTTTCTATGAAATCTCAAACAATGAATGTTAAAGAAGGCTCAAGATCACTCGCTACAAAGGTTCAAATAAAAAAAGTCAGAGAAGGGTCATAATCTTTCCATGTAGAATCTGAAACAATGAATGTTGGAGAAGGCTCAAGATGACTCCCTATATAAATTCTAGTAATAGAAGTCAAAGAAGGGTTAGGATCAAGAGCAGGAACTGGTTTAATTTATAAATATTGCCCAATCTGTAAAGAATGAAAAATTTCATAAAAAATTAGATCATTTACTTAAAATGGATGTGGATAAATTGAGAACACTTGTAGCTACTATTGGACCCTTAAGTTTGTCTAGGAAAAGGTCAATGAATAAGAAGATCAAAGAAATAATGACTAAATTTGATAATATTGAAACACTTGAACAAGCTCAGTTGCTTTCATTTTTTCTTACACAAAAAAAGTTGCAAGAGGCATTGAAATTGTTAGGTGTAGACACAACATCAAAGAAGAGATGATTTTCTAACATGCAAATTTATGTGATTGAAAATGTTAAATAAGGTTTGAGAAACATAGGAAAATAGTCTCGAACTAAAGATAAGTCCATGGCAAGAAAAGTGATGTTGATGTCTGTTGTAAATAAGAATATGACCCAAAATAGACAAATATCTTCAATTTCATCTGAAATGGGTTTTAGTAGGAAAACAATGAGATAATATGTTTAAGAGAAGATTAATTTTAGATGATAGTACTATGGAAGGCAATTGGGCAATCATGTGTAGAGCACCTCGTTCTGATAGGATTGATGAGGGATTAAAAAATTTAGTCATATCGTTTTGGATTGATAACATTCATCCTTCATCAAATAGTAGAGATGTTATTAGGCATAGGATTGCATCTAGTCAATATGAACATCATACAAAGCATTGGTTGGACAAAACACAACATGAGTTATATGTGTTGTTTTGTAGTGAACATCCTAATGTAAAAATTGGGCAAATGTTGTTTGAAAAATTGAAGCCATACTTTGTAAGGTCAAGAAAAGTGTTTGAAACATGTTGTCATCATCATATTGAGGTTGATCTCCACTATCAGGTATTTTGAAAGTTTGTAGAAGACACATATGATTTTCATGTTGCTCCTCCTAGTAGGAGAAGTGAGTTTATATCATCCATTCTATGTGACAAAATAGAAGATCCAACTAGTCAAATAAATTGAATCATAAGATTATGTGAAACATGTGGTGAATTGACTTTATTTCCTTTAGAAATTTAAAATATTGATGTGACTAAAAAATTGAATTGCAAAAGTTACAAGTATGTGAAGAATGAAACAAAGTTGGGGAAAGAGACAAAAAGGTTGGAATATGTTGAAGAGGAGTTACCTGTTGTAACATTTATGAATATATTTAAGAATTTGATTCAACCTTATATTCATCATGCATTTTTTGCAAAGTGACAAGCACAGTAGTTTCAAACTTTGAGAGATAATTTCCTACTTGGAATGATTGTATCAATCATTTATTTTGCAGAGAATTATTCATTTGTTCATCAAAAAGCAATTTGATCAGATTATTTCTTTTCTAAGAAGGTCACTAGTAAACATTAACTTCATCCAAGTGTTTTGTCTATACAATATAAATGATTATTTGTAATGCGATTTTGGTATCAGAAGTAGTGAGGGGTTTTACAGTGGGTGACTAAATTAGTTGAGTTTCTTGTATTTTTCTTTTTGTTGTTACTCAAGGTTATCATAAGTAGTTGTAGCTCTCTATATTTAGCAACTAATCTATAATACAAGACAAATCAGAAACTTTGCAGATGAATCAATAGTTGCATGCAAGATAGCATTATAAAGTTGAAGGATGACTAAGTAGAGAAGGAGGTGCCAATAAATTCTTATTAAGATAAGTAATGGTTCACTTCTATCGCTTTGAAACATCATCTTCTCTATCCTAGTCTTACTTAAGGCTAGGGTGATTCCTCCCATGACAAAGGAGAAACTTTCAAATCTAAATAGGGTTATTTGATCTTTAACAATGATTTTAATCTATTCTATTCTGAATCAGCAATTGATTGCCACTCAGACCCCTCAAACTCTAGGGAAAGAAAGAGTCTAGTCTTTGAATCAGAATACCCAAGATAAGTAATGGACCAGAAATGGGGCCAAAATTATGAACTCAAGCTTATTAGGATTGCCTCTATAGAGGAGTCTTTGAATTAACTGATACCACAATAGTAGAGAGTTTGGTCACCAATTACAACATTAAGGGCAATAGGTTAACTGAAAAATAAAAAAGTTTAGATCATTGATCTCAGATGAGGAATGAATTCTTACATTGAAAACACATTACTTTGAATTGTCTCAAACCTAAAAATTTAGGGGAGTCCTGAACCTTAAAAATGTTACTTCTAATTGTCTCAAACTTGAAAAGTTAGGGGAGTCCTGAACCATGACATCCCGCACTTGAATTAACTGAAAGAATTTATCAGTGTCTAGTGTGGGCAATATTTTGATATGTAAGATAAAAAAAAACTTGGTCCTAAGATACTCTTTTTTCATTTCTAAAAGAAAATGAATGATGTCCAATATAATTCCACTGGACAATTTTCTTCTAAGTTAGCATTTGCAAGATCATGTTAAATGTTGTGTTCTTGAAGACATAAAAGTCTTAGTTCCCCAATCTGTGGATTTGTGATTTTTTTTTCCCAATTATTTATTGAAGCTTACTTTCATGTAAACAAGCTTTGAACCAAGAGGTACAAAATTTTAGAAAGGGGTGAATGATGTGGAGCATTCAGTTTAACAGCTATCTAAGTTGAGGTGTGATTATTTGTGAATGACTGTTCAGTCATTTTGAACGTAATTGATGGTTAAATGCCCACTTGTCCAATTGTTCAATTTTTCATCCTTAGTAATTGCTGATTCATGTTTTGATGAGTTTTAGTTGTTAGTTAAGGGAGTCATGTAGGAGTTAAATCAGGTGTTAATTTTAATTCGCATAGGACATAAATAAGGAGATAACTCTCTAGTTAGTCAAGTGTCGATTTCCAATCAGGTAGGAGGAAATTAAGCGAAGAATCTTCTAGTTGAGAAATTTTAAGGGGATAGAAGTCTACGCAAAAGCTTAGAGAAAGAGAGACTGGGGTTACTAAATGAAAAGATTAAGACTGTTAAGATTATGGGTCTATTAGATCCTGTAATTTTTGTTTACAAATATGAATAAAAAAACAAAAGATGCTGGTTAATGCATTCCCTAATTATTCTTACTCATGTTTCTATTTGGTCGACTTTTGTCACTTTGTGCCATACAGGATTAGAGTGATGGGGTGGATGGATTGGATCCACAATAATAATTAAACACAAAATACATAGTATAGGCACTTATAGAAATTATAAACTCATTTCATTTCCTGATCGATAAACCATTGCATTGTGCCTCTTTTATAGAGGTCTTTGATTGTTTCCAAAAACATCTAAATTCGCTGACATAGAAAAAATAGACTTTTCTAGAGCTATCTACGCAAATGACTTCTAGAATTTTATAGAATTAAATATTAATTTTGCCTAACTCTATTCGTGAATCCAACAATTTCCAGAATCCTCTATTATGCCTTTACATTTCATTTGAGGGGAAATTACACATACCAACATAGAGGGCAATCTGCAACATCCTATTGACATATTTGTTATGTACAATGCGATCTATTTATGAATAGTCATTGTACCAAGTAATGAACATGTTTATATGTACAAATTTTTAACCTTATTTTCTCATTGCCATATTCTCACAAACTATTGTTCTAATGCTATTTTGTCTAGTTGATGTAGTCAAAGGAATCATAAAGGTATCAAGCCAAGATATCAAATAATAACTTCAAAAAGACCTTACATTCTAATCCTACAATGCTTGATACCTAAAATCAGAATTTATCCACAAATGTTACTTATTGGCAAAGCCGATAATGCTATCGATAAAACAACCAAAACTTATACTATCTTCAATCGCATACTTCGAAGTGAACAATTCAGAATTAATAAATTGCCATTTTTAATAGTCTTTAGTTTTGAGATAAAGGAGCAATCCTCAATATATTTTTATTTTGGTAATAAAGTAATTTTTTGCTTAGTCAGCATGTACATAATTGATGCAACCAAACAATTCATTTTGATGCAAGATGCAAAAGAAATTAAAGAAAAAGAGAGCATAATAAATGAATATACCTGCCTTACAATCTTGTTGAATACTTACACTTCCAGCGTCTTCACTAAAATTGTTCTTGTATATTGCATAGGAATTTAAAAAACTCTTGCATGGCACTAGGCATTTATATGTATTGCCAATTAAGAATTTCATGTTCAAAAGGTAGAAAATATTTGAATGTTGTTCAATTGGAATTCTTATGAAGTTGATCAAATAGAAATGGTAGAATTCAAATTTTATTTACTTTTATTTACTGAATGATTATCTTTTTCTAAAAAGGAATAATGTGTGGTCACAATTATTGTAAAGGGTTCGCATTATGGGCCGAGTTAGAGACTCAGTTCACTATGTTGGGCCAGCTGACTTGGTAACATGTTATCTAGCCGAGGCAATTGGGGACCTCACATTAGGCATGGTGCTTAATTGTGATACCACTAAGACTAAATGATGTGACAAGTGCAACTTAGGTCCAAGTGGGGTTTTGTAAACCCTGGTGGTTAAGCTCATTTTCCCTTGGAGATAGTTCTTGGAGGCTGACCTTGGAGACCATTTAAGGACTAGCATTAATGTAACATGTGGACTAACATTGGGCATTGAAATAGGGCCGGACCTATTTCCATAAAGGCTAACTTGGATTCACCCAAGGAAAACCACTATAAAAGGAAGGCATGATGCATCCATTTAGTAGGATGAAAAGGCATTCATATTTGAGCAAGGAAGTTTGGAGAATCAGAGTAGTAGAGTAGCGGAGGAGCAACAAACAACAAGAGTTGATGATGTGGTCGAGTTGTCTTGAACACTAGTTTGCTTGGTTGTATATTGAATTGATGATCTTTTTGTCTTTATGAGCAAGGAGCTCTTTTTTTAATAAGGAATGTCAAGAGGATTTGTCACATTCAATACTTGGTGGTGATTTGTGTCTTTAGACATTGGATCCTAACTGCTTGATTTCTTTGTATACTAATTACTTATAAATTGAGCATATTAGGGAGATCGCCTCACCCATATATTAGTCTATATTGATAATGTATGACATCATTCTACATGTATGTTTGGATTCACATGATTTAATTTGGGAGTACCCAGATCTATATTTTAAACATCTGCATAAGTGTGAGTTAGGGAATGCGTAGTTTGATATTCTTTTATGTAAGCTTGGCTTGCATAATTCTCCAAGAATGGTCAATGTCATATAGTCATTCTCCCAAGGTCCATGATAGGTGTTATTAGAGAAAGTCTTATCTTGGATAGAGTCTAAGCAGTTTGATTTGAGCATGAGGAGAAGAGCAAGTTTGATCTTGAAGAATTGGTCTGAAGATAGATAGGCATATCGTGGTAGAACTCGGACACAAGATTGTTTGACATAGATCTAGTAATTAGGTGGAAACATGGTTGGTGCTAATAGTCAAGCTGATTTTGACCAGATCTAGACCCTACATCTAGATGCGAGGAGTAAGACCCTCAAGCACCGGGATTGGTTGTTGTCCCATGATGCAAGGCTAGATGCATTAGAGGCTTTCAATTACAAGATTAGAAGAAAAGATGAATGTTGAAATGGCTAGTCTAAATGAGAAGATTAATTCCTTGAGGGAAGAAGTTCATTCTTTGAGAGATAGTCAATAGATCTATCATTTGTTGATACAAGGAGAAGGACATGTTAATAAGTCTTCCAAGATCAATGAATATGATGGGGATTCAGATGACACCATCCTAGATAACTTCTTTTAGGATGTGGAGGAGTTTCTAGTAAGATAAAAAAACTTAAGAAATGGATCTCAACTCAAAGAGGTGATGACACATTTGACAAGAAGTGCTAAGTTGTGGTGGAGAACTGATGCAGAGTTACACACCGGAAGTGTACTCTTGGTCTAGATTGCACTTAGACCCTTCAAACAAGCCAAACTTGCTTCTAGCCTTAGGAGATCCTTAAAGCACCTTACACTCTTGGAAAATAACCTTCTCACAAGGTTTGACAACCTTCTCAATGCAAGGAACAGGTAAGCAAAATCTGCTCCCAATTTGTCTTTAGAAATGGCATCCCTCAACTAGGCCAAAACAAGGATCTATGCTTTAGGCCTCTCAACCACTTCTTTGATGGTCAACACACCTTCACCTATCCCAATGTACTCTGAATCAACAACTTTTCAGATTCCCACACTTTTGTAATACACCCAGCCAATACCTACCTAGTAAATCCTAGTAGGTCAGCAAAACCTGAGTTTCAGCAATATCTTTGGATTTCCCCAAATGACTTGGCAAATAAATTAGAGTTTCAGATACCCTTTTGACTCCCCTTAAAGACCTCCAAATCTTAAAATTTCACTCCACTCCAGCATATCCCAACCTATGCAAAACACGCAGTCCTAATAGGCCTAATTAGGCTTGGTTTGTTAAGCAAGTGCAAGGAAATGGGTACACAGAAAAAGATACTGACTTGGATGGTGTTAGGGAAGGTCTAAGACTTCCAATTCAACCGTTGGTTGCACTCCAATCCACCGAACTTCACAATTCTACTTTCAAATCTGAATTCCGAGTTCAAATTCTATGCCTAACTTGAACTAGGGCATCATTGAAACTTGGACTCCCACCATGGAAACTACTCCTACTTCTAGAATCAAAAAATGGTACATGTCTTCTCTCAGATTATTGGGTTTTGTACCCCTGAGGCCAATTAGGTGCACTCTAATGGCTCATTTGCACAAAACCCTGATTTTATGGAGGGTTTGGGACTGGTTTCACTCAACTTGCTCTAACTTTGTCCAAACTCCTTCAAATCACTCCAAATAAAATGCAATGAGTCAGTGGGACATAAAACTCTGCAAATCCACCATTAAACTTCTAGTCTCACGTCCGTACCACACGTGCAACCTCTGAAAACAGCGAGTTGAACAGAAAAATAGGGAGTTCTTTATTCATCCAATGAGAAATCCGTACAATGAAGTTCCTCTGTTCTTTTGGGAAGAGGATCAATATATTTATAGCCTAATGACACCTAAAAACTGACCTCCAAGGCAGTTAGAGGTCGAATGTAACTAATTTGCAAAAGTTGCATAGTTTTCTTGCAAAAGTTGTCAGCAACTTTTTTTTTCAAAACTGCCGATATGAGCAATTTTTCATATGAAGACTTCAAAACACATTCTAAACTTGATATTATTGAGCATCATGGCTATTTAGGCCATATGAAACCCTCCTAAACACCTAAAACATATATACCCTATAGGCTACTTACATCCTTGGTTTATAGGGTCACCAAATAAGATGAAGTGCCTACACAAATGGGCTCATATTTATTCAAACCTTGCATAAAACTGCATAAAACCTCTAATTACATCCAAAGAGGTATGAGGAAGGAAGAATGAAGACAAGATGGAGTTTTTATCCATTCCTCTAATACCAAGCTTTGTGCTCTGCACCATACTACCCCTCTCCAAAAGAACTCAAGTCCCTTGAGTTGGGAATGGTGTTAAATTGATAGCCTGCTTTCTCTATCTCTGCTTGAGTCATCCATGTTGCATCCTCCTCAGGTAACCCAGCCCATTTGACCAAGTAGGTATAGTATGTGCCTCTTCGTGTCTCCATAGAAACTCTCTTGTCCAATATGCACTCAATTTGGAGTTTATGTGTCTTTGGCAATGCAACATCAGTAACCTGCTCTTCCAGACCTGTACCTGCATCCACAATATTAGTAGGTTCTTTGAAAGCAAACAAATCAGAGATATTAAAGATTGGTGACAATCCAACATCCGGTGGCAATTCAATTTTGTATGCATTGTTCCCACATTTTTGTAGGATCTTAAATGGACCAATTTTCTTTGCCATCAACTTGGTATGTTGTCCCTTTGGCATCCTCTCCTTCTTCAAATGGACCATGACAAGGTCTCCAACTTTGAACTGCAAATCCCTTCTTTTCTTGTTGGCATGTTCTATGTACTTGTCTGCAGATTTAGACAGTCTGTCTTTCACTTGGTGTTGTACCTCCTTCATCACTTGTGCAAAGTCTTGAGCTTGGGCACTTCTCCTCTCCATCTGACTGACATCCCTTAACTCTAGTACTCCCCTTGGGTGTTCACCATAAACAATTTGGAATGGTGTCAAACCAGTACTTCTGTTTACGGAATCATTGTATGCATATTCAGCTTGTGGTAATATGTTATCCCATGATCCACCATATTGTTGTGCCAAGCATCTTAGTAGGTTCCCTAGTGACCTATTTGTTACCTCAGTTTGCCCATCTGATTAAGGGTGATAGGCAGAAGAAAAATTAAGGTTTGTTCCAAGTCTTTTCCAAAGAGTCCTCCAAAAATGTCCTAGGAACTTGGAGTCTCTGTCTAAAACAATAGACCTTGGTAAACCATGGAGTCTTACCACTTCTTTGAAGAATAGACCTGCAATGTTTGAAGCATCATGTGTAGTTTTGCAAGGGATAAAGTGAGACATTTTGGAAAATCTGTCAACAACCACAAACACACTATCATTTCCTGCCTTAGTTTTTGGTAATCCCAATACAAAATCCATGCTTATTGAATCCCATGGTCTGTCAGGGATAGGTAGAGGAGTATAAAGCCCTGCATTTGATGAGTGCCCTTTAGCCTTTTGACAAATTATACAAGATTCCACAAACTTTCTTACATCGGTCTGCATTTTTGGCCAATGGTAGAACCTCCTAACTTGCTCAAGTGTTTTGTCTAATCCAAAATGACCAGACATGCCCCCACTATGTTTTTCTTTTATTATATTCTCTCTATATGATCCCCTAGGAACACATAATTGTCCCCCCTTAAACAATAAACCATCTTGAATTAAAAAATCAGAGAGCTCTGTGTGATACCTGCCTTCCATGCTTTGGCAAACTTTATAAATCTCTTTGAAATCCTCATCTTGGCTGTATAGATCCTTCATACCTTCTATGCCAACGGTTTCAAGTTCAATTGATTGAACTAGGAGGTTTCTTCTACTTAGGGCATCAGCAACTTTGTTTGTGATCCCTTTCTTGTGCTTGATTGAGAAAGTATATGCTTGGATGAACTCCATCCACTTCATGTGCCTTTGATTCAATTTTTCCTGCCTGTTAAGAAAGCTCAAAGCCTGATTATCAGTAAAAACAATAAACTCCTTGGAAAGTAAATAATGCCTCCATCTTTTTAAGGATTGGACCATAGCATACAACTCTAGATCATATACTGAATATTTTTGCTTTGCTTCATTTAACTTCTCACTAAAGAAGGCTATTGGTCTGCCCTCTTGACTCAATACACCACCAATAGCTTTAGTGCTTGCATCACATTCTATGACAAACACTTTGTTGAAATCAGGGAACTTTAGGACTGGTTCTTGTGCTATCTTCTGCTTCAGCATTTGGAAAGATTCTTCTGCAGCATTAGTCCATACAAAATGACATTTCTTGCCCCCCTTAATGGTATCCACCATTGGAGCAGATATCCCACTAAAATTCCTTATGAATTTTCTATAAAAATTACATAAACCATGGAAACTTTTAACCTCACTAGCAGTGGTAGGAGATGGCCAATTTATTATAGCTTCTACTTTGGATGGATCCATTTTCAAAGAGTCCTTAGAAATAACGAAACCAAGAAATATCAGTTCATCCTTCACAAATATACACTTTTCCAAATTGATCTTGAGATCTTCCTCATGCAATCTTTTTAGGACCAAATCTAGATGTTTGAAGTGTTCCTCTTCATCCTTGCTAAACACTAGTATGTCATCTAGGTATACCACAACAAACTTGTTAAGGAAAGGCTTAAGTATCTCATTCATCAATCTCATGAAGGTACTTGGGGCATTTGATAGCCCAAATGGCATCACAAGCCACTCATAAAGACCCTCAGTTGTTTTAAATGCTGTTTTCCACTCATCCCCTTTTCTGATCCTTATCTGATGGTATCCACTTTTTAAGTCTACCTTGGAGTAAATTTTAGCCCCTCCTAAACAATCCAACAAATCTTCCATTCTTGGCATGGGAAACCTATACCGGATGGTTATCTTGTTTATAGCCCTTGAGTCCGTACATAGCCTCCATGTTCCTTCCTTTTTTGGTGCAAGTACTGTAGGTACTGCACATGGACTCACACTCTTCCTAATCAGACCCTTAGACAACAACTCTTCTATTTGTTTTGCTATCTCCTCATTCTGTTCTGGAGTCAACTTGTATGCAGCCTTATTTGGTAAAGTGGCCCCTGGTATGAGGTCTATACAATGACTCACCTCTCTCTCTGGTGGTAAAGTAGATGGTACACTCCCTGCCACAATCCCATGATACTTGTTTAGCAAATCCCTAACCTCCTTGGGTCCTACATCATCTTTTTTCAAATCTTCTCTAGGCTTGACTAGGTTCCTTGATTCTTGTTTTGGTCTTACCACTATTGCAAAGCAGGGTGTGTCCTTTTATTTTATAGTTTTGAGGAATTCCTTCTCCCCTACTAAAGCCACACTACTAACTATATGGTCTGATTTGCTATCATCAGGCAATGGCCTCATTGTATACTTAACACCTCCCTTAGTTATTGTATAAATGTTGGTTTCTCCATCATGCCTTGATTTTACATCAAACTGCCATGGCCTTCCTAATAAGAGGTGACATGCATCCATCTCAGTGACATCACACAAAACTTTATCAGAATACTCTCCTAATGTGAACTCCACCCAAACTTGTTCATTTACCAATGTTTGTTTGTCTTTTGTTAACCAAGAAGCTTTATAAGGGTATGGGTGTGGTATCCTAGGCAACTTTAATTTATCCACCATTTCTTTAGATGCTATATTGTCAGTTGATCCTGAATCCACAATTAACTTACATACCTTTCCTTTCACCATGCAATGTGTCCTGAACAATGTTTTTCTCGTAGGTGGTTCTGCAGGTTGTGGCACCTTCAAAAGTGTCCTTTGCATCATTAGGCACTCTCCAGTTTTAGGATTAGCAAGTCTGGAGGTTGTGGTGTGATAGGATGAGATGCTTTGCCCATCCTTTTCTTCTTCTTGCAATAGATTAATTCTCCTATCTCCGGGTCTGCTACTGTCTCCTCCTTTTTGGGGACATCTAAAGGGTTGATGCCCTATCTGATTGCAAATAAAACACCTGCCAGTGAAGACCTGGCCTCCTCTACTCCTGTTGCCATTCCTTCCTCTATTGCCATTATTGCCTCTGCCTCTAAAAGATCCTCTTTGACTGGTATCAATATTCTGATTCTGATTTTCATCTCTGAAACCAGAGCCTCTGCCTTGAAATCTGCCCCCTCTTCCTCTGAAATTATTGCTACCTCCTCTTTTGTTGGTGTTTGAATCACCTCTCCTCTTATGCTTCTCTTCAATCTTCAATGCAAGATTAAAACACTGGTGTACAGACTCCAAATTCACCAATGTCAATTCATCTTGAATAGAATACTTCAAGCCACTTACATATCTGGCTAGTTTTTGTTTATTTGTCTCATTGACCTTGGCTCTGAATGTCAAGTTATGGAACTCTTGTGTGTATGTGCTCACATCAAGATCCCTTTGTTTAAGGTTATGCAACCTTTGGTTCACAAGGATTTCATAATCCTCGGGCACAAACTGCCTCTTGATCTCTGCTCTCATTCTTTTCCAAGTAGTTATGGGCTCCTTGCCATCCTCAGCCCTCTCATTCTGAATAAAATTCCACCAGCTTAGTGCTACACCCTTCAACTTAGTCTTGGCAATCTTTACTTTTTGGCTTGGTGGAATGTGGTCACATTCAAAGTGATTGTCCATGGCTTCAAGCCAATCAATGCATTCATCAGGATTGAGTTTTCCTTGAAATGTAGGGATCTCTCCACCCTTGACTCCCATCCTTTCTAGTGCTTGTAAGAGAGGCCTTTGATCAGGTGGTACTGCTGCTGCATTGTCATCTTGCTCCACCTCTTCATTTTCTGATTCATAGTTTTCTCCTCTCTTCAACTTGCCCTTGAGTCTCTCCAACTCTCTCTTGACTGCTCTGTTCTCTTCTCTAAAGGCCCTACTTTCAGCCATTTGTTCTTGTACTATCTTGGCTAGTTCTGCATTTGTGACCCTCAGAGGGAGAGCCCTCTCTAGTCCATCTTCTCCTTCAGACATGATGAAAACAGGTCTTAACCTGCTCTGATACCACCTTGATGCAGAGTTACACACCGGAAGTGTACTCTTGGTCTAGATTGCACTTAGACCCTTCAAACAAGCCAAACTTGCTTCTAGCCTTAGGAGATCCTTAAAGGACCTTACACTCTTGGCAAATAACCTTCTCACAAGGTTTGACAACCTTCTCAATGCAAGGAACAGGTAAGCAAAGTCTGCTCCCAATTTGTCTTTAGAAATGGCATCCCTCAACTAGGCCAAAACAAGGATCTATGCTTTAGGCCTCTCAACCACTTCTTTGATGGTCAACACACCTTCACCTATCCCAATGTACTCTGAATCAACAACTTTTCAGATTCCCACACTTTTGTAATACACCCAGCCAATACCTACCTAGTAAATCCTAGTAGGTCAGCAAAACCTGAGTTTCAGCAATATCTTTGGATTTCCCCAAATGACTTGGCAAATAAATTAGAGTTTCAGATACCCTTTTGACTCCCCTTAAAGACCTCCAAATCTTAAAATTTCACTCCACTCCAGCATATCCCAACCTATGCAAAACACGCAGTCCTAATAGGCTTAATTAGGCTTGGTTTGTTAAGCAAGTGCAAGGAAATGGGTACACAGAAAAAGATAATGACTTGGATGGTGTTAGGGAAGGTCTAAGACTTCCAATTCAACCGTTGGTTGCACTCCAATCCACCGAACTTCACAATTCTACTTTCAAATCTGAATTCCGAGTTCAAATTCTATGCCTAACTTGAACTAGGGCATCATTGAAACTTGGACTCCCACCATGGAAACTACTCCTACTTCTAGAATCAACAAATGGTACATGTCTTCTCTCAGATTATTGGGTTTTGTACCCCTGAGGCCAATTAGGTGCACTCTAATGGCTCATTTGCACAAAACCCTGATTTTATGGAGGGTTTGGGACTGGTTTCACTCAACTTGCTCTAACTTTGTCCAAACTCCTTCAAATAACTCCAAATAAAATGCAATGAGTCAGTGGGACATAAAAATCTGCAAATCCACCATTAAAATTCTAGTCTCACGTCCATACCACACGTGCAACCTCTGAAAATAGCGAGTTGAACAGAAAAATAGGGAGTTCTTTATTCATCCAATGAGAAATCCGTACAATGAAGTTCCTCTGTTCTTTTGGGAAGAGGATCAATATATTTATAGCCTAATGACACCTAGAAACCGACCTCCAAGGCAGTTAGAGGTCGAATGTAACTAATTTGCAAAAGTTGCACAATTTTCTTGCAAAAGTTGTCAGCAACTTTTTTTTTCAAAACTGCCGATATGAGCAATTTTTCATATGAAGACTTCAAAACACATTCTAAACTTGATATTATTGAGCATCATGGCTATTTAGGCCATATGAAACCCTCCTAAACACCTAAAACATATATACCCTATAGGCTACTTACATCCTTGGTTTATAAGGTCACCAAATAAGATGAAGTGCCTACACAAATGGGCTCATATTTATTCAAACCTTGCATAAAACTTCATAAAACCTCTAATTACATCCAAAGAGGTATGAGGAAGGAAGAATGAAGACAAGATGGAGTTTTTATCCATTCCTCTAATACCAAGTTTTTAGTTTTTATACTAAAAAGCATTGAACAAGCTAATGATAAAGAATAAGTATCCACTCCCCTTGATAATGAATAGTTTCAACCACTTGGTGGATGCAAGGGTGTTTAGCACGTTGGACTTGAGGCAAAGTTATTATCATATCAAGATCAGGCTTGGTGGCGAGAAGAAGACAACCATAACAACTAGGTATGGGAGTTATGAGTTACTGGTGATGCCCTTCTTTCTAACCAACCCCCCTATGGCATTTAACACATTGATGGATGATTTTTTTAGGCCTTTGTTTGATAAGTGTGTGGTCATTTACTTGGATGACATCCTTAGCTACAACAAAGACATGATTGAGCACAAGGACCATCTATGGGAGGTGTTTAAGTTTCTTAAGATGCATGATCTCTATGTGAAGAAGGAGAAATGCATGTTTGTAGAAGAGGAGGTACCATTTTTGAGACACATTGTGGGATGTGGGGAGATTAATCTAGATTCAAAGAAGTTAATAATTATTTGATTTTGGGAGCCCTTGCACAATGTTCACGAGATGAGGTAGTTTCTCGGTTTGGCCAATGACTATCAAAAGTTCATGGAAGGCTACTCTAGGATCATGGGCCCATTACCTAATTTACTAAAGAAGGATAGAGGTTGGAAATGGGGTGACTGACAATAGATTGCATTTGATACCTTGAAGGAAAATTTGATTGAGGAAGCAATTTCATTAATGTTGAGACTTGGTAGATCATTTGAGGAGAGGAACGATATGAATCTTGGTGAAACTACAAAGTTAGCAAAATAAATCTGAATAAATAGTCCATGGGAAGATTTGAGAAGTGATGCTACCTAATCAAGTGTGAGTAGTTTTGATGGAGAACAATTTGGCAAATATGAGTTTGATATCCACACTACTTGCATCACTTTTACATGAAAGAAAGGAGGTTCAGTCTGTTTGTATATCGATTTCATAATCAAACACCATCTATTCGATTCAACTAACATCTACTTAGACAATGCCATTTTAGATTGTTGGGAGTGGCATGCTACAATTTTTTTAAGTAACTTGATGATACTAGGAAATGACATAGATGTGCAGATTGAGAAATGTGATAGAGCCTTGATACTTTTGAGAAATTGTACTAAGGCATTTGATCGATGGTGTTGGGATGGCCAAACAATTTTGGATCTATGGGGAGACAAACTCTCAAAGCTGGTTGAGCTACATTCTTTTTAGTTCATGCATGGTTGGTTAGACTTGGTGGAGGAATATGAGATGTTATGCCTAAATGATATTGAGATCATTGCAGGAAGAAAGCACATGGTTTCCACTTAGTCAAGACAGAGGATTCCAATTAGATCAAAGTTATTGGGTGACAAGTTCGCATGATTGGATGAGTTGTCTCAGGATGATACCAACTCAGATGATGATAGTATTATGATGGAGGAGGAGGCCTTCAAACCAATTTAGTTGCAGTGTGAACCAGAAATGAGGTTGAAGTTCATAAGTCTTTTGGGATGTAAAGATAGGAATGGTGGAATTAATATAGTGGAGACACCTATTGAATCTATGATGATAAATTTAGCTCATGGCGCATCCTAGAGAGGTGTTCTCCTAGATCCATAGACAATTCTGATTACCTTCTGACATCGAGAGGATGACACCACCTAGATTAGTTTTGAAGACATCAACATTACTTCAGAATTTCTAGAGTTATGCAAATAGTTACACATGGACAAAAATTATGGGCACTTGGGATAGTGATGAAATGATTCACTTTGGTGACTTATTTTATGTTAGAGATAGCTTGGAGATAGTCTACTCTAGAGAAACATTAGAGACTTTAGAAATTTTTAGTCAGTGCTCACTTTCATTGAACAACTGGGCATGGGAGGACTAGAAAGATATACCAATTTGTCTAGTAGGAGCTATCCATGGAGTGGATTATTAGTATGTTAGATATAGAGATCGACTCTCTATGGCAGTGATCCTAGAAAATGTGACAAGGGAAATGTTAGAGGATGTACCCAGTTATGCAAGCCAAAATACTACACCCTTGTAAGAGATGAACATTGTTGAAGATGTAGTGATGGATGAGACAAAGGAAATGTCTCCTAGCATGGTTCTAAATCATACACCACTAAGTATCGACATACTTCAGTGTGATCTAGCACAAAATGAATTAGATGCGATAGACTTTAAGATCAATTTGGGTGACTCTAATCTAAATTTTATTGAACTCTATGAAAATTGGCACAAGGATCAAATTGTGACTATCTGGGATAGTTGTACTTTAAATAGTTCAGGAAATATGGTATCCAGTGAAAAGGAAACTGGTAGCTCAAATTGAGAGAGGTACAAAAGAGATTTGAGAATCTTAAATCGATGCAATTAGGTGGTATAAATCTAGGATTTCAATCTACCTTTAGCGAAAAACACTTGGAGAATGAGCAGTTCAAATGGAATAATCATTATTAATATTGGATGAAGTGATGTCCAAGATCAGTTTGGATGGAGATGTTGGATTCCCTCGGCGAAGGGACTTCAACTAGAAGAACCAAACCTTCATGTTTTGGACATCTCGGTACATTGCAAGACATAGGGGTGTAGGGGACGTTGCTACTAGTTTAGTGGGAGAGGATGTAAGGGGTCTGTGTTATGTACTGACTTGGAGGCTCAGTTAACCATGTTGGGCCAGCCAACTTGGTAACATGTTATCTAGCTGAGGTAATTTAGGACCTCATATTGGGCATGGTGTGTAATTGTGATACTGTTGAGGATAAATGATGTGACAAGTGCAACTTGGGTCTAAGTGCAATTTTATAAACCTTTGTAGGCGAGCTCATTTTCCCTTGGAGATAGTTCTCGGAGGTTGAACTTGGAGACCATTTAGGGCCTAGCATTAATGTAACATGTGGACTTACATTGGGAACTAAAATAGGGATAAAACTATTTCCATAATGGCTAGCTTGGATTCACCTAGGGAAAACCACTATAAAAGGAAGGCATAGGGCATCCATTTGGTAGGATGAAAAGGCATTTAAATTCGAGCAAGGAAGTTCAGAGCAACGAATGAGAAACAAAGTGCAAGAGGTGATGACTCTGTCGCTCAATTGTCTTGAACACTAGTCTACTTGGCTATATACTGAACTAATGTTCATTTTGTATTTATGAGCAAGGATCTCTCTTTGTAATAAGGACTATTAAGAGGATTTGGCACATTCAATACTTGGTGGCAATCTATGTCTTTAGACACTGGATCCTAACCACTTGATTTCTTTGTATACTAGCTACTTATAAATTACGCATATTGGTGAGATTGCCCCACCCGTATATTGGTCTATGTTGATAACGTAAGACATCATTCAATATGTATACCCAAATCTGTATTTTAAGCATTTACATAAGCATGAGTTGGGGAAGGCATAGTCTAATATTCTTTTATGTGAGCTCATCTTGCATAATTATGCAAGAATAGTAAGTGTCGCATCGTCAATCTTTGAAGGTCCATGACATTTATAGTGATCAAATTCAGCAATCCCATTTGTCTTTGTTTAATCAATACCCTAGCACAAAAGGGAAAATAAGAATTGTCTATGTTTATTACTCTAGCTAAAATGGCTCCTCTATATTGTACCCCTAGTTTCCATCATTGAAAAGATACTAAAATCTATTTGAGATTATAAAACCATAACATCCAAATGTGTAACTCACCCAAAGCTGAGAGAAATTATGTGTTGTTCAATAATGCATTCTATTACAATAACTTCAAACTTATATCTTACTCATAAGTAACATAGACTCTTCATAGGAAAAATAAGGAGCTATCATTTGAAACAACATTTACCTTCTACAACTGATAAATCCAACTCAGCATTGACCCATCGATAATGAATACATAACCTATAGTACTCCACCTAGTATCAAGAGACCCTACCAAATTTGAGTCAACATAGCTAACTAAAGCTAAAGAGGAGTTCAAATTCTCCCTTGTCACAATCTTGGTAAACATATCTATTGGATTATCATTTGTCTGTATCTTCTACAACTTTGACTGTCCCTCATCCAAAAACCAATAGATTGAAATGGTACTATAATTGTATGTTTTCAATCTTTGAATGCAGAGAAGAATTATTTGCAATATGAATGGCACTCTAGCTATCTATAAAAAAATAAATATGCCTCTATGGATGTCCCAATTATTTCATGAAGAAGTGAAGGCATATCATCTCTTGGGTTGCCTCTGTAGCAATAACATACTCTGCCTCTATAGTGGATAAATCATTTACCTTCTGCAACCAATAAACCTAACTCACTTATGACCCACCAATAAAAAATACATAACCTATAGTACTCCACCTGGTATCAAGATCCCCTGCCAAATTTTAGTCAACATAGCCTTGTAAATAAGTAGTAGAGCCCCAAAAATGGAAACACTTTCTAGTTATTCCTCTCAAATATATGAGAATCTATTTAACTGCATAGTAATACTCAATTCTAGGATGACTCATATACTTGCTAACAATTTCCAGTGGATGTGCAATATCTAACCTAGTACATACCATAACACAGATTAAGCTCCCTACAATAAAAACATAAGATACCTTGGATAGCTTAACCTCCTCTATTGGTGTGTTTGGACAGATCTCCTTGGTATATTTTAAATGAATAGGAAAAGGTGTGCTAACATATTTGGCATTCTCCATAGAGAAAAAATATAACACCTTCTCAATATAATACACCAGGACCCTACAAGGGGCGCTACCTGTTAGTATTTTGCCAACAACTAAATATTGTTAATTACTTTATACCTTACATATGAAAGTAAACCAACAATGTTGAATAGTATTTACATAACCACACGCATAGAGAACTCATAACACCATTATATGTGAACTAGGGAAACCCTAACCAAGGAAAAACCCTGGTGGGGATGATACCCACTATATTATTCACTAAACTATAGGATCATGTTAAGGATATTGACCCTGTTAAGAGTCTATGAAGTACATATAGTGTCTCGAGTCCTTGTTAGAGGAATAGGATTTTTTAGAAGCCTCAACCTTGTTAGGATTTTCTAAAACCCTATTAGGAGTTGGTAGAACAATTACAATGTACATGTGAGAAGAGCACATTGCCCTAACATGCAATTATACAATTCAAATCATTCACAAGATAGGTATACATACAATACTTTCTTTACTACTATAACTCACACTTGCTCTGATCTTACATCAGATTTCACATCAGATAAGACTCATGGATAGTTCTCACAATAGTTCGCATGTCACATCTAATCATGTAACTTCCACATTATCTGCACAATATAAGATCTTTAAATATACCTTGTACACTCATAAAACTCTGCATTATCGGTCTTCATGTCTTCACATGCTTGACATAATATAAAATAACTTATGGAATAATATCCACATAGTTTTCTCAACATAACTTAGTAATTATTTTGTAACCAAAATAATTCCTAAAGCTTTACAACTCTATTAACTGACATGCTCTATTTTGCACTATTGAATGTCTGCACTGTTAATCTTAGTATAACTAGTGTCATACTATCCATACACATATGCACATTGTAGACATCATCATGAAAATTTTACAAAACTTCACTCAACTATGCATAATCTAACTCTCTGCATATCATCCATACTCTTGATATCTATACTCTGTGCTGCTTCAAACTGTTTAATACTTAGACAATTTCCTATCACTAAATGCATAAATGAAATGCTGAATGTATGTTGCCATAAATAAAAATCATCAAAGGCATATAACTGACCATATTTCCAAAAATCTCCCCATTTTTCATTTATGGTAATATTTTGGGAAAAATGGCTCAGTCCCAAAATGATGTCATACATAAAAAAAACAAAATAATAGTAACTACACAAAAATTGCCTACAACTCATAACAATTTTGTTCATGTTTTGATGGATCATTACATTCCTTATCACTCCTATACATGGATACATTCATAAGCTCCCCCTTACATATACATTTACATCTATAAAAAAATTCATTTACATAATACTCCCCCTTTAACATCAATGGCAAAGGTGCCAAAACTATATCACAAAAAGTTGTTGCCTACTAAAGCTCAACTCATCATTCTTGATATGCAACCTGCAAAATAAATCTTTAGTCTATCAAAGTTTTTCTTCCAATTTCCTTTGATTGTATCTAATATACTGATGAGTGTGCAAAGTACATAAGATGCCACTTCAACTACACTCAGGTCAATATAGGCAAATTTGTCATAAGAATTCTTTGCTGAAAAGCATTTCTCCAATTGCCTCTGCAAAATTACAACTTTAGGTACTAGATATTCTTCAATGATGGAGAATATTCTTATTACCTTCTCCCTTTCACATTCAGTGCTTCTAATAGTAGTGTTGATCTTCTCAATGTCATTCCCAAAATCTTCAATTCTTATCTTAGGTTTTTGCGATCTTGTAGTGAGTGTCTGAACCTCACACAAATGGCCTTTGATCTTTGCATAAAAATATGATAGTTAAGTGTAAGAAATTGCACTCTATCCTTACAAATTCTTACCTTTAGCAATACATTTTATGAATTCCTTAATGTTTCCATCAAGTGCCTTCAAATCATTGTTTACATTGGTGCACATTGTGATAAATAGGGTTGTTTCATGATTTGTCTATTCTTGCATTGCTGCTACTTCAGTCAAAGTTATGAACTCCCCATCAGAGGTCTTCACCAACTTGTTTGCCTTGGCTTGCAAGCCTAGATTTTATATAATTGAGAAAACTATCTTCTATATGCACTCCAAGACTTCAACAAGACTCTTCTCCATAGAATTAACAATTTTTTCCTTGTCAAATAACTTGCTCAATGTGCCCATTAATTCTTTTTGATCTTCATCATTAGATGGAATAGTTTTTGTTGCAAATGTTCCAACTAATGATACTATTGAAAGTACAATATCCTTTACCTTCTATTCCTCTACTCTCTTATTTTCTTCAGCCTCTCTCTTCACATCTTCTTCTTTCTTCTTCCTTTCTTCTTCTACTTTCTTCCTCTTTTCCTCTTCTTCTTTTATCTTCTTTACCTCTTGTTCTCTCTTCTTCTTTTCCTCTTCTTCCTCATCATTAGAACTGGAATAATTAGTGATATTTTTGATATTGCCAATAATATTTGCTCCATACCCAGCAAATGGGTTCTCCTTAGTGTCCATAGTTATGTGTATACTATTCACTTGCATGGATTCAGTACCCATAACAATATGAGGTGGTGATAGAGCTTCTTTTGTTTCCTCTACTTCTTCCTCTTCCCTAGAAGGTGTATGGACTTCTACATACACTAGACTATCATCTTTAGCTTTCACACTCTCCTTAGGCACTGAGGACATGCACTTTACTGTTCTAAGCTAGAGTTGTCATTGCACCAAAAGATCAACCTATTAATGCCCAATACAACCACTAGACTTATAGAACACAGGAGGTGGTTAAGCCATGTCATGAATCCTAAAGGGGAAGGCTATCAGTTATTCCAACAATTCCCCCCTTAGCATTACCTAAGGAGATTCAAACTTGTGACCAAGCTCTGATATCACTTATTACAAGCTATAGTTATCATTGCACCAAAAGATCTACCTGTTAATACCCGATACAACCACTAGACTTATAGAACATAGGAGATAGTTAAGCCTTGTCTAATCCAGAAGGGGAAGGATGGCAGTTAGTCCAAAACTTTACTATTGCCTCTTCTATTTCTTTCCTAACCTCTTCATAATTGACTCCCATAAGAAGAATTGTTCTTCTTTAGTTCCTTAGCAAGGGCTCAATACCCTTCAAAAATATTTCAGATTCTTCTTTTGATCCAAAATCACATAACTTGTTTATGGATATGATCTTCATGTTCAAATATTCTTCTACAAGTCTTCTCTTCCTATTAATGAACCTATTGTATAGGTCTTCAGGAATTTTATTCTGAATGCTATCAAATCTCCTATTCCTCAGAATCATGTTTCTTATTATGGAATTCTCTAATTTCCTCCTATCCATATTGCTATATATGATATAAAATTTATTTAACTACACAAAACTTTCATCATTTATAATCTACATGTTCTGTTTCTCAACCTTTGGTGTCCATGCCTTTTTGCATGTAGCTGTCTTAGCTTCCCATGCATCTTGTTCAACAATTCTATCTTCAGTATCATCTTTCAAGCTTTCAAAACTGCTTGCTTGCATGGTTTTTCTTCTCTTTCCTAGTTTGTTGGTGGTATGTTTGACCCTTTTCTTTGCAAGTTATTATTTAACCTATACCAAACTTCTTGACTTCCTCTACACAATAGGTGCTTCCACCTCTAGCTGACTCTTTGATTGCTCATAGCTAGCTCTAACTAGTTGCATTTACATAACTTCTACATATGGTGCAATAGGATCTTACGCACATGGTTGTGCCACTGTTACTTCTATTGAGGGTCCTTCCACTATAATAGGTGTTGCTACTAAATATTCAAACTACCCACTGGTCTTCATTTTTAGTGCAATTCACTTTAGCTCATTGAATTCCTACCTTGACATGCTAGATTCCTTGAGAATGGAATCTATCTCTTTCTCTACTTTCTTCTTTCTCTCTTTTCTATGGAGCCTTTCATCATATGTTCCCCATCTGGGACATTTTGTGTCTTGCTCAGATTCAAGTATGATCTGTGCATACCCTTCTATCAATTTTGCACTCATCTCATAGCGCATAGGCTCAATGAAATTTACTCTAGGTATCAATACTTCCATGTAGGTGTTATCAGCCTCCACCATGAAGCAAAAATCATCCTTGTATTTTTCCACCATAGAGGGAGGTATCCTATAACTCAGTTTCATCTCAAACTAAAAGTTGTTCATCATTCTGTCAATATCAATATCTCTAACATTTCTCTCATTGATAGGATTCCAACCTTCATCACTTAATCTTGCTACCTTGTGAATTAGGTAATTTTCAATGACAATCTATGCATCACCCAACCATAACATATCATCATATATTCTGCTCAAAATAATTCAGGTCCACTCATGATTATTTAATTCTATGTAGAACATACACTTCACCAAATTTAAATCTTCAATGTGTGCATACTCAGACTTTACTGTTCACTTCAATTTATGTCAAATCACTCTGAATTCACTCAAGACACTTTGCATGAGAAAATGGTGCACTAAATCTTGCTTACAATCCTTAAATCATTTCAAATCACACTGCACATTAAATGCTTATCTACCACAAACTCATATTACTGTCTCTCTCTACTAGTGACCATGTTCTTACAATTCTCACTTACTACAATCACATCAAGACTTGCACACTGAACCATAGCTTTCTCTCTATGTCTTCTACCTTCTGTAAACTACACAATCTCTAATTCACTCTCTACCATTAGTTTTGACCACTGATGCTTTGTTGCTTTTGTAATAGCTTAATTCAGATAGGTTAAGCCACAAACAATATGTGACTTCAACTTCCCATCATGTGCATCAAAGAATTTCTCTTCCAATACTGTATGTGAACTCTCTAGATTATAGGCCTTCACAAATGCTTCTTCAAATTCGTCAACATGTTCTTTGACTGCTTGTTTATGACTATTGTTACTTCCATTTTCATTCTTTCTATCATTCCTGTTGTTGTTCCTTTTCTGATTAAGGTTCTTGTTAAATTTCCTTTTGTCGATTCTACATAATCTTGTTGTGTATCCAAAGTTATTGCATAACTGATATATAGGTGCATTTCTCCTTTGATTATTTCTATTCTGAGTTTTAGGTGCTCTGCAATTTCTTATAATGTGTCCAAGATTATTACATTTGTAACAAACAAACTTCTTTTTCTCACCTCTAGGTTTCTCTCCATCATTATATCTACTTTGAGATCTACATCTTCCATTACCTACAGGGATATTATTCCTAAACATTCTACTATTCTTATTATCATCAATAAACTGAGGTTTCTTACATTCTAATGCCATATGTCCATAACCATGACAATTATATCAATAGAAGTTAGTAATAGGTTTAAAAAAATTACCCGTGCAATCTTTCTTCATATGTCCAACTTCATTATATATGTAGCATCTACCTCAGAATTCATCTCTTACCTCTTTAGATAAATCATCTTTCTTAGGCTGTTCAACTTGCTCTATTGTTCTAGGTTCATCAAATTTCTCTTTCAATTTAATTCTCTCAACTTCATCAGACCACTTGAAATTTTCTTTAGGGATTTCTATTATAGAATATGGTTCTATCCTACTCTCATCTTTCTTTTCTAACTTTTCTCCAAGAAGATATGCAAGGCTTGTCTTGTCATAAGAAGGTATTTGCTGAAATAATTGTTCATGAATTTTCTTAGAACTTGTGTAATGTATCTCTAACTGTTGTTTTTCTTGTGTCAACTCTCCTTTCAGAATTCTATTATATTTTTCTAACTCTACATGCTCTACCTTAATAGAATCTACTTCAGATGCCCTATGACTGAACTGGGATCTAAGGTTGACATTCTTAGATTTTAGATCAGGTTCACTCTTATTGCCATTAATCTTAAGACTCAACTTTAGTTCAATAATTTTCAACTCATGTTTCAAGATCTCATTCTCTTTCTTGAGATTTTTTGTATCATCATTAATATTAATCTACATTCTTTGCCAGATTTAAGATCATCAATTTCAACTTTCAGTTTGCCAATGTAAACTTTTGCATCTTTGTATCTATCTTTCAAGTTATCTCTCTCTTTAGTAAGAAGGTCAAGATGTTCAAGGGCTTCTTCAAGATAAATCTTCAATTGTTCCATATTCACTGGGATCTTACTTAAGATTTTAAGCCTCTTCCAAGTAACTATGCTCTAATACCAATTATTAGAAATAGATAATACTAAGAGGGGGCGGGGGGATCATGTAAATCAGTATATTAGAAACTTTTTCCCACAAATGAATATTGTTAATTACTTCATAACTTGTACATGAAATTAAACCAACAATTCTAAACAATAAATATAACCATGCATATAGAGAACTCATAACACCATTATTTGTTAACTAGGGAAACCCTTGCCAAGAGAAAACCCTAGTGGGGATGATACCTACTAGATGATTCACTAAACAATAGGATCCTATTAAGGATATTAACCTTGTTTGGAGTCTATGAAGTACATTTAGTGTCTCAAGTCCTTGTTAGAGGATTGGACCTTGTGAGAAGCCTCAACCCTATTAGGAGTTGCTACAAAAATTACAATGTATGCAAGAAGAGCCCATTGCCCTAACATACAATTATAAAATTCAATTCGTTCACAAGATAGGTATACATACAATACTTGCTTTGTTGTTGTAACCCACATTTTCTCTAATCTTACATCATATTTCTCACCACATAAGACTCACAGATAGTTCTCACAATAGTTCGCATGTCACATCTAATCATGCAACTTCCACATTATCTATGCAAGATAAGATCTTTACATATACCTTGCACAATCATAAAACTCTGCACTTTTGGCCTTCATGTCTTCACATGCTTGACATAATATAAAATAACTTATGGAATAATATCCACATGATCAACTCAGCATAACTTAGTGATTATTTTGTAACCAAAAAAATTCCCAAAGCCATACAACTCAGTTAATTGTCATGCTCTATTCTACACTATTGAGTGCCCACATTATTAATCTTTGTATAACTTGCACCATACTATCTGTATACACATGTGCACTAGTACACATCATCATGAAAATGTCATAAACCTTTTATCAACTATGCATAAGCTAATACTCTACACATCATCCATACTCTTAAGATCTGTTCTTCATGTTGCTGCAAACTGTCTAATACTTAGAAAATTTCCAATCTCTAAATGCATAAATGAAATGTTGAATGTATATTTCCATAAATGAAAATCATCAAGACATCTAGCTACCCATATTTCCAACATTGCCCCCAAACCCCCATACTAATAATTTGGGGGGAAAATGTGTCGAATAAAGTGAGAGAAATTAACCTCCAAGTCTAATGAGGCTCCACATTACAAAACTTTTTGTAGTTGATAGGAAATTTCTTCTCATATTCTTTCATTAATGTATCTATTTCTTAAATCAATACATCTGGCTTTACCAAATGTAGCCTTCTTTCTTTGCTTTCTCTCTCTACTCCATTAGAATTACACCTTCTACCTTACTTGGATAATGTGAAAATTTGTGTATAAAGTACATTACAAGCTCCTCAAATACTATATTTTTTTCTTCCCTCAATTTTCCAAACTCGCAATATGATATGTGTATAATACTTGCATACTTCTTCACTAACTATGTCAATTATTCAATAGTTCTTCATTGTCTACTTTTCAGTTGTCACTAAATAAATTGTGTTTCTAGTATTTGGCTATATGTGCTTACCCGAGATCTTCCAGAAATTTGACTTTGTTTTCTTATCTTGTCTTGTGTAGTTTCTAATATTTTATATCTCACGAGTTTGTGTTCTTTTATTTGTTTCTATTTCTTTAGCTTTGTATATGTTGATGGCATGCTATTTATAATCTTTTGTTTGCTACTTCCTTCACCTTTAGACTTCTTATCTCCATAATAATTTTCTTATAATTCTCTTCATATGTTCCAAATATTTCAACTCCTTCATCCTTAGCTTTAGTCAATAATTTCTCTATTATTAGTTCCAACTCATTGCCTGATACTTCATAACTAAATGGAGTTACCCAAACCAATCTAGGTTCTACAACTTTCAAAATGCATGAATGTGTGCTAGCTAGAAAATAGACATATCCTTTTAAACTTTCATATGACTTGTGATGAGATCCTATTTATTTTATTTGTTTTCTCTTGTAGTTTTCTTAAGTGAAACCATACTAGGCTATCATAGTTTTGACCTAAAGTTTTGATAAATCAATTGATTCGATGCACAACCAGGTCACCATATAACCAATTCACATTTCCTATGCTAGATAAGTATTTTTTTGACATAAAATTATATGTAGACCAACAAGCATCCATACCTTAGTCCTTGTTTCATGATTTCTATAAATTTAACATTTGTTGATGTCTCAACATTTCACAAAGATTTAACTTCTTTCCTTTGATAACAATATAATATGCTACCTATATGGCTCCTCTTGATATTTTTACAATGTACTTTATCTAATAGATCTTTTATTTAATCACTAGGGAAGTGAACCTTATTTCTTTATCATTGATTGATCTTACATCAAATGTTTTCTAATCTGTCACGTGTCTAACTACTCCTTGAATTCGAATATTGGAGTTTAGATCTTTTGCAAATATGCATCAATTTTATGGTAGTCCTATGACAATGCCTAGGATTTCCTTAGTGATCTCCACTTTTCCATTTTACAGCCATAAATATTCTCCATTTATTCTACTAAGTATTATTCTAATTCATTCTTTGTCAAGATTTTTAGGTAGATGAAGAATGTGTGCTAAGTTGATTTCATCATCACGTGGTCCCTTGGTATTGAAAATTTCTTCATATTCCATTCTAATTTTTTTATTTCCAAATTTTATCTTCTTGCTTTGAAGGTACCCAATTAGATATTCTATTAATAATACTCCATCAAGTATTTATGATAAAGTTTCACCCCAATTATATTCTTGAATTTCAAAAATAATGTATTGTATCATGGTTGATCTTCATCAGATCACATTACCAACATATTTATTCCTTCTATATTTCATTCTTACAAATTGCTTACCACGATCTATCTCTTTTGCCTTTTACATTTTATTTTCTCCTTTTTCTTCTTTGTGTTCACTAAAGTAACTTTGATACAATTTTTTTCTAGACTCTCCTTTAGTTATAGCCTTCTTGGTATAATGGTTATTACATTTAATATTATATTTTAGCTGACTATAACTAAACATCCCTTTTAACTAATAATACAACTTTTAAACCAATTACTATCTCATTGTAACTGGCAACTTTCTAATTTATTAATTGGGACTTTATTAATTATCATTCATAGATATATTTTTGATGCATGTCCTCAAAATTCAACCACTCGTGGTTTCATTAGTTCCTATGATATTCATGATTAATTAATATTTAAGAGTCATATGCCAAATGTTATTCAATGATATTGGATAAAACCTAAACTAGAAGTTAAATCTTATAAAGGGAGATAGTTGAGATTTTGAAAATAAAATGTGTCCCCTTGATAAGATTTATATTCTAGTTTAGGCTTCAGATTTTACCATGTCATTTAACTATAGAAAAAGGTTAAAGTATATAATTTTAATTTGTTGAGTTTTGTTAAATAAAGTTAGTTTTCTAATATTTGCAACTTCACTTAGTCTCTTGAATAGAGGACACTACTTGATCTCTGTACACAGTATTGCATCTGCATTTGTGAGGGTAACATTTTTTTCACTTGCTTATAAAAATAACATATTTTAAATTTTTTTAAAAATATGAGGTACTTATTGTCTATATTTTCAAATAGGTAGGGCCCCATCTTGTGTTTCCATCATATACTCAAAAAAATAAATTGTAAATTTGTATTTTAGAAAAAATGTTCACACAATTTCTATATTGCCCTAGAACTCTTATCTACACTTGTTCTGGAAACATTGTCCCTTCCTCCTATATATAGGTTCTTGATTAGTTTACAAACCTAGTAAAAATTTTCCACAGTAAAATTTCTCAACAAATATGATTAATTTGTAAAGCTATACTTGATGATCTTGAATTTTTTTTTAAAAGATCTTGGAGGACAATAGGAAGAAAAAAAAGTAGAAAAGATTAGATTATAAGTTACACTTGGAAAAATATTGTTATAATATATAGTCAACCAATATAATTGAGACGGGGGAGTGGGGGAATTAGTTATCTAGCTATTACCATAATTATCAACCTTAAACAAACTTAACCATATGAGAAATATAATAAAAAACTAGAAACCATAACAAGATACTAATGGACAATGACACTAGATATGTTATCTAGGGAAACCCTTGATCAAACAGAAAACCTTGATGGGGATGATACCCACAAGATGATGTACTAATATAAATATTCCTTGTTAGAGGATAGACCCTGTTAGGAGTCTATGAAATACATTCAATACATATGAGTCCCTATTAGGAGACTTTGAATCCCCATTAGAAGACTTCAACCCTATTAGGAGTTGTGGAAGACAAATTGACCCACTGTGCAAATAGCTTCAAGGAAAGACCAATGAACCCACTATCCAAATGATCTCTATATTATTCTTTTTAGAATAATAGAATTGTATTGTACTTGTTCTTCCTCTTTCTCTATCCTATCAACCAGACTTTCGCTTCTTTTGATCTTGTAACTAAATCACAAATCTTGCATCCAATAATCCCTTGGATTGCTTACACACATTTACCAAGCATTCTACTCCTTTTTGCACTTCTCAATTCATACAATGATCACACCATATTAAAAAAAAGAAAAACATATTTCCTTCATACCATATCTTCACAATAATTCCTTAAGTCAGCATTAAGGCTTTCCTAATCAATTACAATAAGATAATTAATTAACTCTCAATTACAATAGAAATTTCAGCTCACAGTCTATAAAGAAATTTATGCCTGTGAAACTAGGGCTTGCACACTTGTTGAAATCACCAATAGACTATCCTCTATCCCTAGATGACCTCACATCCCTTTATTACATCTCAGATGAAAGATGGAAAAAAGCATCAAGAATTACTTTCCAAGTACTCTATCTCTGTGCTTCTCTTTGTAAATCATACATATCTTTTTAACATCCTTGACTTGGACTCTATTCACTGAACCTCAACATAAGGACACAATGTAGAACATGTCCATATATGTGCATCACTAGAAAATCAAAGCATTTTTCATACAATAAAGATCTGTGTTTGTTACTTTGCTAGTCTTCACAAACTTACTGCTATGTTGACATCAATGACAAACACACTCATGAATGCAACATGTCAATACTCTCTAATGCTTAGGATATTCCCCCAAAGTAGTATCATCAACATTCATGCTAAAAATCTCCCCCTTTAGCATTGATGGCAACATAGATGAAAAAAATTTAAGTTCCAAGAATACCAAACAATACTTTGTTGCTACTAATGACATCTTTTCAGATCCTCTTCATCAATCAATCAAGTATGAAAGCCTCTGGAATACTACTCTTGATTTGTCTTCTTCTTCTTTAAGCTTGGCAATAGTTGTTCACACTAAACAGCTCGCAATACATTTGGTGCATACCTCCTAGAAATATTCTTGCTTTCCTTACATGAATCTTTCTAAATCTTCCTAATAAGATATCTCTCCCTCATTTAGGTACAACTCTCTCCCATTCATACTTAGGAGATTTTTTTCATGCATATTCTCCCACATTGATAAGAACATAGAGTGAGATCACTTGATCTATAATACCATATCCCATAGTTTGATGTTTCCTTCAAATATATGAATATCCTCTTTACTATTATATAGTGATACTCCTTAGGATTAGCTTGAAATCTAGATACAAACCCAATTGAATTTTCTATATTTGGTTTTGTGTAAGTCAAATATTACAAACCTCCAATCATGGATCTATACTTCTTCTACTTAATTGTAGGTGTCTCATCCTTCCTAGATAAATTGTGACTAGTTATCATAGGTGTGCCAATAGGTTTACAAATTTCAAATCCAAAACTTTTCAACAAGTCTTTCATGTACTTAGCCTGTGAAATGAAAATGCCATCACTATTCTTTACAATCTGTAATGATAGGAAAAACTTCATTTCTCCTATCATGCTCATTTCAAACTCATTCTAAATCTCTTCAAAAAACTTATCACTTGCTTCATCGGTACCTCCAAATATGATGTCATCAATAAATATTACAATTATCAACAAACCATTCTCAATTTCTTTCAAATACAAGTTACTATTTCCCATATCTTTAGAATATCCAAGGTTTATCAAATGCTTATACAACCTTGTATACCAAGTTCTAGGTGCTTGCTTCAAACCATATAGAGATTTCTTTAGTCTACATACCATATCCTTTTCTTCTATCAGAGGGAATCCTTCAGGCTGCTCAATGTAGACTTCTTCTTCAATTTCTCTATTTAGGAAGACTAACTTGACATCCATATAATAAACCTTAAATTTATTTCTTGATGCATAAGCCAAGAACATTCTTGTTGCTTTCATTTGGGCTATAAGAGCATATGTCTCTTCATAGTCCATTCCTTCTTGCTATGAATATACTTTGCATACAAGTCTAGCTTTGTTCCTCACAACTTCACCTTGTTCATTCATCTTATTTCTGAATACCCATTTAGTTCCAATAACATTCTTGTCCTTTGGTCTAGGAATTAATTCACATGTATCATTCTTCACAATCTGATCTAATTCTTCCTTAATTGCTTGAATGCAATGATCATCTTTTCATGCTTCATCTACACTCTTAGGTTCTACTTGAGAAATCAAACATAATTCCTTATTAACTCTATTTCTTTTCATCATGCCTTTTTCTTTTCTCCTAATTATCTATTCAAGAGGGTGATTCTTTGTCATGTTCCTACTAGAGGTAGCAGTTTCCATCTAGACTCTTATTTCATTTCTTAGTTCAGAACTCTATTCTCCTCTTTGCTCAACATCATTCTAAAAAGCATTGTTAGTCTCAAAGAATATCTTAACATTCTTGTTAGTAATTCCAAAGTCATCTTCTTCTTCATCAAAATTATAATCTAACATCTTTTCCTTAGTTCCAAACTTTTCATCAATCTTTACATTTGCACATTTGACTATTCTCTTGCTTCTATGGTTAAAACATCAATATGCTTTATTTTTCAATGAATAGCCAAGAAACATACCTTCATCACTTCTTGGATCAAACTTAATAGTGGCATTATCTCTCTTAATATAAAAATTGCTTCCAAATATTTTGAATTGCTTAACTAATGGTGAATGACCAAACCATAATTCATAGGGTGTCTTGTTGATACCTTTTCTTATCTATACTATGTTCAAAGTATATACTACTGTATTGACCGCTTCTCTCCAAAATGTCTTAGAAATATCATTCTCAAACCTCATTGCTCTTGATGTCTCTGCTACTAATCTATTTCTTGTTTCAATAATCTTGTCATCAAGATAGTTGTCTCTTGATTCCATTCTCTTCACAATATATGTTAAACTCTATAGAGGTGAACTCTCCTCCTCTATTTGATCTTAAACACTTTATCTTAACACTAGATTCATTCCAAACTCTATTCTTAAATATCATAAACTTCTCAAAAGCTTCAAATTTCTCTTTAAGAAATGTTTCGCACATCATTCTAGTGAAATCATCAACAAAAATCATGAAATACCTTTCACCATAGAATCCTCTTATTCTTGATGGACCACATAGATTTGTGTGAACGATCTCCAACATCTCTATGGTTGTAAAATTCTTACTAAGAAATGATTCTTTTTCTTAGCTAGAATACATTCTTTGCAAACAACATTAGTAGGCTTTCTCATCTTAGGAAAATCTCTGACTACAAATGAGCTACTAAATTTCATAGTATTATACAAATTTATGTGACAAAATCTTCTATGCCATAACCAAATTTAATCCACTTTAACTACCAACCATGTCATTTCAGTAGGATTCAACTGAAATACATTACCTCTAGATCTTGTGCCTATCCCAATCAACTTACCATCTCTATCTTTGACAATGCAGGTCTTCTAAGTGAATTGAAATTGATATCCCCGATCCACCAAGTATTCAAAACTCAACAAGTTATGCTTCAATCCATCAACAAAATAAATATGATCATTGTTAGTTTTTCCATTAAGAGTAATGGATCCAATCCTTGTTATATGATAGGCTACATTGTTACCAACTCTAACAATACCTCCATCATGATTTATGAATTTAACAAACTTATTCATATCGCCAGTCATGTGATGTGAACATCCACTATCAATTATCCAATCAAATTTATTTTCAACTTGGTAAACTAGAGCTCTTTGTTCTATGATTTCTCTATCAAGATCATCTTCCTTGATAGCCACAAATTCCAATTCATCATCACTTTCACTTTGACTTTTTTCACCAGATTCCTCATCTTCATATTTGTAAAAACAATTTCTAGGTTTCCTAGGTCTGAACTTTCATTTATACTTTTTATCTCTTTTAGGACATTTAGATGCACAATGACCATATTCATTACAAGTCCAACATTTAAAGATATTCTTACCATCTTTTTCTATTCTCACAAAAAATGTTATACCTTCCTCAATCTTCTTGACTTCATTAGATCTACTACTACTAGCAAAGTCTCCATGTGTTGTTGCACTCCTTGAAAGACATGACCGAACATTAAGGGCACTAAAGGATGTCTCTACCATTGTTAGATCTCCACATTATCTCAGATCTACTTCTGGTGCTTCTAATCATCCAACAATATTTCCTTGGTAAAATCCTTTGTAGAGGGTATTAGTAGTTGAATCATTGGAGCTACTTGTTTGAATGGTGGTATCAAAATTTTCAAGATCTTCCATGCAACCTCATCTTCTTCCATGGTTCCACCATGAGAGTAGATTCCTACAACAATCTCTAATATTCTAACAATATAGTTTCTAATAGATTCATCTTCCATCATTCTAGCATCTTGAAATGCACATATCCAATTCTACAATTGCATCCTCTTTGTATGTGTATCACCTTCAAAAGTAGATTCTAATGCTTTCCAAATTTTATGAGATGTTTGAAGTGACTTTACCTGACTATACTAATTATTAGGAAGAGATGATAGTAATACTTCTCTAGCTCTCATGTTAGACATGAATAGATCTCTCTCTACTTCATTGAAATCTTCAAGCTTTTCTTGTTCAACAATTTTCTTCTTACCTTTCACCAAAATCTAGTAACCTAGACCCACACATAGCAGATGAGTTTTCATCTTGTCCTTCTAATTGTCATAGTTGGCCCCATGAAATCTAGGACTATCCTTTCTACAAAGATTCTCCATGGATCTCTCAAAGCTGTTAAGCTTATCCTTCAAGGACCTTCTACTCTAATACCAATTGTTAGAATATATAGTCCACTAATATAACTAAGAGGGTGGTGAACTAGTTATCCAACTATTACCACAATTATCAACATTAAAAAATCTTAACCATATGAGCAATATAATCAAAATCCATAACAAGATACTCATGTACAATGACACTGGATATGTTAACTAGGGAAACCCTTGATCAGAGGGAAAGCCCTGGTAGGGATGATACCCACAAGATGATGTACTAATATAAAATTTCCTTCTTAGAAGATAGACCTTGTTAGGAGACTAAGAAATATATTCAATACAATGAGTCTCTATGAGGAGACTTTGAATCACTTTGAATCCCTATTAGGAGAGTCCAACTCTATTAGGAGTTGTGGAAGACAGATGGACCACTATCCAAATAAATTTAGGTAAAGACCAATGGAACCACTATCCAAACAATCTCAATATTATTCTTTGTAAAATAAAAGAATTGTACTATACTTCTCCTTCCTCTTTCTTTGTCCTATCAACTAGACTTCTTCTTTTTCTTCTAATATTGTAACTAGATCAAAAATCTTGCATCCAATAAACCCTTAGATTTGTTACACACATTTAGGTCAAGCACTTTGCCCATTTTTGCACTTCACACTTCATACAATGATCACACTATATTACAAACAAGGAAAACATATTTCCTTTATACAATATCTTCACAATAATTCTTTGAGTTAGCCTTGAGGCTTTCCCAATTAATTATAATAAGATAATTATTTAATTCTCAATTACATTAGCACTGTTGGTTCATAGTCTGTACAAAACTTTACACATGCAACAGTAGGGCTTGTGCACTTGCCAATGTCACAACTAAATGTCCTCTATCACCAGCTAACCACACATCTCTTTATTACATCTTAGATGAATGATAGAAAAAAAGAATTAGAAACTACTTTTCGAGTACTTTATCTTTGTGCTTCTCTCTGTAAATCAAACATATCTTCTGTACATCCTTGAATTAGACTTTGCACACTAAACCTTAACATGAGGACACAAAGTAGAACATGTCTATATCTGTGCATCACCAAACAATCAACACATTATCCATACAACAAAGATATCTATTTGCTACAATACCAGTCTTCACAGACTTTCTGCTATGTTGACATTAATGACAAATGCAGTCATGAATCCAACATGTCAATACCCTCCAATGCTTAAGATACCTCCCAAAGTATTATCATCCATATTCATGCTAAAAAATGCAAGGCATTAGATTTAAAATTGACACAATATAAAACAAAATCATAGAGGTACAACACATAAGTGGATTCCTCCAACAACTAGTTAAGAATAAGCCATAAATAAAGAGATAGATTTGATAACCCGAGTCAAAGGAGAGGAAGACCATTATAATAGTCTAGGCAACAAGAAAGTGCCAAAAATTGAGATAGAATTTTGAAAATGCTAAGAGTTTGTAAATGTATGTGTTTAATTGAGAAATGCATTCCAAGTTGCAACAACATAACAAAGATAGTGTAGTATACCATTATTGGTTCTCAACGACCTACAAACTATGCAAGATTGTTGAAAGATTACAAGTAGTAAAATTTTTATTTTTATTTAATTTATGTCACTTCTATTAGATGAAAATCATAGACATATATATGATACTCTTTTCCTCTCAATAGATGACAAAATTTAATCAATGATTTAACCTCTCCAATGTAGTGAGCTCTATGATTTCAATTTGTAGCTTGTGATATTTACCAAAAGTATTTAGAATTTATTTTTATAATGATATGATTGTTTTTTAATTGTCAAAAATTATTAAATATAATATTTTTTATGTTATAATTTAATATAATATAAATTTCATTTTATTTTAACCTAATAATTATATTTATTGTTATATAATATATTAAATTATCAAATATAAATACTATGTAATATAATTAATATAAAATATTTATTTATTTTAATAATAAAATTATTATATATGTTAAATGAAAATCTTAATAATATTATTATTTAGCATTTAAATAAATATGTAAATTGCCATAATATTTTAATTGAGTACTATTGTTATTTCTATTTCTATTATATTATTAAACTCATAATTATAATTTAAAAAAATAATAATTTATGTAAGAACTCACCTATGTTTATGATAAATCATTTAATAATATTTGTTTTATTAGTTTTGAAGTTATCTTTCAATTAATATTAATATTAAATTTTTTTTTTTTTGTGTATTTATTTTTGCAAGGATAAGAAAATAGGTAAATTATTAATGATTATATATTTAAGTATTTTAAAAAATAATAGAAATTAGATAATGGTTAGAGTTTACATGATGGTTAGTATTGTAACCCCACTTTTTGTTTTCTAACCAATTGGCAAAAGTGAGTTTTGTGTAGTAGGCGAAATAAGTCTAATCCTCAATTGTGTTTGAGTCTAGGTCTAAGTCCCTAAGGCTAGGTGATCTCTATCAGATTTTCCCATTTCAACTTCTCTTCCGTTAGAGCCGAATGGGTGTTTGTTTAACTTTTTGATTGGTCAGGTAAGTTAAGTACTTAGTCCAATAGAGATCAAATTTTTTCACTTGATGATCAATCATGTTCCATATCCACTCATGGTGTATCACTCCTTGATAAGAAGCTGTTGGCAAAAATTTGAAAATCATCTTCTCCTCAGTGGGTTTCCAACCCATGAAGGCAATTTCCTGTAAAAACCACTTGAAGATGCATATGGATTAAAATAATGCAAATAGAGGACTCTATGATAAATTGATGTTTGAATATAGAATAAAAATTTCAAGCATTGTTTAGATTCATTGTCATCCAAATATTTAGCACTGGTGGAAAACCTGAAATTGTCTTCTCCTCGGTAGGTTTCCAACCCATGAAGACAATGTTTCACAAATCAAATTGAGGTGAAAAGCAAGATATTTAATGATTCTTAAATAGGTCCTTACACCTGAACCAAGCATTCCCAACTTCCAAAAATATAATTGTCAAAGATTCAACCTAGAAGAAGCATTTGCAAAAAATTGGAAATTGTCTTCTCCTCGGCGAGTTTCCAACCCACGAAGATAGTCTTTTGATTTTTCAAGAAAAATCAAGTTAATGATTAAGTTTGACCCCTATATTAGATTTAAAGTATGGGTATGTGTAGGATCATGGTGTGCCAAAAAGTGGCGATCTAAAAAATTTGTAGTTCTGAAATATCTCAAACCATTTCAAAGTATATTCCAACTTTTTTCCCACCGACCCTGATACTAAATTGAAATAATTAATATCTTTATAAGGTCTACTATATCTTTTGATACCAAACCTATATGGTCAACTTTAAAAACATCCTAAAAATATGCTTTTGGCTTGTTTTTATGTGATTTTTACTTCAGACATGTAGCTGATGACTTTTTTTTCACCAAAATTTGATGAAATGAAAAGAGTTTCTTAAGAATGTTCTTATCTTTCCATAAAGTAATTATTACTTATTTTCTAATGAAGTTACATATAAAGTGCTGACTGACACACTACTTGAAAAAAAACTATAACTTCCAAATGGTACAACATTTTTTAAATCCAAAAGATGCATCACATTCTATGTTTCTTCTACTATAAAAAAAAAAAATGAAAATTTGAATTTTGCAAAGTTTTGAATTAGTTAAGGTGGTCAGACATGAGAAATTTTTTATTCCAAAAATACTAAATTCAAAAATTAATTAATTATTATTTATTTAGAACAAAAATACCCAAAAATATGTGTCACATCCAGGCATGAGTCTACTACTTATATCTACAATATTATTAAAAAATATTATCATTTGATTTTGATTAAGGTGGTCAGACATACATCTACTTTTTATTTTTGTTCTGAAACTTTTGTAATATTGCATTAAAATTGAAAGTTTTGACCATTCAATTTTTATTTTTTTGAGATAAGTCCTAGTAGTTTACAAACTAGATTCAATTTTCTAGAGATTCTTTTGTCTCAATTTTTTTAATATAAAGTTGATAAAAAGTAGAAAATTGCACGTCAAGTTGACATAACCCTTATTTTTTGATTTTTTATTGCCACTTAAGAGCATAGTTTGGTTGACCATGATCCCGCACATACTCGTATGTTCGAATGATATTAGATTGAATCATTAAAGAAGAATAAATATATCAAGAATCTCATTTAGTGGATTTTCCTCAACAAGGTACCCCGATGGTAACTTTTTGAAACTTAAAGAAAAATGGAAAAGTACATAGTGGGCATATAGATAGTAACTGTTGAGCTTAATAGAATAGTGAAAAGACCCCTAGATGTTTGTTGAGCTCTTGCATTTACTATCCAATGGGTGTTTCCTTAAATTTCATCCATGTGGCACAAATTCTAAAGAATAACAGATGAATTGAGGCTCTCATATAAAGATACACAAGCAGTTGAATAAGTTACCAATTTTTCTTTGATTTTTTGTTCTTTCAATATGCATAGCTTTTGAAAAACCTATAACTATTGCATTTGTGCTCTCATTCACTTTCTCGATTCAAAATCTTCTTCACAAACTCATGAAAACCAACTTCATGGGTTTTGATGGGTTAACTGAGATCAAGTCCCAATTGTAGAATTTTATGGAAACTTCCCTTTGCTTCTTTGACATGGCAAACTTCTAGAAAAGGGTGAGATCTGAACAAATACATCCCATTACTGAGAAGCTCTAAGGATGTAGTTTAGTCAATGTCATTTGTTTCACAATTGCAGTCCAAGCCCCAGAATTGATTTACGAATGAATTCATCACTATAACCTAGAAACTAGGCAAATTATTCTATCTAATGATACAATATTGATTTAAATTGATAGGTAAAAAATAGTGAATTGTCTTCATGTGCCTGAGTGATAAGAGTTCTCTAACTTGACTCTTGATGGGGTTACCTCAGAATTCTCAGCAAAGAAAATGATCTATAGAAAGGAGATCATGAGAACTTGGTTCCAGAAACCACAGAGTGTTAAGAGAAAAGTTCCTAAAACTTTGTTTGGAAATAACCTTAAGCTAGAGATAAATAAAATTTTTTTCCTCCTACATAGGTTGACAAGTGAGGTAGAAGCTTTAAATTTAATTGAGTAATACTTCTTTCTAGTTCAAGTTATATGCATAGACATCGAGTACACTGATTGGGTGCAAGAGGTAAGTGAGACTCTATCCAATGTTCTCTAGGCAGCCAAGTTTTACAATACTTTCTATATGTCTTCCTTCTTGATTTACATGTTGGCTTCATTGCAATTATGGCTAGGCATTCCAAGATTAAATACTTTCCGTGATGATGTTAATACTTATGCATTTTATTCATGCCTCCAATTACAAAATAGTTATGCAGATTATGTTAAATTTAATGATGCATTTACCATGAGGATTTGCAGGGCACTATGGGGATGCTCAAAAAGGAGATTGAGCCTAGAAGCCATGGCTACAATTAGTTAGTTTGGAGGTTACTTTATTCAATTCTCATCATTTTCTTATTTGCATCTTATAACATTTGATGGATTTTTCTTGAACCTACCAAGGTATCCACATGACATGATCATGTTGATCGAGATTATAATGCAACTTGTATAAGTGAACATACTGAGTGGAAGGGTGAAGAAGAAAGGCTACAAATTCCCCATGAAATTTGGAGCCTTTAGCTATGATACCTGATTTGATGCCAATAACATGATGAAGGTGTTCAAAAAGAAATATAAGATAGACATGTATGAGGTCTTGAGGCCTATGTTCAACTCAAATAGGTAAGCAAGAGATTTCCTACATATTGGTAGTGTCATAAAATACATCACTGCCATTGTGGATTATTGGACTAATTAAAAATAGGAGTTCAAGAGCTGTGATCGAGCCTTTACAAGGATGACAATACACCAAGTGAAGATGTATAAGGTAAACATTGATGTAGATGGAGTTGAAGATGATGGTCAAAATATGTATAGCAACACTTATTTGACCAAGTTGAAGAACACTCCCATAAGTTTAGAACCTTATGAAGACATTATGGAGGATCTAGATATGATGATAGCTACAATCTATAAGAGAACTAGAAAGTGGCTTGAGTGGACCATGACATGGAAAAGTAGGAGAAAAGGCACAGCCACCCATTCTACGCCGAATGTGGAAACGCCTTCATCTTATAAAAAATGGTGCTTCAAGCACAATCTTACCTCTCACTCAAGGACCCACTCAACTAGTTGGAGGAGGTGATCAACCTCCTAATAAGAACATACCTCTTGATAAAACTTTTCAAGATGCTTTAGTGCCTCTAATTTGAAGAGAAACAAAGACCAAGAAGAAGAAGGAAGAAGAATTGAAGGATAGCATAGTCATTGTGGCTCTCTCACCTCATAGCAGTCCAATTCCATCCATAAGCACTACAATACTCATTTCATGTAGTCCCCAAAAATAAGTGGTTGATCTTGGAGATGGATAAAGTAGTGAAATTGAATATACAAAGTCAGATGAAGTAGAAAAAGAAACATCTAGAGGAAATAAAAAATATGAAGCAAAGAAATCATCTAAAGTAGGGAAAGTGCCTGAAGTTACAAAAATCATTTCTCCAGCTCCAAAAAATCCTTTCTTCTTATCTTGAAAGACACTAACTCTTGTTAAGAAGATAATGTTCAGTGTGGACACATTCAGAAGATCATCTAAGGTAATTGACATAGAATCATGGCTGGGAGATACTTTAGGTGGAAAGAGGAAAAGGAAAGAAGGAGTCCCAAACAAAGAGACTTTATCTCTAGCTATATGCTCTAGGTCAACATTGAATAAAGTCAAGAAGAAGAAGACTCTATTGATTCTTGGAAAAGACCCTAATATAGCATAGTTAACTATGGATATCACTAAGCCCACCAAGGAAGGAAGAATAGAAGACCTAAATACAAAGGACTTTGTATTGCAATCTGTAGACCTCAGAGAAGTTATACATTACACCAAAGTGTTCCTATGGAAGTCAAAAAATAATGTGATAGAAGTACAACTCAAAAGTATCAAACTATCTAAAACTAGAATGATGGAAGAGATTCACGAGCTTAATTTTTTCATTAGGAAACTAGTCACCCTACTAGCATGTATTTTGGAAGTCTCAACCACCAGCGATCCTACAACCATAGAAATTCAAGCTATCATCTCTTAGTTACAATAAGACAAGTGCTTTGGGAAAATTGGTATAAAATTTGTAGGAAAATTGGTAGGGATTGGAGTATAAAACTCAAGTAAAAGGACTTGCAATCATAAAGCTACTCAGAAATGTGTTGAGCTATCATTTTGCATGATGCTTAATGATAGGAATCCTTTCAAACTCCTCTCTTGAAAAGCTAATCTGATGATCAACTCCAAGGTTCTAGGTAATCTTGTGAGCTACTAGAATCTACTTAGTTGAAGATAAATGTGAATGTTCATGAGGAGGCCTTTGGTGGTTTGAAAACTTTGGATGAGATGTAGAATCTACTTACTGTCAAAAAAGAATAAAACACACACAAAAAGAACTATGTTCTTGTATTTTTCTATTTTTAATGAATGCAATCGCATAATGAAACTATATGAATTCATAAATTAACCAAGGAGTTAGTAAAGAAAATAACCAAGACAAGGTTGCTATAGTGGCAGACTTGATAGTTTCTGCTACAGCAACTAACATGATTAAAAATGCGACAGGAAGTTATGTAGAAATATGTTGCAGTGGCAAACAGTTTCTACTACAGGAAGTTTGGCAGAAAGTTAATGTCATGTTTTATGTTTGTTTTGAATTTTAATGTTTGTAATATGTCCTATGATGTGGTGGCATAAATGGAATAGCGTTCATATAAGCTCTCTAATTATAGCAACCTAGGACAACGTATGTTGTTTTCAGTTATGTTAGTTTTCACTTTTTAATTCAAAATTTTGAGTGTATAATAATTAAATTCAGAAAAAAAACAAAGGAAGAGGTAGTCGGTTTGTGCTCAAGTTTAAAGCCATGCATAAAAAAGGTGGTGTAGATTTAAGGATTAGTAAATAATATTTGATGGTCAGTCTGTGGTCAGATTGATTTTAGGTTTTATTTTCTTGAATATGTATTTCAAATATATTGCAAAAGATTCGGGTCAGATTTTATTAAGTTGGTGCAAAAAAATTGTTTTGATAGGAGGTTAGGAAAGTTCATGTCACCATGTTAGTTTTCACTGGGTATTGAAAAAAATCAACTTGTTAATAGTCTACAGGAGTTTTCAGTGGGTATTGAGAAAATTTGTTGGTCAATGGTTTGAATGAAGTTTTTAATCGTCCCTGATGTTCATGTTGCATGTTCTCATTTAACTATGTATAAAGAGAATAAGTTAGTTTATGGTTGAGTTTGGATTTTAGTTTGATTCTAAAAGGTGCATGTGCCCCTTGAAGAAACTTAGTTGAGTGATTAATTTCCTCCTGAGTTTTCCAAGGTGAGGCTCTGCATCAAGGGTGACAAGAAATTCAAGCAAATAACATGAAAAGTAAATCCTAACAAACATAAACTATGGAAAGAATTCATCTATGAGTTAATCTTTCGAAAAGATTAGTGAGTAACCAATGAAAGTAGGAGAGAGTTCCTAGATTTCATTGATGCAATCATCAATGGGGAATTCAATAACCATATGATGTTTCATTTTTCATCAAATCATATAGCCCCGAAAAGTATGCTCATGCAAGACAAAAAGCTATGAAAGAACTATATCTGGATTTCGTTCGTCTTTATACGAGAGCTATATCTAGGTATTTTCCCTTGAATTTCTCAATTATCTCAATGACTTGAGTTTCATCTGGTAAATCTAATGCATCATATTTATCCTTTACTTTCTACCTATAGTTATCCATTTCAATATGGGTTTCTACAAAATCTCTGAGTTTTTTATCAAGCTCTAACGAAGCTTCTTCTATTTTGAATGCTTGCCAAATATCCTCATCATTAGAAACTTCATCAAAAGTCCTTTGGAACTTCTCAACTACTATCTCTACTAGTATCAACTTCTCCTATGCATCATCCTCAAAAATGTCCAGACATGCATTACTATAATATTTCTTATCTTCAAAATTTTGCTCTTGGGCTTGGTCCTTGAGCCTATGAATCTCTGCATGTAATGAAACCATTATGTTATTTCCATCTACAATATTCTCAATCCAATCATCTATTAAATCTAGTTCCTCTAGTGTATATACATCCATGAGCATCCAATACCTTTGGCCTTTTATTGCTTGTAATGCCTGCAAGTCTTTCCCCTAGGTATGCACTTCATCCATTAAACCAAAATCTTGATTCAAAATTGCTTCTAACTTATCCACATTCTTCTGCATAACATGTAATAATTTAAGATTTCCCTAAATAATTAGTAGGCCATTTTTCTCAAAACTTTACCACCATTTTTAATAGGCATTCAAAAATGGATCCAATGGAATTGGACCTCTATCCCTTCTCTGAAATGTTGCATTTATAGTTTCTTCGGGGTTAGTGGGACCCAAGGGGCCAAAAAATTCACTCAAATATCCCTTAGGGATTTTTTTCTACCACTAAAGTGTTATCAATTCCACCCCATCCTACTCTAAGCTTCTAAATACTTCCTTCATCCCTGTCATTACCATCAGCTTTGCAGTATCCAAGGTTGGCTTCCCAAACATAACTTCTTGGATCTGATAATCCCTTGGACTCAATTCTTCAACATTTGATTCTGGAGAAGGGATAGCTATGTGAAAAAAAAAGGTCCTAATTTTGATCACTCATAATAAATTCTAATGCTCGGGCATCCTTTGGAAGTGAATCAAGTTTCCTTAGAACTTCTATCAATTCCATTCTATCCTCCTCCATAGTATTGAATTGTTGTTTCTTGTTTCTTATCACTTCTTTTCTAAGCCACCTTGGGATATGTTGTACTAGGGATATTTCTTTAGAGGATGAAGGAGTTTCTTTTGCAATGCCCTTTCCCTTATCACTCTTTTCTAGAGTCTTCACCTTCTATGTAGGATCCACACTGGGAGTTTCTATTTCTATGGAGTCCATAGTCCTCACCTCTGTATCCTAAGAAGTTTTCTAAGGATGTTCACTCATTTTCCCTTCTTATGACACCTCCTTGGTGGATATTTGTTGTGGGTCTTCCCCTTGTACCTATTCTTCTTCATTTTTTGGTGGAAGAGGAGTAGCTTATCCCTTATCTACACAAAATATGACTTGCACTGGGGATGATGGCACTATCTTGGGTCCTTGTGATTCGGGTCGCATCTAACTCTAATCCTCCTATTGAGGTTGATTAGTTGGAGTGTCTCTAATATTATTCTTGACCAACTTAGTACCCATGGGAAAAAAGTCAAAATCTAACATCTGAAAGACATTAGTGCCCTTCACATCCTACTTATCTATCAACTCTTGCATTTCATCTTCTGATGTAGTGTTTTGCATGGGTTCATCAGGGATAGATGGTGGTATAGTTGTGGAACTTCTCCTCCATCCCTCCTTTGTGGCTCTAGGTAGCTGAATTATCCTATTCAAAGGTAGATTTTACTCTTTCTCCTCATCATTCTCTTCTCCTTCTTCTTCCTCTAGGATAGACTCAGGAACAGATGGGAAAGGAATCACTTTCTTGATCACCCTTTGTCTTTTCTTGACTGGAGTCTTGATCTTTTCTCTCTTCTTAGGCGTGAAAGGGGATGCTTGAACCTATTACTAAGGTATTTATTGAATTTCTACTTGATCTCTTCCTTGTTCTTCTTCTATGAGTAGCACTTGGGGATCTCCTTGAGCTTGTGAAGTCTCTACATTTTTTGGTGCTTGTACATTTTCTTCCCCAGTTTGTCTAGGTGCTTGAATTTCTCCTTCTTATGGCTTAGCTTGTTGAGGAGAATTCCTCTTCCTCGTTCCCTTTCTTTTAACCTTTTGAGCTCGATAATAACCAACTAGCCTATCAAGTTGGTGCACCATTTTTTGCCTTACTAGTGACTGAGCTATAAACATAGGGATGATGACCTTTTTCCCTCTACCTTTAGTTGGATGGGCTTGTGCATGGAAGATTACTATCTCAAGAATTGGATCAAGTTTGAATGGTTTCTTGATCCAATCCTATGTCAATTTAATAATGTGCCTTACCCTATGATTGATGTTAGAGTTTACTTCTCTATCCATCTTGGCATTCATAATAGGTTGGTCACCAATCTTATCTCTGTTAAATAATGGATCAAGTAACTCCTCTAAGTCTAGATGCACAATCTTTAATGGAACCTTAATGCCTTCTCTACTAGATACAAAGTCATCCTACAATAATCCCTAATTCAAGCATTGTAGTCATTTTTTGCTTTCATCCAGTTGTCTTCAATGGCTTCTTCATGGTTTAATGCTTTGCCTGTCAAGTATTGTACTCTCCCAATATTATCAAAATATGGCTAAGGAGAATTATAATCTTCCAAAGGATATTGATCCCATTCACATTCAAAAAATGGGATATCTTTCTTTCGATCCACCTTGAAAGGTCCTATAGTCAAAGGCCACATCCAACATATCTTGTGTTTTTTTCTAACTATGCCACATGCATACAAGAGTTGTCAGGAGACCTCTAGGAGAATCAGTCTATCACTGGGATATCTAGGGAGCTACTCCGGGTTGAGATTTTTACTTGCTACCCTCAAATATCTGAATGTATGGAATTGGATGTAATAAGCTCTGACTAGTGAAATGTATGCAACTTCTTCTTTTTAAATTCTCTTTCTTATACTCCCCTTCTATGAACTGGATTATTGCAAAGATGAAAGCATGTTTTATAATTATGTATTCATTTATTTTCTTTGAAAGCCTCTTTTTGACCAACTAAGGATATAGAATATATGACCATGCATTTGGATCCTACATGTTGCTCCTCTTATAAAGCCTTGGATAATCTGTTGCTCTAGCAACTAGTAGGTACACCAAGTATGATGTCATATAAAATATCTTTTTATTCTTTACCACTACCAATTGCTCTCCCAAGTTCTCACTCAAAGTAGAGGCCTAATCAAGTGGCATCTTCCCCGTCTTCATGGTCTCGATGAAATGCACCATGAAAATGTTCAGGTGTCAGGTTTTCTCTATAAGATATGAATATTGGATAATCTCAAAAGCTTCATCAATGTGTTCCAAGTACCATCTCTCTGCTTGTTCATAGGTTAGCCAAATTAATTGATCTACCCTTGGGAGATGGAATACTTTCTTGATGCTCTTGGGTCATAGATCAAGGATGATCTCTCCTATAATACTCTTGACTACCCTCTCCATAGGAACACAATGTTCTACAAGTGTCATGATTAGTTCTGAAGACTATACTGACACTGAGTGAGATGCTACATTCACTAAACTAGAGTAACTCAGAGTCGACACCATAGTAGACCTTTTTATTGGTTTGTTAAATATCTTCAAGAATTATCCTAAATCCATGTGACAGAAATCTATATCCTAAATCTCTGAGTTTTCATCTTGGAACTATGATTTAGTGGGAATGCCCTGGAACTTGAACACTACTAGATTTGGTGCTATTTTCTCGCCAAGGGAGGATTAGGAAGATGCCATTGTATCTATTAGAAATGCTTTAGAATAACTGAGAGTTGGGGGGGTGGGGGGGGGGGGGGCTGGGGGGGCAGGGTGGGGGGCACATAGGGTGAATCAGTTATTCAAGGTCCTAATGTCCAAATAAAACCTTTTCACTAAGTATAGTGAGCCCATTAAATTATCCATTCATCCAAGCCTAAACATTCCGATTCAGCAGGTTACTATAAATAAACATGCAAGCATAACACATGAAAAATCAACACATAACAATGATTTATGGGAAACCCAATTTGGGAAAAACCACCAGTAACATGCTACTAAATTTTCATTCTTCTAAAGTGATGCCTTCTGAAAGGCTTGCCCTGTTAAAGGCTTACAACACACTATTAAATGTGACCTTGTTAAGGGATTTAACCACCCTATTAGAAGTGGGCCTAGTTAGAGGACTTTAGAACATTCACTTGGAATGTCACCTTGTTAAAGGATTTACAAATGGCTATTAAACCAACCTAAGTCCATAGGATTTCCATTCACCCTAACTGATACAATTGCTAGAGAGTAACAATAAGGTGTTTTGACCTGATTACAATACACAACTTATCTTGTAGATCTTAGATCACTTCTCATCTCATAACATTGCCTGGCTTTCAATCTTTGCAACATTAACAACTTGCGCTCCTTTCAAGCTTGGTCTTCTTGAGTCTCCATGCTCAATATACCAATGCAATCATCTCTCTCTTGAAAACTTATCCAAGAAAAGTCTCAGAACTCTATTCTTCCTTCTCCTTGAAACTTTTCAACCACTTCTTGATTTGGCACATCGGCAACTCTTACTACTTGGTTGTGATTCCTTAAATAGAAATCTAGAATCCTCTTTTCACACTCAATTCTTTCATCCATTAATTTCAATTTGCATGGATTAAGTAGGATTCATTGAATCTAACTCACATCTTGTCTCTTCTAGAAACATATTGAAGAATCCTCTTGAATTCACTCAAAAATGGTTCACATAGAATTTTGTCCCACCAGCTCATCATCCTTATCCTCCATTAGGTTCACAAAATTCTAGGCAACAACCATGTCAGCTCAGATCTAGTGAATCTTTGACATTTACATAATGCAACAACTCGATGCTATATAAAAAACTGGTGCTTGGCACACACCATGTTACTCAACACCCACTACATTTTACTGATGCTTGGCTTCTGAAGTTCACTCAGCACCTAAAATCTACTCAGCACCTAAAGTTCACCTAGCATCTGAACTTCACTCAGCACCTAAACTTTACTTGGCACCTGAACTTCACTTAGCACAGGCTGAAATTTTTTTTATGCTCAGCTCCAACTGAAAACTTGCTCATCTTAAACTAGCTTGCTTGGCACTCACTCATGATCTTATCAAGCTTTGCAGTCAACCTTGATACAACTTATACTTCTAAAGTTTCTAAGTGTGACCAACCTTTGTTTATTAGAATATGTTACCAATACATCATTTAACCATTGTCTTAGCTTATCCTTGCACTTCATTACAAAATCATGATTCAACATTTCCCTTAGGTGTTCTTGTTACACCATGTTGATTAAATCCTCTTCATCAATCAACTAAGTGATAGTACTTGGATCTTATAAGAAATTGTCATAGCTACAATTAGCAGGTTTGACATCAATGACAAAACAATGATTGAAAACATTCTTTATCAACCAACTTCTTTCCTTGCAACAATCTTCAACAATGATCTTTTCAATCAAATTTCCAACAGTATCTACAAAAGAAGTATATCCATTAGTCTGAAATTGGAGAAAAAATGATTAACCATACCCTGATACTGACTTGCAAAAAACCCAAAAACCTAGATTACTCAAAAAAGACATAAAAAACCTAATTTTACCCTGTAATGCAAAAAATATGGAGCACCAGGTGCACCTAATGTGCCCTCTTTTATTTTCAAGTATTTGTTGCACATTGGTGAACCTCATGTCATGCATTGATGTGCAACTCATGCTTAGGTGTGAAGGGTTTTTTAAGAGTTTAAGTACACATAAGTACACCTAGTTTCAATGTTTATTATTTTTTAAGTTTGATTTTTTCACTTTTTTCAAAAAAAATTGGGTGTGCATCAGTGCACCTAGGTAGGTGCAATGATGTGCACCCAATTTTGGGTGGTTCTTTTAGCTTTTTTTTTTGTAGGTCTAGCGGCGAAAATGTGTACCTTGTAAAGTGTGGAGCTATGGTTTGGGTAGTGCAAAGATCTCAGCAAATGAAAATGAAGACAAGGATGCTAGGAAAGAGAGAGAGGGTTATATAGACTCCTCCATATTTTGTACTATGCAGGTGCACAACTATGCTATGATGCATTTGCATATTACAAAATCTCATTCCTCCCACTTTATGCAATTTGGCACACTAGCACACCTGTCGTGGTGCACTAGTGCACTTTTCTTTTTTTCCAAATGAGCCTATTTCCTCAAAAACTATGTTTTTTCATCAATTGGGCTTTCTATTCAAGATTTGATCATGAAATAGGACACTAGATAAGACCTCAAAAGTACTCAGACCCATACTAAGGAATCTGTTAAAAAATAGAAAGAAAGTAAGGGGTCCCCATTTTTGATTAGAAATGGGATGTGCATTGTGGAACCAAAACAAAATGTAGTGTTGAGGCTTGAAATGAAGAAATATAGCTTCTTGGCTAATTGCACTACCCTGTAAATAAAGAAGGCCAAGAGTGAAGAGTGCATGTTATTGTTGAAGATGGTCATCCAAATAAAAGATAAGGAAGCAGTGGAGGCAAAGATTATACAAAAGGGAGGTAAACCCTTATTTGAATGGAAACAAAGTATGCAATTTAAGGCCAAAATTTCTTTAGTAGTAGAAGAAGGACTAAAAGAAATAGAGAGAAAGGTTAGGGAGGAATAGGATAGAAATGATAAATTGCTAAAGGGCCTACACACTAACTCCAAAACCAGTAGACAAGTGAAGGGGATATTAGGAATTGTTGTCATGCAAAATAATTTCTCTAGTTATCTGGATAATCTAATATAAAAATATACCAATCATCAGGGTAGAGTGTCAGATCTCTAATAGCTCAGCGAATGTGTACATGTGGCAATGGAGGAATCACAAGAATGGTTGAATGCTATCAAAGACCTAGCCCAACAACATTCCAAGTGGCTCCTGAGATAGACCAACATTCATGTTCACTGACACAAAGTTCTTATTTTGATCATCATCACCACCAAGGCCTATAAGGCAAAGCCAAGAAAGGGGAAGAAGGTGAAGAGAAATCAATCCCACCCTTTTGTATTTTGATATGCAATTATAACTGATAACTCGCTCCTTGCCATTTGTCATTTTTTAGGAGATGAACCAATTGAATTCCTTTTTGTAGTGGTCATCTCATAATCCTATATGTACCTAATTGAAAGATTAATGAAAGGTCGACTAATTTTTTATGTGAGATACTTCATGTTGCAGAGATGGGTTGAATGTGTTTTATATCAATTATTTATTGTTCCATGGTTTTAGTTTTAGTTAAAGATATCTCTTTCAGTTGAATTGAGTTAAGGAATAAATAGAGCTTTCTTCCCCTGTTCAATATAGTGAACTAAGGATAATAATAGTATTATCAAAGGTTAAGAAATCCTATCTTGTATTTTTCTTTAAGTTAGTCCCTTGCATGTTAGAATTAGAAGTATTTTTTGATATAGATAATTCATAGATGGAATTCATTACTGTATCATTAAATTCTGTGGGTTCATAAGATGTATGAGTTCATAGACTTGATTAGCATTAACACCTAAAATTTTTCCTTAGTTAGTTCTTGTTTAGGTCTAACCTAGTTTACCTCTTCTATTATCAAGTCAAGAACAAACCCCCTTCTAGGATTAGGAATAATTAGATTCATTGCAAATCATAACCATAAGGGAGTTGTACCTATAAAATTCAGAGGGAAATCAGTCATTTAGCTACAATTTCCCAACTATTGTAATCTTTCATTGTTCAAAAGTTTTTGGCATTCAAAGAGTTAATAAAAGTGAACAATCTATTTACCAACAAGTATCAATGAGGTTTTTACATTGTTAGTAATTTTTTTATCACTATGGTTATGATTAGGGTTTAAAATTATGATTATGGTTAGGTTTAAGGTCTGTGTGATGCTTCTAGGATAAGGATTCTGATTTGGATAAATATTTAGGGTTAGGATTAGGCAAGATTTTAGGATAATGAAATGGTTAGGATTATGATTGGGTCTAGAGTTTGGGTTATGATATTTTTTAGGATTAGGGTGTATTTTTTTCAAGAGTTATAGTGTTAAAGTTAGGGTTACTATAGAACTTTGAATATTATTTAGGTTTTAATGGTTAGGGGAAGGGATTATATCATGGTTGTAGTTATGGTTAGGCTTATGACTTTGATTATGATTAATATTTAGCATTAAGTTTAGGATAAGAGTTTAGGTTTACACATTGGTTTTTCTTAACCTTTGATTTATGGTTTAGGTTATGATGTTTCTAAAGATTATAATTTATTGTTTGGATTGATATTAGTCTTATATTTAGATTTGTGTTATGATTGTATATAGGGTAACAAATATCATGTATAGTATTATGGTTAGAGTTAGGATTTCTTCTTAGAGTTAGATTTAATCTTAGGATAAAGGTTAGATTTAGGAATATGATTACTTTTATACTTAAAGTTAGCAAATTATGAAAGTGATTTAAACACTTATGTCATGATTAAGGTTGGGGTTATGTTGGCATTTTGGATTATATTTAGGGTTTCTATTTAATGGTTTTGATAAGATTTAAGGTTTTATTATTTATAGTACTGGAACATGATTATCTTCCTTTTGAGAGGAATTTTAACAAATTATAGAATAAATTATTTCCTTCTTTAGTTTACAATATCTCTTTGATGCACCTATTACAGCTTAAAGTGTGGTTACAAGTTGAATAATAATTGATATCATTTACAAGAGGGCATATTCTTTAAATTTATATGATTAATTTTGGCATTTATGTTGGAATATATGTATGGGAAATAAGATACTAAGAGGGCAGGTGAATTAGGATCTTAGACTTTTGACTTTAAAATGAATGTCATTAAATCATACCCAATTCATCATTAAAACTATAATGATTAAACATAAAATAAGTTAATTACATCCATAACAATTCAACACATAACACAATGACTTGGTTAACCAGAAACACTCCAAGGTGAAGGTAAAAACTGAGTGGGGATGAAACACACAAATCTTCACTATTGTAACCATAAAGTTAACCTATTAAGGTTACAATGTGTGATCGTAAGATATTATCTACCTGGTGAGAGGTTTGTCCTATTAAAGACTTAAAGACTATTAGGTCTTTCCATGTTAGAGGGTTTGACACTTATAATAAAGTAAGGACTCTATTAGGATATTTACATAGGTCTGTTAGGACCACTTTGTTAAGAGATTTTCCTTGTCTTAATTACAATATAGTTGATTTAGTACCTGACCCTCGATATGCTCTATAAGTTGATCTTGGGTCTCCTCTTTCCTTTGTCTCTGATATGATTCTCCTAATTTGATAAATATATTCTCTCCTTCACTACTCTGATTGCTCTCTCTACTAGATCTAACTCTTCAACTCCCTTACATGTGTGTTTCCTTTTGCATTTCATCCAAATTTTATTCTAGGATTATAATCCTCCTTAAATATACTTCATGTGAAGCTTTCGGATCTTGATCAAAATTTTTTAAATTTCAACATATTTTTTCATTTATGTCCCTTTTTCTAATTGGTTGAATAGTTTTCCTGGGGATCATCACCTTATACTAATGCTGCATAAGTAGAATCATATCTGGCTCTATAGATATTAAATCTTATAGGAATGTCATCCAATATTCTCAGTTGCCATTATATTACTCAACTCATACTATATTCGTCAGCCTGCATATCATCTTGGTCTCTACTAAATGCTCAACAATCATTTTTCTACTCAGTGTAAGTGTAACTTTCTTGGCCTTTACTAGATAAATTGGTTGTAGTGATGATGTTGCAATACTCCCTAATAAATGACTTCCAAATAACTATGTGTTTGGTCACTAACCAGAAACATCAACTTAGAGATCAAACATCTCCCACTTTGACATTAGTGGAAAAAACACTCTATCATGAAATCATTTATTACAAAAATATATTCTCCCTTGAGACCAAAATTTTATTTGGTGGCTGATATCTTCTTCTTCATAACTCTCTAACTCCTAACTCCCCCTTACTTGTTACTTATTCCTTCTTAACCACTTATTAATTATCATCCTTGACTTATTAATACCCCCCTTGTTTTTGACATTGATGGCAGCTGGGGCTATTGGGAAGAGTTTGAACTTCTAAAAATAAAATTTATGACTTGCAATAATATTAACATAGCCCTAGTTCCATCTATCTTGTACCTTGTCCACAATTTGAAACTAAATCTCTAGCTCAGCAGCTAGGTCAATGAATCTTGCAATGTGTATAAAATTTGTCTCTTTCTAAAAAATTTCTTTGGCAATAGAAATGACCTTCTAAATTATATCTATGCATGAAAATAATTGAAGTTGAATTAATGCCAAATTGGTCCGTATTTCTGCATCTTTAGTTGTGAGCTAAGTTAACCTTGTCTGATTAAATATAAGTTTACCAAATGAATTTAAACTTGAACTTGCATTCTTGGTCAATGAGTGAACATTAGTCTTCATACTTGAATTTAATAACTAAAATGATCATTGAGTACCTATTGTAAAGAAATCTACATCACACAATCTCAAATATAAAGAGTTTATTATTTTCAAAACTATTTCCAATTGTGTATTAGCTGTAGAAAGCTTGGCTTGTGACTGTACAAGTTCATGTGAGACTTTCTGCAATACTTTATGCTCCATTCTCCTTTTAAACCATTGTAACAACTTCTCATCTATTTCTATTTCCTCCATCTAAACTCTATCAACTACATACACTAGTTGATCTACAATTATATGTTAATGATTAAAATCTATAATGCCAAAAACATCTATAAAAATATCTCTGACAGTATTCAATACATGTCTCCTCTTTTGTTCTCTCTTTAATTGTTCTTGTTTGGCCTTTCAACTCAACAAGATTTGCAATTCATGCATTTTCTCTAAGGTAAAATTATTTAAATGATATAAAGGTAAAGTAATTACCTCATCAAGATCTATTGACTCATCAACATCCTCTTCTACATGAGTCATAGCCTGAGATATTGAGGGTGTATCACTAGGCAATAATAGTTGTAATTGCTTCCCTTTCTCACATGATCTCTCCTTTGGTTGCTACATTAGTGTATTGTATAGGTGTCACTAGTGTAGGTTCTACAACCTTTACACTTGACATTTGAATGAGAGCATGAGTCTAGCCTCTTTCTCTTTCTATGTAATTATTTCATCTACCATCTTTGTGCTTGAAACTTTCTCTAAATTCTCTCCCTTCTTCAAAATTTTCTTACAAGTCATTGGTGAAAAATATACAATCAATGCCTTACCATGTTTCTCAGCACATATAGCCTCTATAGCTAGTGTAACTAACACATCATCAGTCTTCTTAACTTCAAGCTTTTTATATTCAATTACTTGTAACAAAATTGGATTTGTATAGAGTTTTCTTGAGTCCTTTAGCAATCCTTGAATTTCTTCTTTAGTAGGTATATTTGGATCAGGTGGAGGGATGTTAGTGTCATCTTCCATTATGATCGTATCCTTAAATTTGATTCCACTAAAAATCTCTTCAATTTATGTTGCTAGCTTAGCCACTTCCTTCTTTTCTTCATCTTCATATTTTGTAGATTCTTGGCTTTCCCTAACCTCAACAGTTGGAGTTTGTATTCCAAATTATACATCTTTCCAAAATTAAATACTTTGTTTTTCTACTTTAGGAACTTTTTTCTTTAGAACTTTGTATGCACTGTCCCTTAGCATAAGATTCTTAAAAAAATATTTAAGAGCTATAGATATATGCATCTTTCCCAAATCCAACATGATATGTTCCAATGTTGTTTCTCTTATTTTCTTCTTTGTGGTTAATGCCCATTTCCATTTGGCATCCACTCTGTTATAAAATCCCATAGGAATTCCACTTTCCACTTCCATATGTGTATGTGTAAACTTGATCAACATATTAATTAAATATTCTTCAAGTTTATCTTGACATTCATTTCTCAAAGAATCATATAGTAAGTCTTTAAGAGACAAAATATTTTCTAATTCTATCAATTTTTCGTATACCTAATCCACAATCATTGGAGGGAGTACCTCTACAATTTTTAGTTTTCTAGTCTCATCAAACTCTATCCTTTCTTTTTCTTCCTCCTCCTCTTATGCAACTATCAATTTCTTTTTCTTCACTTGAACATTTGTATACTTTCTCTTCTTTGATGGGCTTCCTAGTAGTAGCTCGGCTATAGGCTATTCTTACTTTGTTTTAGTGATTAACCCCTTTCCCTTTGGCCTTGATGGTGTGACCATTTCTTGCATGGTCTTCTGGAGGTCTTCATTTACCTTTTTTGGTACAATAATCACAACATTTCTTTGTTTTGGTGCCTTTTGTTTCACAACTGCAAGTTCTTTGCCTTTTCCTTCCTCAACTTTTGAGGGTTATCCTAACCCTTCTCCTTGTTCAATTTGGCTAGCCTTGAAAACTTTTCTTTTCTTTGCTTAAATGCTTTAGGTGTGCCAACTTCAATAGTCAATTCAATAATAACTATTTCATATGTGCCAAACTACTTGACACTAGCATATATGCCTTCTACCAATAGTGAAATGGCTATTTTTGATATGTCATCGACATTTACCTCATAGGGCATAGGTCTCAACCATGCTACCCTTGGTATTACTGCTTATGCATACACAAAATTTGTGTCAATAATGAAATAAATTTCATCATAATATTTATCTACCACTGATTTTGGAATCCTGATCCTATTCTTCATTTTAGTTTTCAATTCATCAAAATTATTGTCCATAACTATAGAAGTTGAGAAAACCAACTTCACAGTTTGTCAAGAACACCTGCATGCAAAAAACCTATTGCTGAAAGGAAATCGAAGAGGAAAAAAGCGCAGCTTGGAAATCTCAACAGAATGAGAGAAAAATTTATTCCAAGATAATGAAAAAACAATTACAAGAGTTCAACCTTAAAGGTGAACAAAACCCTAAAGCCTAAGAAAGGTAGGTTGCACATTAATAATTAATAAAAGGATTAATTATTAATGCACCTAAGAGAAAGCTTAAGTACTAAAGAGTAATTACTTAACTAATTAAATCAAAATGATTTAAGTAGTAAGAAAACAAAATATTACTCTAACAACCCCCCCTTAAGCTAAGTGAAGGGGATAAGCTAAACTAGCACAACTATGAAAGAAGGAAATGAGTCCTAGCAACAAGGCCTTATCAGGTACCCAAACCAAGGAAATCTCTATAAGCCGGAGACAAAGGAGAAAACCCAGTGGGAAAAACTCCTCTCCAAAAAGAATTGAAAAAAAATAATAAAAAGAAATTGCTCAAGAGACTCTCTCAAAACAATAAGTACAACCAACCCCCCCATGTGAGAGAGAAGAGACACCAAAGCCCCCCCAAAAAGATGGCGGCCCTATCAAAATGATCAAACTAATGCAACACCAATGCAGAAGAAAGAAGTTAACAAAACTAGGAAACCCCTAAATGAGAGGTGAAAGTAGAAGGCCTAACTAATGTTGAAAGTAGAAAATATGAGGATCCTGAAAGGGAATCCCCAATGTAGGTGTGCTGACATTTTCATGAAAAATGAGATGAATGTCCTCTATAGAATCCTCAACAAGTGCACCTGGAGGCTCAATAAATAGAGCTGCAGGGTCAAGAAGAGATGAAGAAGAATCCTCTTGAAGAGAAAATACCTCAATTGGATGTGGTATGGTAGTCAAAATAGTCATCTCAGGAACAATACAAAGGTTCAAGTGTCCTAATTGCACCACATGATGCTCTTGCGAAAGAGAATAGTTGTGGTCTGATACTAGAGATGGTGGACCAAAGTGTGAGGAGGTGTAGAGATGGGTGGTATGATCAAATATCCCTATAGCAATAAGGCCTCTTGTTGGAATATCCTAAATGAAGATTGAATCTGTAGTGAACTCAACTATCTTCCCTAATCCACTATGTGTAATCTGATTAATTGAGAGAATGTTTGTAGACAGAGATGAAACATAAAATACATCATTGAATGTGCCATCCTGAATGCCAAATGAACCTTTCCTACAGAGTGTTAGGGAAGTATTATTCCCCTTGAGAATATGATGAATGGGAGAATCCTCAATAGTGGAGAAGGCCCCTTGAGAAGATGCCATATGGTGTGGAGAACATGAATCCAGTATCAAAGGGATCTAGGAAGGGGATGCAATGGATGCCCATAATGCATGAACCTATCCAGAATCTAGCGTAGATTTCAAAGAGATGGAAGAAGACTAAAAGAAAGACCCCTGTGAGGTAGAAGAAGATGGAGAGGAAACAATTCTCTTATGAAGAGATTGTAAATCTGCATTTTATTTCTCATAGCCAACAAATCTCTTCTAAAAATAATGTGACTCATCACGAGGTCCCTTTCGACAATAGGAATAGATAGGAATCTCAATATTTTTTTTCTCCTTCTTAGAAGAAGATGATGGAATAGTAGAGTGCTGAGAAGAGGATTTTGATATTTGCTTCGACTTTTGCTTTTGTGTATCCTAAGGTGACTTGGCAAGTAATGCTTGTGACTGTGAACCTGTAAGTGAATCCATCTAAGTGAGCTTGGACTACTCATGAGTTAACCTATCATAGAATGTCACAAAAGAGGGCATAACATGTCATGCACCTAGTGCATCCATAGTGGAGTAGAAAGTTGAAGTGAAAATCAGATAAGGACCTCAAAGCTTTGAGAGTATTAGAAAGATGCACTCATCATCTGACTTTGTCTTTCTAGCAACCTATAAAATAGATCAAAAAGACTTGAACATCATCAAGAAGTCCTCAATGATAGTGAATGATTTAGGAACCAAGGAGGTGAACTTTGCATCTTTAGTAGAACCCTAAACTAATTCATTGTGCCAAACAAAGTGGAAAACTTGTCCCACATAGCCCTAGGTGTAGTCAAACCATCTAGGTGAAATAGTAACCCATTTGAAATATTCATTGCAATGACACCTATTGCCCCATCCATCTTATTGCACTACACAAGGACCTCATAAGACCTCTGTGGAACTGGCAGAGCTGCATTGAGGTATGACCATAACCCCTTTTCCATAAGCAATCTACTCATTTGTCCTTTCCAAGTATGGTAGTTGTGAGGTGTAAGGCAGGTGACAGAACAATCTACCATTGAGAGAAAGTAGACAGAAGTAGTAGAGTCATTTTTGAACTAAATTATATAATTGAAAATGCAACCCCCCACATTGTATGAAATTATCCCTCGTAAACCAAAGAAACAACTAAGGAAAGCACAAAACATGAGAAGAAAACCTAGACGCTAGATGCGAACATGGAGGAAATTGAAGCCTCTAATTCAACACCAAAAATAGGAGCTCAAATAGCTGCATCATAAAATAAAACTAGTATCATCATCTCTGGCTTGGAACCAAATTTTTGATGCTTCTTTTGGATCAAAAAAAGACCTCCATATGCTCAGGTTAAGGCCAAAAAACCAACTGCTCTTCCGAAGAATGAGCTTGCTGGAAAATTACAAACATTGGAAAAAAATTGACAGTCATATTGCTGTGAAATGGTTATCTGCCAAAAAAAAAATCTTGTCATTGGAAAGGTTATGTCAGCACCTGAAAAAGCCAGCCTACCAAAATGATGATGTCACTACCCAAAAATTGATGTCACTATCAAAAGACATGATGTCACAACCGGTAGCAGTGATAGGTTGACGATAGTGGTTGCCAGCTAGTGGGTGGCGGTGGGGCATGGGCTAGGCCATGCTGGGCCAGGTATGAGTGATGCACCAGAGCCGATGGGGTGGTGCGATGGTGGCCGCTGGACAGAGTGCCTAAAAAAATGTTTTAAAACATTTTTTGTTTTTTTTTTTAATTCATATGACCCCAAGAAGCCAATTTTTTTTTTAGAGGCTATTTTGGTTGAAATTGACAAATTTTATATGAATTTTGACTATACCACGCCTTTTGAGTGCAATGGTGGCATCCATTTTTTCCCAAAGTGCACTAGAAAAATGTGCCTCCTCTAGATTGAAGATAAAAGACCATGAAAAGATGGGTTTTCCATCTTCCTATACATGTAGCTCGCTGAAGTTCACTGATTTATTCTTTTTTGTTCCCTTGACCTTTACTTCAGATTACCAAAATCTGCTACCATTTGGGACAAAATTCACAGTCCTACATGGCAATTTCTTTTAACTGCAAAAGTGAAAGATTCAAAACATAATCTGATGGTAAACAAAGAAAACTTTGATCCCATCACAATCGGGAGTGAAATTTGTGGAATTTGTTGGTTGCTTAGATTTGAAATTCACTACCAATCAAGTGAAATGGAATTTTTTGCTATTCACTTATGAAAAATTCCTGCTTCACTTTATTTTAAATTTTGTGTTAATCTTTCTCACTTCTGTATATTATAATTTATTTCTATCATCACATGATTTTGAAAATTTTCTCTCTATTTTTTAAAAACTTGCTCTGATTCATACTTGTATTACATATTATTAAAATAAAATCTAATATTTAATAACTATAAAAAGATTCAATTTTAATGTGACAAATTAAATGAACTGAGAATTAGTTGGAGCCTAGATCAACTAGATTTTTATTATATTTATTTATTATAAATTTAATTAGAATTTAAATTTAAATATTAAATTAACTTAAGAAACAATATTTTGTCTCTTATTACAAATCACTTCTAACAAATACAAGGCATTAGACTTAAAATTGATGCAAGACAAAACAAAATCATAGAGGTACAACACATAAGTGGATTCCTCCAACAACTAGTTTAGAATAGGCAATAAATAAAGAGATAGATTTGATAACCCAAGTCAAAAGAGAGGAAGACCATTAGAATAGTCTGGGCAACAACAAAGTGCCAAAAATTGAGATAAAATTTTGAAAATGCTAAGAGTTTGTAAGTGTACGTGTTTACTTGAGAAATGCATTCCAAGTTGCAACAAGGTAACAAAGAGATTGTATTATACCATTAATGGTTCTCAATGACCCACAAACTATGCAAGATTGTTGAAAGATTACAATTAGTCAAATTTTTAATTTTCTTTTATTTATGTCACTTCTATTAGATGAAAATCATATACATATAGATGATACATTTTTCCTCTTAGTAGATGATATAATTTAATGAATGATTTAATCTTTTCAATGCAGTGAGCTCTATGATTTCAATTTGTAGCTTGTGATATTTACCAAAAGTATTTAGAATTTATTTTTATAATGATATGATTCTTATTTAATTGTAAAAAATTATTAAATATAATATTTTTTATGTTATAATTTAGTATAATATAAATTTCATTTTATTTTAACATAATAATTATATTTATTATTATATATTATATTAGGTAAGTGCACCAAGTTGTGGTGCCAAAAGGGGGGTATAAGTGGACACCTTTTTCCTAAAATCAGAAAATTCTGGACTTCAACAAGAATTTGAAGATAGTTACGCTCAAAATTTTAAGATATGACAAAAACAAAAGTCGTAGTCCTTTGAATCTAGTTTCTAAACTACTAATTTTTTTTCAAAATGGTTTAGTTTTAGGTCCTCAAAAAAGGGGGCCACAAAAAGTGGTACTGTTTATTCCAAAAAAAACAACATAGCACAAAGTGTGGCCCCCCTAAAATTTTAACTTTTTTTTTGAAATTCTTTAATCACTCCAGTCAAAAGTTACCTAACACTATGTAGTTTATCCCAAATTTTTCGGGTAATTTTATAATGTGTATTTTTTTTTTAATGAATTTTTTAATTAGACCCATCCCAAAAATGTGAAATATCTATGTGCTCCCCCTAGAAATGATTGAAAACTAATCTAAAATCAAAACTTCTTTTTTTCAATGTGTGTAGAATGGAGTCTAGTTTCTAAAAAACTAAGTTGTTACAAAATTCGATGAATGAGCTAAAATCTACAGCCCAATTAGTACATGGTGGTTTTTGACAAAAAAAGAACATACATTCAAAAGAAATTATAGATGAAAGACTTAAAATAGTTCAAATTAAAAATAAATTATATGGTTAGATAGCTAACACAAAGACCTATAATGTTATGTAACCTGATCTTATCAATACCCAACCACGAGGAATCTTGAAAGGGAGCACACAAGAAAAATCAATCATGTTTTGTATGTTTGCTGGAAAACACGTCTCAGACCTGTTTATAAATTCCAAACCTTTGGGTTGGATCTCCAAGGCAAAACCAAGCCTTAGGCTTGGTTTTAATGCAAAGCTTTGCATAGAGCGTGTGCCCTATAGCGCGTACGCGCTATTAAAATGCTTTTGAATTCAAAGTAGTGCGCACGCACTATTGAGACCTAAATTGTAAACCAAAACCAAGAGAGAGCTGGGGGGGTGGGGTGAGGGAATGGCTATTTGTGTGTGTGAGAGAGATAGAGAGAAAGTAGGGGATGGGAGAGGGGAAAGAGGAAGTGAGAAAGAGTTGGGGTGGCAGAGAGAGTATAGGATGGGAGATAGAGGAAATGTGAGAGAGTAGGGGTGGCAAAGAGAGTACAAGATGCAAGAGAGAGGAAGTGTGAGAGAGAGTACGGGATGGGGGAGTGAGATTGAAAGTAGGGGATGGGAGAGAGAGGAAGTTGGAGAGAGTACAAGTTGGGAGAGAGAGATTGAGAGTAGGGGATGGCAGAGAGAGAGAGTAGGTGGTGGGAGACGGAGTGGGAGAGGAAGAGAGAGAGAGAGAGGAGGATGGGAGTGCATGTGTGTGAAAGAGAGAGAGTAGGGAATGGGAGAGGGGGAAGATAGAGTAGCTTGAGAGAGAGTAGGGGATGGAAGAGAGAGTAGGTGATGGGAGAGGGAGTGGGAGAGGGAGATAGAGAGGGGGGATGGAAATGTGTGTAAGAGAGAAAGAGAGAGAGTGTGAAAATGTGAGAGAGGGTAGGGGGTAGCAGAGAGAGAGTAGAGAGGGAGAGAGTGAGAGTGAGAGAGAGAGAGAGTGAGAGAGAGTGAGAGTAGGCAGTGGGAGAGGGAGAGCGAGTGAGAGAAAAAGTAGAGGATGGGAGAGGAGAGAGGGGGGATGGGTGTGTGTGAAAGAGAGAGAGTAGGGAATGAGAGAGGGGAGAGAGAGATAGAGAGATTAGGGGATGGGATAGAAAGAGAGTAGGCAATGGCAGAGGGAGTGGAACAGGGAGAGAGAGGGTGGATGGAAGAGAAAGAGATTAGGCAATGGCAGAGGGAGTGGGAGAGGGAGAGAGAGGGGGGATGGAAGTGTGTGTAAGAGAGAAAGTAGGGGATGGGAGAGAGTGTGTGAGTGTGAGAGAGAGTATGGGTGGTAGAGAGAGAGAGTGAGAGTAGGGGATGGGAGAGAGAGGGAGAGAGTGAGAGAGAGAGAGATAGTAGGCGATGGGAGAGGGAGTGGGAGGGAGAGAGAGAGAGGGGGAATGGAAGTGTGTAAGAGAGATAGAGTTGGGGATGGGAGAGAGTAGGCAATGGGAGAGGGAGTGTGTGTGAGAGAGAGAGGGGGGAATGGGAATGTGTATAAGAGAGATAGAGTAGGGGATGGGAGAGAGTGTGAGAGTTTGAGAGAGAGTAGGGGGTGGTAGAGAGAGCTTGTACAGGATGGGGGTGAGAGAGAGAGAGAGAGTAGGGGATGGGAGAGAGTGTGAGAGAGAGTAGGGGATGGAAGAGAGAGAGTGAGAGTAGGGGATGGGAGAGAGAAAGTAAAGAGGGAAAGAGAGTACTTGAGAGAGAGAGAGATAGTAGGTGGTGCAAGAGGGAGTGGGAGAGGGAGAGAGAGGGGGGATGGGAGTGTGTGTGACAAATCTAGAGAGTAGGGGATGGGAGAGGAGAGAGAGAGAGGGGGGATGGGAGTGTTTGTCTATGAAAGAGAGAGAGTAGGGGATGGGAGAGGGGAGAGAGAGAGTAGGGGATGGGGGAGAGAAAGTAGGCAGTGGGAGAGGGAGTGGGAGAGGGAGAGGGAGAGAGGGGGAATGGGAATGTGTATAAGAGAGACAGAGTAGGGGATGGGAGAGAGTGTGAGAGTGTGAGAGAGAGTAGGTGGTGGCAGAGAGAGCTCGTACGGGATGGGAGAGAGAGAGAGTGAGAGTGAGAGTAAGGGATGGGATGGGAGAGAGAGAGAGAGAGTAGAGAGGGAGAGAGAGAACTTGAGAGAGAGAGATCTAGTAGGTGGTAGGAGAGGGAGAGGGAGAGAGATAGGGGGGATGGGAGTGTGCATGACAGATGTAGAGAGTAGGGGATGGGAGAGAAGAGAGTGGGGGGATAAGAGTGTGTGTGTCTGTGAAAGATAGAGAGTAGGGGATGGGGGAGAGTGTGAGAGTGTGAGAGAGAGTAGGGGGTGGCAGAGAGAGAGTACAGGATGGGAGAGATAGAGTGAAAGGATGGGAGAGAGTGTGAGAGAGAGTAGGGGATGGGAGAGAGTGTGAGAGAGAGTTGGGAATGGGAGAGAGAGAGTAAGAGTAGGGGATGGGAGAGAGAGAGTAGAGAGGGAGAGAGAGAACTTGAGAGAGAGAGATAGTAGGTGACCTGGGAGAGGGAATGGGAGAGGAGGAGAGAGAGGGATGAGAGTGCATGTGAGAGATCTAGAGAGTAACGGATGGGAGAGGGGAGAGAGAAAGGGGGGTGGGAGTGTGTATTTGCAAAAGAGAGAGTTTAGGGGATGGGAGAGGGGAGAGAGAGAGAGTAGCCCAAGAGAGAGAGAGAGAGTAGAAGATGGGAGAGAGGGGCAGATGGGAGTGTGTGTAAGAGAGAGTAGGGCATGGGAGAGAGTGTGAGAGAGAGTAGGAGGTGGCAGAGAGAGAGAATGGGATGGGAGAGAGAGAGAGAGAGAGAGAGAGAGAGAGAGTAGGGGATGGGAGAGAGTGTGAGAGAGAGAGTAGGGGATGGGAGAGAGTGTGAGAGAGTAGGGAGAGGGAGATAGAGAGAGGGGGATGGGAGTGTGTGTGACAAATCTAGAGAGTAGGGGATGGGAGAGAAGAGAGAGGGGGGATGGGAGTGTGTGTGTGTGTGTGTGTGTGTGTGTCTATGAAAGAGAGAGAGTAGGGGATAAGAGAGAGTGTGAGAGTGTGAGAGAGAGTAGGGGGTGGAAAAGAGAGAGTACGAGATGGGAGAGACAGAGTGAAAGGATGGGAAAGAGTGTGAGAGAGAGTAGGAGGTGGCGGAGAGAGAGAGAGTAGGGGATGAGAGAGACAGAGTGAAAGGATGAGAGAGAGTGTCAGAGAGAGTAGGGGATGGGAGAGAGTGTGAGAGAGAGTTGGGGATTGGAGAGAGAGAGAGAGAGTAGAGAGGGAGAGAGAGAACTTGAGAGAGAGATAGTAGGTAGTGGGAGAGGGAGTGGGAGAGGAGGAGAGAGAGGGATGGGAGTGCGTGTGAGCGATCTAGAGAGTAAGGGATGGGAGAGGGGAGAGAGAGAGGGGGATGGGAGTGTGTATCTGCAAAAGAGAGAGTTTAGGGGATGGGAGAGGGGAGAGAGAGAGTAGCCCAAGAGAGAGAGAGAGTAGTGGATGGGAGAGAGGGGTGGATGGGAGTGTGTGTAACAGAGAGTAGGGGATGGGAGAGAGTGTGAGAGAGAGTAGGAGGTGGAAGAGAGAGAGAATGGGACAGGGGGGAGAGAGAGAGTGAGAGTAGGGGATGGGAGAGAGTGAGAGAGAGAGAGTAAGGGATGGGAGAGAGTGTGAGAGAGTAGGGGATGGGAGAGAGTTGGGGATTGGAGAGAGAGAGAGTAAGAGTAGGGGATGGGAGAGAGAGAGTAGAGAGGGAGAGAGAGAACTTGAGAGAGAGAGAGAGAGAGATAGTAGGTGGTGGGAGAGGGGAGAGAGAGAGAGACAAAGTAGCAGATGGGAGAGAGGGGCAGATGGGAGTGTGTGTAAGAGAGAGTAGGGGATGGGAGAGAGTGTGAGAGAGAGTAGGAGGTGGAAGAGAGAGAGAATGGGATGGGAGAGAGAGAGTGAGAGTAGGGGATGGGAGAGAGTGTGTGAGAGAGTAGGGGATGGGAGAGAGAGAGAGTAGAGAGTAGGGGATGGGAGAGGAGAGAGAGAGGGGGATGGGAGTGTGTATCTATAAAAGAGAGAGTTTAGGGGATGAGAGAGAGAGAGTAGTAGATGTGAGAGTGTGAGAGAGAGTAGGGGGATGGGGGAGAGAGAGAGAGAGAGTAAGAAGTGGGAGAGGGAGGATGGGAGTGTGTGTGAGAGATCTAAAGAGTAGGGGATGGGAGAGGAGAGAGGGTGAGAGAGATAGAGAGAGTAGGCAGTGGGAGAGGGAGAGCGAGAGAGAGTAAAGGATGGGAGAGGGGAGAGAGAGAGAGTGTAGGGGATGGGAGAGGGGAGAGAGAGTAGGGAGAGAGAGAGTAGGGAGGGTGGAGAGTGATGTGTTCTCACATAGTGCGTATGCGCTATAGTGCATACGCACTATGTGAAATCACCTAAAAATGGTCAAAAAGAAACTTTGGGGCCTGTTTCATTCATTCTCTGCTTTTGGTCTGTTCTGCACTCTGTTATCTCGACAGAAATCACGGGTTTCAACACAGCAAACACTCTTTCAAGGTGGCAAACACTATTTCAAGCTAACAAACACTATTTAAAGGTGGCAAACACTTTTGGAAGCTAGCAAACACCAAATTCAATCATTGGATACACGATTTGAAGACTTTTTAAATATTCCTTGTATAGAAAAGGTTAGTACAATCTATTTTAAATATTGTTTGTTGATATATAGATACAAATTTGATTATAATTTGACATGTTGTTTAATATATAGTGAATTCATTGAAATTTGTATGTTTCAATGAAATGTTATTTCGAAATGGTTAGAAATTTGACAAGTCATTTTATATATATATTGTGTATTCATTCAAGTAATTCAAATGTTTGAATAATTTGACATGTAGAAATTATCATCATGCCAAGGAAGAAACCAAAAAATCAAACAAATGAAGATAGGGAGAGAGATTTGGCAATTAAAAGAGATAAAATGAAATTACTACGTGAGCAAAGAAAATTGCAAAACAATAATAAAGAATTGACTTTCAAAGAGGATCAAGAACCACTGGTACCAAGAAACAAAGAGGAAGAATTGGAAAGACAAAGAGAACGAATGAGACTGTTACGCTCAAGAAGACAATTGAATTGTGAAGCTACACCATCTTCTAATGTTGGAGTCATATCGTCCGCTACACCATCTTCCAATGTTGAAGTCATATCGTCCTCTCATGTTGAAGAGACACCGATTTGTAGATCCGATGATATACACACTCCATCATGTCATGTTGAAGGCACAACATCAACACATCAAGTAGGTGATATTCCATCTTTTGCATCTTATTGCCAAGGCACATCATCTTCGATTCAAGGTAAGCAATACACTCAACCTTATGTTGATGTTCAAAATTTTCAGAGAATTGAAGAGATTATAACACCTTCTAGAATTCATTTTAGAAGACCAAAATATTTGATTGATATTGATAGTAACATTTTGAAATCAATGCCTAACAAGATTAGCAAGCGTACTTGTCAAAGAAAAGTTAATCGTATGTGGAGATTATTTTTTGATGAATTAAATATTATAGGTCAATGCCAATTATTTGTTGAAATGATGAGGAATTTAAAATTTAGGCCTATCATGAAGATTCTTGGGCTAAGAACGATGGATGATTCAAATGAAAAAAACATTGTAAAGAATCTAATGAATGCTTATGACAAAGTGGGTTCTAAATCACGCACCAAAGATAGTAATATCGCAAGATGAGTACTTACATCAAAAATAGTAAGTAGCCAAATGAAGAAATCTCGACTCATGAGAAAGACAAGAAAAACATTAAAAATTGGTAGAGGTACTCTAAGTAGAGCCATGCTAAGGCGTGAGAGATTGGAAGATCCAACAAAAAATGAGTTATGGACATTTAGCAGTAGACTACCGCAAAAGGATAAAGAAATTAGTGAAGCCTTAAAATCATTGATCGAAGATTTTTGGAAAAATAACACACGTGTTTCCCATAATCAAAGAGATGTTGTAAGAAGGAGGATTGGTAGCCAAAATCGCGAACCACATGCGAAACATTTTTTGGACACAACTCAGACACAATTTTTTGCAAAATTTATTGGTATGTATCCTCAAATTCAAATAAGTCAAAGATTTTTTGAGATGGGTAAACCTTTTTATGTGAAGATAAATCACACACGTACAACTTGTTGTTGTAGGATACATATTGAATTTTCTAACCATTTTGATGGTTTTAGGCATATATGTGTAATTTTGCATTCTCAGTTTGTTTTGCAGGATTGTGACATAAATGAGCCACCAAGATCTTCAAGGGAATTCATATCCAACATTTTATGTGAAAGAGGGGGCGGCCAACAATTTTAAAAGACATCATGCTTGGATGGTATGTGCTTATTTTGTGATTCTTTGCAACTTTTATCAACTTGTCAACATATGGATAGTACACATGCAATTGGAAATGAAATAGTAGATTATGGAAAATTTAAGACAGTGACATATGCTCTAAAAGATGGGAAACATGGTAAAAGATGTGATTTAGTAATTGAAAAGATTCCAGTGTATGAGTTCATGAAGATTTTTTGTGAAAACATTATTTACGAGTATGCAAGGCATACTCATAGAGCTCGATGGCTGAATTTGCAATTCAAGTTGTGCAAGGATACGTTTCCACTGGATACCATTGTTTCAGTTGTAGATTTCCCGAGAACTACACACTACAACAACAAAATGAGGTACAAGCAAAGTATTATACTTCTCAACAAGTTTCCATATTTGTTCACATAACATTCATGCATTCACCTACAAGTACAGAGGATGACAGGAAGATTTTGAGGGAGTACCATTTTTACATAAGTGATGATCGATCACATTCTACGAAGTTTGTACATGGTTGTTTTCAACTATTTTATGGAGATTTGGCTAATAGGGGCATCAAATATCGTCAGCACATTATTTGGTCAGACAATTGTGCATCTCAATTCAAGAATGCACGAATGTTCTATTGGTTGAGCAGGATGCACAAGTTGTGTAGAATTCAATACATGTGAAATTTCACAGAGGCTGGTCATGGAAAGGGAGAGCACGATGGTGCAGGCGCATGCATCAAAAGAGCCTTAGCTTGTGAAGAACTAAAGTACAAAGATGGAGCAATATTGATAGATGCAAAATCCATCATCCAATGGTGTAATGCTACAATGGGTCCAGGTAAGGAAGGTGAGTCTACGGTTCATAGATTTTTTTTGTTGATAGATAATACTAACATTGCACCATATCAGGATTGTTGCACACTAACAGGATCCAGTGAGTTGCACTCTTTTAGAAGCTCTGATGCAGGTTCATGGAGTATCCACACATGAAAAATGGCATGCTATTGTCCATCATGTGTAGAGGAAAATTGGGATGACTGTGAGTCGACTGAATGGGTGGACAAATGGGATATACGGGTTTTGGACGCAATTGACACCTATCATCCCCCACAAGCACTGGAAATGGTACAGATGGAATCGTCTATTGACTTTGACCGCTTGTCTGATCTAGTGAAATCTGGTAATATATAAATTTATATATCTTTGTAATTTCAATATGTAACTTTATAACTTTTACCCAAGTATTTTCTGAATTAATGACCGCATTTTGTACATTTGTCACTGCAGGCCATGTTTTTGTTGTTATTGCACCTGAAGACAATGAAGAAGGGACAGATTATTATTTTTGTCGTTGTGTTCAAGCCAAACAAAAATTGGATCACTCGATTATAGATGGTGAAGGTTTAGAGTACCATGTCGCTGCGGTGGTTGTAACTGGCACATGGCTTAGACGATATTCTACGAAGAACCCTAACTTGTGGTTATTCGAGGATTGGCAAACAGAGAGGAAGATTCTTCATTATTCAAATCTTGTTGTCACATCAAATGTCCACTTGATAAAATATGGTGGAAAACCACATAATAAGAATCTTTGGAAAGTTTTCGAGTCAGACCATGAGGCAATACTTGAGACATTAAAATGTCGAGCAGATCTAGTTGGCTCATTAGATTGAATACAGAGAGATGGAGAGAGAGAAAGAGTGATCAACTGGATCCAAATACATTGTTGCAACCTCTTCCCCAAGACTGTCCACATGACTAAGGTGGACCGTATTGTTATGATGTGTAAGTGATGAGATTTATTTTAAATCATAGATTTTATGTTTTGATTTGTTTAGAATCTAGATTTTATGTTTTGATGTCTCCAATTTTTTTAAAGCTAGAACAATATTTTTCATATTTTCTTATTGTGACGATATTTTTCTTTCATTGCATGTTCTCTTGGATGACAGGAGGGAGAGAAGAAAAATAAGTAGATGCTCCATATAGGTGCCATGACAAGTCTTCTTCTTGATTCTTGAATCCATAACCTTTTCAGCTTTTGGCTGAGATTATAATGGGATAGTGACTTCTTCAACCTTTGATTTTGTTTGTCCTTCTATGAATGTAGGCCCTTTATATTGAGCTTAGTCCTTGACATTAAAGATAAGGTAAATTTCCAAGTTTGGTGGGAGTTCTATTTTGTCGGCATTAGAACCATAATTTGCAAGTACCTTACAAGGTCCTATCCTATGCATTTGTAGCTTGGTTGGAACACCCTATGCAAGTACCAAAACTCATCCTTGGCATCATACCATGGCCTCAATACCTTGGATCATCTCAAAACATCTCATCTAACATGTTCCAACTCCTTGCACACTCTCAGCAACTCATCTCTTACACTTTCTCAATTTTGCCTCTTCTAGGCTTGTTCCAACTAGCCCTTGCCAGTCACTAATTTGCTGTTTTCTCCAAAATTTTCCACAGAACTTCCTAAACTATTGGGTGATTAAAATACCCTTTTCCTCACTCTAAAATATACTCCAAAAACAACTACACTTGTTTTGTAAAATATCACTCAAAATTGGCTATTTCAGTCTGCCAACTAGGCCTAGTTTGAGGCCATTTACAAAGCAACTCACAATCCCTTGACTTTTGGAACTCCCATGACCCAAAAAAGTCTTAAGATATGACTCAAATGAAAGGATTCTTCTATTTTTTTGGTCTCATGATCAACTTTACAATGGTTTTTACAAAACCCTCCTTTCTAGCCCCTTTACCCTAGGGCTTTCTAGAACTCTTACTTTGCAACGTCTCTAGAACCCCAAAATGGTTCAAACACCTTCACTTTGGTTATATTAGATGACTTCAAACATAAAATGCAACTCTTGTTTGGAGAAAACACTAAATCCACCTTGGGAGCAATCACATACCCCTTTTTATGCACTCAAATTTTAGGGAAAACTATGCAAATACTTCTTAAATGGTTTCAACACTCAAATTTTCAAATCGAAATGGTTATTATAGACTCAAACCAACAAGAAAAATCCCAAACTTGAAGTTTCTCAACACTCAACAATCAAATTTCAAAACTGTTACCAGCACTTACTACTAGGACAATTTCTCGTTTTAACGGTCAAAATCCCAAACCATACAAAGGACCCCCCACTATTTTTGCATTTTTAAACACTCTTTTTGGAGACCTACAATAACCTCTCTCACTTTTTGGAGATCATACTCCGTTTTCATTTTACGACACCATCTCAGGTGATGCTGAAACTTGCAATGTCGGCTAGTACAAAGTTGCCAACTACCAAATCTCTCTCACCTTTCGTCGTGGGATCAAACTATCTGCTCTGTTAGCTCCGGGTGGCTGGGTAAACCCTATCCCCAACCTCGTCCTATCCCCTTCAGTGCTCAAACATTCTTAGGCACGCCAATCCGGAATGTCCTTAAGGGTCACTAAATACCATAGGGCTGCGATCTTTGATAGCGCATATCTCAGAGCTTGTGTGAGGTATGGATGTGATTCTAGTTCCTACAGGACCATGTTGCGGAGACCTACAATAACCTCTCTCACTTTTTGGAGATCACACTCCATTTTCATTTTACGACTCCATCTCGGGTGATGCTGAAACTTGCAATGTCGGCTAGTACAAAGTTGCCAACTGCCAAATCTCTCTCACCTTTTGTCGTGGGATCAAACTGTCTGCTCCGTTAGCTCTAGGTGGCCAGGTAAACCCTATCCCCAACCTCGTCCTATCCCCTTCAGTGCTGGAACATTCTCAGGCACGCCAATCTAGAATGTCCCTAAGGGTCACTAAATGCCATAGGGCTGCGATCTTTGACAGGGCATATCTTGGAGCTCATGCAAGGTATGGATGTGATTCTAGTTCCTACAAGACCGTGTTGTGGAGACCTACAATAACCTCTCTCACTTTTTGGATATCACACTCCATTTTTGTTTTACAACGCCATCTCGGGTGATGCTAAAACTTGCAGTGTCGGCTAGTAAAAAGTTGCCAACTGCCAAATCTCTCTCACCTTTCATCGTGGGATCAAACTATCTTCTTCGTTAGCTCCGGGTGGCCGAGTAAACCCTATCCCCAACCTCATCCTATCCCCTTCAGTGCTGGAATGTTCTTAAGCACGCCAATCCAGAATGTCCCTAAGGGTCACTAAATGCCATAGGGCTGCAATCTTTGACGGGGCATATCTCAGAGCTCGTGTGAGGTATGGATGCGATTCTAGTTCCTACAAGACCATGTTGCGGAGACCTACAATAACCTCTCTCACTTTTTGGAGATCACACTCCATTTTTGTTTTACAATGCCATCTCGGGTGATGCTGAAACTTGCAGTGTCAGCTAGTACAAAGTTGCCAACTGCCAAATCTCTCTCACCTTTCGTCATGGGATCGAACTGTTTGCTCCGTTAGCTCCGGGTGGCTGGGTAAACCCTATCCCCAACCTTGTCCTATCCCCTTCAGTGCTGGAATGTTCTCAGGCACGCCAATCCAGAATGTCCCTAAGGGTCACTAAATGCCATAGGGCTGCGATCTTTGACGGGGCATATCTCGGAGCTTGTGCAAGGTATGGATGCGATTCCAGTTCCTACAGGACCGTGTTGAAGAGACCTAAAATAAAATCTCTCACATTTTGGAGATCACACTCCATTTTTGTTTTACAATGCCATCTCGGGTGATGCTGAAACTTGCAGTGTCAGCCAGTACAAAGTTGCCAACTGCCAAATCTCTCTCACCTTTCATCGTGGGATCGAACTGTTTACTCCGTTAGCTCTGAGTGGGAAAGTAAACCCTATCCCCAACCTCATCCTATCCCCTTCAATGCTTGAACATTCTCAGGCACACCAATCCAAAATGTCCCTAAGGGTCACTAAATGCCATAGGGTTGTGATCTTTGACGGGGCATATCTCAAGCACGCCAATTCAGAGGGAAGTTACCATCTTACACTTATCCAAATGTTGTGGCTTATTTGTATCCATGAGAGGTTAATGGAGTTAAGCTTGTGAGAATTTGTGAAGGAGACAAATATGTTCACTAACAAATTTTTGGCAGCTTTTTTGGGGATTCAAAAACAAAGATCAGTGTAGGATTAGATATCCTTAGCTATCCTTTATTCATGCGAAATTGGTGACTCTGTATTTTATCTTGTATAATATTTGAATAGAGGGTTTCATTATATAAAATGGATTTGGTTGTGAGAGAACCATGGGAAGCTCATATTGGGCCCTTTTCTTTGTCTAGTATTCATCTTTACCCAAGGGTCAAGAGAAATCATCCCAACACTTGATGGAGGAAAAATACAAGATCTAGATGACCACATCAAAGAAGTTACAATTGTTTGTGGAATTCTTGGCATGCAAGAAGAGGATGTCTTCATTAGATTATTTTCTTGTGGCTTTATTGAGAGTGTTGCTAAATGGTTTTAGAATTTGTAGGATGGTTGTGTCACTTGTTGGAATGATCTCAAGGTAAGATTTATTTAGATATTTAAGCCTACAGCTGATGTTGGCAAGTTATTAATAGATTTCTTTCAAATTCAAATGAGGAAGAGTGAAATTATGAGGGATTTTGAATATAGATTCAATAGATGTACTAGAAAAATTCCTCCATCCTATTAACCAACTGAAAATAAGCAATTGTGTATCTTTAGAAATTGAAATTAAATTCTAGTTAAAGCTCCAAGAAATGCATATTTTGGAAGATGCTAAAAAAGAAGTTGCAAAGATAGATGATGCTATGCTGATTAGTAGAATGAAATATAAAAATTCAAGCTATGTGAAGGCAACACAATCTGAAAATTATCATAATCTTTATCCCAAAAAGATGCCTTTACAAAATAAGGTTGAAAAGAAAGAAGAAAAACCTTCATCCCCCTTTCTTTTTCATTATAAAAATTTAATGATTTTCAATCAAAGAGACTTTCAAACACCTCATGTTGTTGAAGGGAGATTTTCTAATAGTGCAGGAGCTTATCATTTGCATGTTGAATATGACAATGAACACATCTCTTAGCCAACTGATTTGGTGATTTTCTTAGCTGTTCCTCCTATTGAGAAGGAACTTGTTGATAATAAAATTAATGAAAGGTTGTCAATGGATGCCCCTTTTCTAGAATTTGATTCTTTTATATTTGAAGCTTCTAATATCATTCCAACCATTGATGTTAATCCAAGCAACTTGATAGATCAACACAAGCAAGAAGGGATTGATGGAGAGAAGATAAAAGATATTCCTCACCCTAACAGACAGATAGAATATGAGGCTTTCTCATTTGATTATACACCACATCAAGAAGAAAGGTTGCTACTAGAAGCATTGGAGGATCATGAAGACATTCAAAAGAAATATGAAGAAGGTTTATACATTTTTATGCCATCCCATAACAGGATTAATGGAATTATTCCAAGTGGAATACGAGGATGAAGTGCTTAGTACTTATTTGGTGTTGGAGATATTTATCTTTGAAGAAGAACTTGGAAGTGTATTCATTGTAGATGAAATTTTAGTGAGCCTATATTTAGACTACAAAGATAACACTCTAAACACGTCTTTCCCCAACCATTCTCTTGTCAAAGGTGTAACTAATTTTTTTGAGATGGTGTATCTTGGTGTTGGCAATACAAACTAGCTCATTCCAAATGATGCCAAAATGTTGCAACCATAAGTTTATAATGCAAAATGGCTCTTTGGGCTTGGTATATTTTTGAAGAAACTTAAGCAATGTGTTGTTATTGAGTCTTTTCTTATGATTGCCAATAATGATATATCTTGCATATAAAGTTACAGCTCCCTCAAAGGATATTCAATGAATAACATTGATGGTATGCCTTTAATCGGAAGGCACAGAAGGAAAGCTATCATCTATCCATAGACATGAGGTAGATGAGAGAATTTACAAATAAGAAAATACAAACTAAGAACTCAAAGATTATAAATTAAATATTCACAATCAGAAAATCAAGGGGAAAGATCAAAATGATTTATTTTAGATTGTGTGATACACGAAACTCAAAGTTTTCCTTATATGCACAAACACAATTTACTCTATAAAGTTTATCAGAGATAACCAAATTGGTAGAAAGAACAACACATCTCAAATGAATATATTTAAATACAAAGATTTGAAATATATTGCATCTCCTCTCTGATAAAAGATAACAATTCACAAACTATCATTCTTATTCACGCAGAAAGCCCAATCTAAAAATGAAAAAAATGTTTATAATTTTCCCTCTACCATTATTACAAAACTAAAAAAAGAATCCCTCTTCCTCTTTTTTTGTATCTACTGAAGATTTGTGGGTTTGGAAACCTTAGAAACATATTGGTTGAAGTTTTTTAAGGTGTGTAGAGGTGGAGGAAACAATTGGTGAAGGTAAATCCAAGTTTGGAGTCTTTGGTGGCATTGTGTGCATTTGGGAACACCATTTTGGAAAATATCAGAGATCCTTCACGCTGCCCCTGTTTCCAACAATGTAAGAATAATAACAACTATTTATTAAAATTTTATTTTTACCTTAATCTAGTTACTATAGAATAATAATAACGCATTCCAATCAACTGGTGATTATGTTACAATCATTAATGTATGAAAACACAGAAAACTATCAGTGATTATGTTACATTTATGATATTTAAAATGACTTTTTTTTTGCAAATAATCCATATTTTCTCTACTATCTCTGACATTTTTTAATTGATGATAAAGAATGGTGGTTATGTATTGAAGCTTAAAAAATGGAGAGCTTCTCAAGCTACTAATTTCTTTCATGGAGTTCCTAATAAATCTCAAGGTTCTCATTTAGGTGACCAATTGCCTGGAGGTCCATGAATATTGCCTGATAAAGTTTATTGCTAGGAGGTCCTAATCGATCTTGACTGATAAAGTTTATTGCTAATCAATATTGTATCAAAAATTCAAACTAATTAGGTATTGAATTAAACTTTATAAACAAATGATAGAGAAGGAAAACTTTAAGCATGAACAAGATCATAAATCATATGATGATGACATATTGCAAATGATTAACTTATGCTTAAACAGTGATAAATTTTATTGTTACTCAATATTCTATCAAAGTTTTGAACATATTAGGTATTGACTTTAATGTCATACATAAAAATATCTAATTTAATGTCATACATGCACATATCTAATTTAATGTCATACACGAACATATCTTATTTAATGTCATACATGAACAAACATATAATTTAAAATGATAACCAATAATGTCATGTACATTAACAAACACATAATATATTATCATAACCAATAATGTCGCATATGAACAAACATATCATATATTAACCAATAATGTCATAAGTCGAATAATGTCATACATCAAATAAATGTCATACATCAAATATAAAATGTCATATACATCAAATGTGTATCGAATATGTCCACTGATGCCTATATATATATGTCTAGATCAACTATATATTTTCCTTCCCACCAGGGGAAGGAAACAAATCTCTTGACGTCTTCTGTCGTCGTGTCGAGGGAGATGGTGGAGATGATAGGGTCCTCCTGACACGCTCGCTCGTCCTCTTGTTGAGGCTCTTCTCCAACTCGAGCTGATACAAACAAAGTAGGTATGAATCAGTATTTATTATACGTTGAAATCAAATATATGTACACACAAAATCAATTATTTTCTTACCGCCATCAAATAGTCACTCTGTACGTCCACCTCGAAGGCTCGTGGACGATCAGGTGTGACGAGACCCTACAACAATTCAATAAATATAATCACTTATAAATAACATTAGAAATTTTGAGACTAACTATTATAAACAACAGCTAAAATGGAAAAAATTCTTTCATACCTCAGTCAATGGCTGTGAGCTAGCCATAGCTGTGGCCACTCCATGATCAATAGACTGTCGGAGATGAGGAGGTGTGTCCGACGTCATGAGCTGCATGTCATACAATACACATTACATGTAACATGAAACATGAAACAAATATAATCAAATGAATTAAATTAACATGAAACAACTGTACCTGTACGAAGCTCATACAATGTCTATGCTCTGAGTCCATAATAAAGGTTGAGGGTCTTGTGGAGAACTGATACACATGCATAATTTTTTTTGTCAATCCTTAATATGATAACTTAATAAATATATGTATTAACTTAAATGATTAAATCAATACATACCTCTGGACTCGTGGACGGGACAAAAAATGGGGCCGGAGCATCACTGCTAGGCTCGGCAACACTCTGACCCTGAATTTTGAACAATGTCAATAGATGCTAATTAATTAATCATTCACTATACATATGAAATGTGATCAAATTAGTAAATTGTAATTGTAATTTACTTGTGTGTCAATGCCAAATGTTTCATTCAAGAACTGATCACTGACGAGCCCATCATCCGCACCATCTCCAGCATGAGTGCCAAATGTGCATAGGGATCCGCATGAAGTGCACATGTGACCACGATGCACAGAAGGCTCCCCCTCAACTAATGGGCCCGTGGAATGGATGAGGGTCTGCGTCAAAGCATTAATGGTCCCTAGAGTGCTGGTCTCTACATGTTCCTTCACAACTAAAGGAATAGTCACATGCTCACGCTGTGGCTTGACCATAGGTGCCCTAACTACATTAGGGTCACAACGTGCTCTCGGCCTCTCGAATGATGACCCCCCAGCTCTAACCTGGGAGTCTAATAGATCAAAATAATTGGGGATCTCCCCAAGGACAAACTCACAATACAATTTCTTCAAAAAATACATTGGGACCTCGTGATTGTTGCAAGGAGGGGCATCAAAAACCATCCACCATCTATTCCAAAAATGATTTCTCATAGCATCATGTATACACCAATGCATGGGGAACTGTTTAGTACCCTCTCTAACAGTATTTTGCTCACCGGGTTTTCTAAATAATGCACATATTGAACCTTTTGGTATTTCTTTTTTTTTAACATCTTCATATGACAATTTATTTGCATAAAATCTTTTTTGTTCTTCCCTCTTAACCCGCCAAATATCTAATTGACCAGTAACTGAGGCTATCTAGGTCTTAATGGATTCGAGGGATGATGCCAATTGAGCCCTCATTGGATTGGTTTGTCCAGCTTGTTTCAACCGACCAATGAGTCCTTCTAATTCAATTTTGCCTATCTCAATTTCATTTAATATATTTTCTTGTGTGCCTAGTGGAGGTCTTGGAATTGGTTCGGGTTGTGGAATTTGTTGTTCTTCAGGAGGGTTTTGTGGATTTGCTAGTTGATTATGGACATTTCCTGATAAAGAATCAATTGAAATCCAAATGAATAAACAAATCTAAATAAAAATTGTAAAAACCCTATAAAACAATATGAAAAACATATAAAATAATGCAAAGTCAAGTTTAGATTACATACGGCGTCGGTGTCGGCGTGCTGGTGATCTTGGATTTTGTCGGCGAGGAGGCATATTGGCAAGGGATGTTGAAAATGAATTGTTTTCCAAATCGTGTGCGCGCTGCCCTTATAAACAGTAAAAATGACTATGAATATGATGGGCCGCGGGTGTGCAGCCCATCATTTATAAAAAAAATTTCTTCTTAATAGCACGTACGCGCTATTGTGCATACGCACTATAGCCCGTACGCACTATAGCGCGTGCGCGCTATTGAAAAATGAAAAAAAAAAAGGCTTGTCACCTTTTTGGCACCACAACTCGGTGCATATGCCCATTAAAATTATCAAATATAAATACTATATAATATAATTAATATAAAATATTTATTTATTTGAATACTAAAATTATTATATATGGTAAATGAAAATCTTAATAATATTATTATTTATCATTTAAATAAATATGTAAATTGTAATAATTTTTTAATTTAGTACTATTGCTATTTCTATTTCTATTATATCATTAAACTTATAATTATAATTTTTAAAAAACTTAATTTATGTAAGAACTTAACTATGTTTATCATAAATTATTTAATGATGTTTTTTTATTAGTTTTGAAGTTATCTTTCAATTAGTATTTTTTTTTTTGGTGTATTTATTTTTGCAAGGATAAGAAAATAGGTTAATTATTAATAATTAAATATTTAAGTATTGTTTTAAATAATAGAAATTAGATAATGGTTAGAGTTTACATGATGGTTAGTATTGTTACCCCACTTTTTGTTTTCTAACCAATTGGCAAAAGTGAGTTTTGTGTAGCATGTGAAATAAGTCTAATCCTCAATTGCATTTGAGTCTAGCTCTAAGTCCCTAAGGCTAGGTGATCTCTATTGGATTTTCCCATTTCAACTTCTCTTTCGTTAGAGCTGAATGGGTGTTTATTTAACTTTTTGATTGGTTGGGTAGGTTAAGTAATTAGTCCGATAGAGATAAAATTTTCTCATTTGATGAGAAATCATGTTCCATATTCACTCATGGTGTACCACTCCTTAATAAGTAGGAATTGGTAGAAATTTGAAAATCATCTTCTCCTCGGCGGGTTTCCAACCCATGAAGGAGATTTCTCATAAAAATCACTTGAAGACACATATGGATTAAATTCATGCTAATGGTGAAGGACTCTATGATAAATTGATGTTTGAATCTAAAATAAGACTGCAAAGCATTGTTCAGATTCATTGTTACTCAAATATTTAGCCTCAATGGAAAGCCTGAAATTGTCTTCTCCTCGGTGGGTTTCCAACCCATGAAGACAATGTTCTGCAAATCATCTTGAGGTGAAAAATAAGATGTTTAATGATTCTTAAATAGGTCCTCACACCTTAATGAAGCATTCTCGACTTCCAAAAATACAAATGTCAAAGATTCGGCCTAGAAGGAAGCATTGGTGGAAAATTGGAAATTGTCTTCTCCTTGGCGAGTTTCCAATCCATGAAGATAGTTTTCTAATTTTTCAAGAAAAATCATGTTAATGATTAAGTTTGACCCCTGTACTAGATTTAGAGTATGTCAGAATGATATTGGAATAGATTGAATCATTAAAGAAGAATAAATATAGAAAGAATCTCATTTAGTGGATTTTCCTCAATGAGGTACCCTGATGGTAACTTTCCAAAACTTAACTATAAAAATGGAAAAATAAGTAGTAGGCATATAGAAAGTTACCGTTGAGGTCAACAAAATAGTGAAAAGACCCCTAGATGTCTGTTGAGCTCTTCCATTTACAATCCATTAAGTATTTACCTAAATTTCATCCATGTGGTACAAATTTTGAAGAATAATAGATGAATTGAGGCTCTCATATAAAGATACAAAAGCAGTTGAATAAGTGACCACTTTTTCTTTGATTTTTCATTCTTTTAATACACATAGCTTTGGAAAAACCTCTAACTATTGCATTTTTGGTCTCATTCACTTTCTCGATTCAAAATATTGCTCACAAACTCATGACAACCAACTTCATGAGTTTTGATGGGTTAATTGGGATCAAGTCCCAATTGTAGAATTTCATGGAAACTTCCCTTCGCTTCTTTGACATGGTAGGCTTCCAAAAAAGGGTGAGATCTGAATGAATCCATCCCGTTATCAAGAATATTTGAGGATGTAGTTTAGTCAAGGTTTTTTATTTCATGGTTGCAGTCCAAGCCCCAGTTTTGATTTACGAATGAATTCATCACTATAACCTAGAAACAAGGAAATTTATTCTACTTAATGATATAGTATTGATTTCAATTGATAGGAAAACAATAGTGAACTATCTACATGTGCTTGAGTGAGAAGAGTTCTCTAACTTGACTATTGATGCAGCTACCTCAAAATTCTTAGAAAAGAAAATGATTTGTAGAAAGGAGATCATGAGAACTTGGTTCCAATAACCATGGAGTGTTAGGAGAAAAGTTCCTAAAAGTTTTTTTGGAACTGACCTTAAGCCAGTGATAACTGATATTTTTTTCCTCTTGCATAAGTTGACAAGTGAGGTAGAAGCTTTAAATTACATTGAGCAATCCTTGTTTCTAGTTCAAGTTATATGCGTAGACATCGAGTACATTTATTGGGTGCAAGAGGTAAGTGAGACTCTATACAATGCTCTCTAGGTGGCCAAGTTTTATAGTACTTTCTATATGTCTTCCTTCTTGATTTACATGTTGGCTTCATTGAAATTATGGCTAGGCCTTCCAAGATTAGAGAATTTCCCTAATGATGTTAAGACTTATGCATTTTATCCATGCCTCTAATTACTAAATAATTATGCAGATTATGTTAAAGTGAATGATATTTTTACCATGAGGATTTGCAGGGAACTACAAGGATGCTTGGGAAGGAGATTCAGCCTAGAAGCCATGGTTGCCAATAGTTATTTTGGATGTTACTTTATTCAGTTCTCATAATTTTCTTATTTGCATCTTGCAACATTTGATGGATTTTCTTTGAAGCTACCAAGGTATCCAAGTGACATGATCATGTTGATCAAGATTATAATGCAAGCCCTACAAGTGAACATACTGAGTGAAATCTTGGAGAATAAAGGCTATGAATTCCCCATGAATTTTGGAGCCTTAAATTATGATACCTGGTCCTATGCAAATAACATGATGAAGGTGTTCAAAAAGAAATATAAGCTAAACATGTATGAGGTCTTGAGGCCTATGTTTGACTCAAAAAGGTATGCCAAAGATGTCCTACATATTGGCAGTGTCATAAAATACATCACTACCATTGTGGATTATTGGACCAATTACAGAGATGAGTTCAAGAGCCATGATCGATCCTTTGCAAGGATGAAAGTCAACCAAGTGAAGATGTATAAGGTAACCATCGATGTACATGAATTTGAAGATGATGGTCAAAATATTTATAGCAACACCTATCTGACCAAGCTAAAGAACACTCTCATAAGTTTAGAACCTTATGAAGATGTTGTGGAGGATCTAGATATAATGATGGCTACAATCTAGAAGAGAATTGGAAAGTGGGTTGAGTGGACAATAGCATGGCAAATCAAGAGCAAAGGCACACCCACATATTCTTCCCCAAATGTGGAAACACCATCATATTCTCAAAGTGGTGCTTCAGGCACAATCTTACCTCTCATTCAAGGACCTTCTCAACTAGCTAGAGGATGTGATGAACCTCTTGATAAGAACATACCTCTTGATACAACTTTTCAAGATGGTTTAGTGCCTACAATTTGAAGAGAAACAAAGACTGAGAAGAAGAAGGTAGAATAATTGAAGGATAGTGTAGTCATTGTGGCTCTCTCACCTCATTGCAGTCCAATTCCATCCATAAGTTCCACATTACTCCTTCCATGTAGCCCCCAAATATAAGTGGTTGATCTTGGAGATGGAGGGAGTAGTGAAAGTGAATCTACAAAGTCAAATGAAGTAGCAAAAGAGACATTTGGAGCAAAGAAAAAATATGAAGAAAAGAAAGCATCTAAAGTAGGGAATGTGTCTAAAGTTACAAAAACCATTTCTCCAAAAGAATCATTTCTCCTTAGCTTCAAAGACATTAACTCTTGTTAAGAAGAAAATGTTCAGTGTGGACACATTCAGAACATCATCTAAGGTAATCGGCATAGAATCATGGTTGGAAGATACTCTAGATAGAAAGAGGAAAAGGAAAGAAGGAGTCCCAAACAAAGAGACTTTATCTCTAGCTATTCGTTCTGGGTTGGCATTGAGTAAATTCAACAAGTAGAAGTCTCTATCAATTCTTGGACAAGACTCTAATGTAGGTCAAGTAACTATGGAGATCACTAAGCCCACCAAGGAAGGAAGAATAGAAGACCTTAATATAGAGGACTTCGCATTGCAATCTGTAGACCTTAGAGAAGTTATAAATTACACCAAAGTGGTCCTATGGAAATCAACAAATAATGTGATAGAAGGACAACTCAAAAGTAACAAACTGGCTAAAGTTAGAATGAAGGCAGAGATTCACGAGCTTAATTTTTTCATTAGGAAACTAGTCACCGTGCTAGAAAGTATTTTGGGAGTGTCAACCACGAGTAATCCTACAACCATAGACATTCAATTTATCATCTCTCAATTACAAGAAGACAAGTACATTGGGAAAATTGGTAGGGATTGTAGTATAAAAACTCAAGTCTAAAGGACTTGCAAATATAAAGCTACAAGGAAATGTGTTGAGCTATCATTTTACATGATGCTTAATGGTAGGAATCATTTCAAACTCCTCTCTTGAAAAGCTAATCTAAGGATCAACTCCAAGGTTCCAAGTGATCTTGTGACCTATTGGAATCTACTCAGTAGAAGATAAATGTGAATGTTCATGAGGAGGCCTTTGTTTGTTTTAAAACTTTGGATGAGATGTAGAATCTTCTTACTATAAAAAAAGAATAAAATACACACAAAAAGAACTATATTTTTGTATTTTTGTATTTTTAATGAGTGCAATATAATAATGCAACTCTATGAATTCCTAAATTAACCAAGTGGTTAGTAAAGAAAATAATGAAAATAGGGTGACAAGAAATTCAAGCAAATAACATGAAAAATAAATCGTAATGGACATAAACTACAAAAACAATGCATCTACGAGTTAAGCTTTTGAAAAGATCGGTGGGTAACCAATGAAAGTAGGAGTAGCACTTCCTAAATTCCACTAATGTAATCATTTATGGGGAGTTCAGTAACCGTACGATGTTTCACTTTTCATCAAATCATGAGGCCATAGAAAGTATGCTCATGTGAGACAAAAAGCTATGAAAGAACAATATGGTGATCTCTTCTCGAACTAGATACGTCAATAGAATTTGTAGACCCATACCAAACACTAGAATTAAAAGATCACACAACCAAAAATAATGCAACAAGGTTTTGGCTCAATTACATTCCATGAACACACATCCACAAAATATAACACACTTAGGAAAGAATCACTACACTCCAAATGTGAGCACCAAAAGCATACATTATTACAAAATAGTGGCAGCCTAGAATACATGTTACATTCCTGAATTTATAAGAAATCTTCTCGTCAATTTGTGTTGAGAGTGAGAGATATCTCTATGAAATCATATGCTTCTAAACTAATAAACAAATATATTTATGTACAAACTAACTATTTAATTGGTGCTTAGTAGCACTCCATCCATTTTTATATCATTAATTGGATGCATGAGCCTTTACATGTCATAAAACAAAGAAAGCATGAAAGAATAAAAAGAAGAGAGTATTTAGTTGATGTAGGAGTGGCTAGAAGTGGTAAAAATAGAATCTCCATCTTTACTAGGCATCCGTAGGAGTTAAACTATTGTCAGAATGCATTCCTGATGCATGGAAAGCTCTAATTTTAGAATTGGTAGTTAGCTGTCAACACACCTCTAACTTCTTCAAAATATTCAAAAACATTTGTTCAAAAAGTGCACTTGGTACACCTGGCACAACAAGGCACCTTAGAAAGTAGGCTCTAAAAATGCAAAATTTCACTAAGTGTCAAAATTAAAATTTTTGGCATCTAGGTTTTGTTCCTCTTAATACAGATGCTATATCTGGGTATTTTCCCTTGAATTTCTCAATTATCTTAGTGACTTGAGATGCATCTGGTAAATATAAGGCATCATAATTATCCTTTAATTTCTTCCTCTAGTTATCCATTTCAATACAGGTATCTCCAAAATCCCCAAGTTTTGTATCAAGCTCTAACAAAGATTCTTTCATTTTGAATGCTTGCCAGATATCCTCATCATTAGAAACTTGATCAAAAGTCCTTCAAAAATTCTCAACTACTATCTCTACCAGTATCAACTTCTCCCATGCATCATCCTCAAAAATGTCCAGACATGCATCACTATAATGTTTCTCAACTTCCAAAATTTTCTCTTGGGCTTGGTCCTTGAGGTTGTGAATCTCTACATGTTATGTATCCATTACTTTATTGCCATCTACAATCTTCTCAATCTATTCTTCTATTAAATCTAGTTCCTCTACTAGATATACATCCATGAGTATTTGATACCTTTTGACTTTTATTGCCCATAATACTTGCAAGTCTTTCCCCCAAGTATGCACTTTATCCATTAAACTGAAATCTTGATTCAAAATTGCTACTAACTTATCCACATTCTTTTGCATAATATGTAATAATTTAAGATTTCCCTGAATAATTACTATTCCTTTTTCCTCAAAACTTTCCCACCATTGTTGATAGGCATTAAAAAATGGGTCCAATGGCACTGTACCTCTATCCCTTCTCTGAATTTCTACATTTAGAGTTTCTTCAGGGTTAGTGGGGCCCAATAGGCCAAAAACTTTGCTCAAATATCCCTTAAGGATTTTGTTCTGCCATCGAAGTGTTATCAATTTTGCCCCATTCCACTCTAAGCTTTTGAATACTTCCTTCATCCCTGTCATTACCATCAGCTTTGTTATATCCAAGGTTGGCTTCCCAAGCATAACTTCCTAGATCTGATAATCCCTTGGAGTCAATTCTTCAACATTTAATTCTTGAAGAGGGATAACTACATGAGAAAAAAGGTCCTGATTCTGATCACTCATAATAAAAGCTAATGCTCGTGCATCCTTTGGAGGTGAATCAAGTTTCCTTAGAACTTCTATCAATTCTATTTTATCCTCCTCCTCAATATTGAATTGTTCTTTCTTGTTTCTTATCACTTATTTTCTAAGCCACCTTGGGATATGTTTTATTAGGGATTTTTCTTTAGAGGATGAAGGAGTTTGTTCTGCAATGCCCTTCTCCTTATCACTCCTTTCTAGAGTCTTCTCCTTCTGTGGGTATACCTAATAGATGATTCAAATGAATGCTACCAAATAAGAATCTCTTAGTTTCATTCTAATTCTCATTTTCTATCTCTGACACATACCTAATTTGTTCATTCCATGATATCTTAAGATAATACACATCCCTTATATGTAGATTTGGTCACAATTCTTCTTAGTTTTGCAAATATTTCTAGCAATAGTAGCTAACTATGGCTTAGAGATCAAATACAAACAAGTGCTAACAAGCATTGAGATCTTTCAAACAATGAAGTAAAAATTGATTTGAGTTTGAGTTTGATGTTCATCTATGATTTCTTCTCTTATAGATTGGGATTTATAGATCAATGCCTCATCCATTGGGATTCAGAGTCTATTCAATATCTAGATTTGATTGATTGCTTTACAATCAACATTATCAAGAATTCTTACTAAAAATCATACTTATAGCTATCCCTCCTATTACCATGGAGACCCTATCAATATCACTAAAGCATTTATTTAATTCATTCAACTAATAGCAATGGTGAATTGATATACAATTTGATTCAATTGCATTCAACTAGACAAGCTTTGCATATACAACTTCAAAATAACCAGGTAAAAGAAATGGAGACAAGATTCAGCCAAAAAAGATGTGGTGACAATTCATCTTTGTATTAATTTCATTTTGAAACTAATTGTATACAATTGGGCCAAACTCAGAATGACTCAAGATAAAACATCTAAATCTTGTCAAATTGATTCATTTTCATGAACCTGCAGAGAAAATATATCATAAAGTACTCACATTAAGACATTGGACCAAATAGACTTAAAAGGAAGACTTAACATAAGCTAGAAATAATACAACTATTCGAACCCTTTCTCTTGCCCTAGAATCTCACTTATATAGTGTGAGATGCAACAAGTTTCAGGCATAGAGAACTGATAGTTGTCCTTTAAGACAAAAGATATTTACATTTTGTCATCACAAAAAGACAAAATTGTGTGTAACAGAAAAAAATTACATCAAAATATTCTTTAGGTGGGCCACTTTTTTGTTATCTCCCAAAAACTATGAAATCCATGATTTATTCTTTGATTACTCTTACTCCTCAGAGGATGTGGCCATCAGACTTGCTAATGATGTGTCTTGTTCTAGTACCTACAAATTAACCTTAACTTGGGGGTTTACAGTATCTTCATCATGAACTATTAAGGTAAAAGTTATTTCTACATCCTCATCTACCCCATCATCTTCTACCACATGTTCTGAAGACATCAATTCTTCTTTCCACTTGTTGAAAACAGTGTCATTAGGCCAATCAAAATTCAAGATTTCTCGTAGCACCTTTATTAAAAAAATTCCAACCTTTTCTATTTCAAAAAGATCTTTTCTGATAACATTATAAAATAATTGTACTTTTACCATCTCTTCATTGGTCATTTCCCATAATATATGCCCCTTTTCATTTATATCATTATTCATTGTAGGACATAATATTTTATCTAATTCCTTTCCCCATTCTTCCTTTTCTTTTATTCTGTCAACCCTTTTAAGGGCACTAGGGAAAAGGTCAAACTTCTCTACTATTTACTTGGAAAAACAAATTGTTACTCTCTTTTGCACAGAAATCCTTTTCTCATCAAAGTCCTTCAAATTACTAAGTATATCAAAAATCTTTTATATTTGATGGCAAGGTAATTGGATGACATAAATACACATAGTAGTAATATCCTTATTTTTTTCATTCCATTTCTACACAATGGGTTTCAAATTGTCTTCATCCTTCTTTATTTCATCCCATATATCTTGAATTCTTGCCAACTGGTCATAAAATGCTAGCCACTCAATTCTATCTGACAAGTACAAAATTGTTTACCTTAGTTTTTCTTCATACTAATTATTCAATTCAATCTACAATTAAAAGAATTTGTTGTTTTCTTCATCAAACTCTTTTGCAGTATAAAACTTTGGCCTCTATGAGGTATTTGGTAATTCCATAATAGGGGTGGATTTGAATGGCTCAATTGAGGGGCAAGGAGGGTATACAATTCTTGGTCTACTGGATTCCCCAACTTTCCCTTTTCCAAGTTGTTTGTCCATTTGGGATATTTGGTTTTCAAGTAGTAGTATTATGTTTCCTCTCTCCTCATATGCTTTGAGTATTTCTTCAAATTTATCATTGAGTTCTAGGAACTTACCCCTTTCTTTATCAGTTACCATACTTCCAAAGGACAAAATCTCTTGAGCCATTTTGGTTACAGCTCCACTGTATACCTCATTAGCTCTGTATACTATAAGAGTACCAGTATCTTCAACAATTGAAATTTCATGCACTCTAGTCTTATTCCTTTTCTCAATATACCATATGACCAAAGCTTGGTGGTCATTACTAAATTTTACCCCTCTATGTGCTTGTAGAATTTCCTCTTTAGTCTTATATTGCACATTTTTTTCTTTTTTGATAGAGTCAAAAATCATAGCATTAGCTATGTCCCACTCAGGAAAAACCAGGACTCCTGACTCTCTAACCAATTATCTTCCAGCCTTAGGTGTTAACTAGGGAAAATCCTTCACAAATTTAGCCTTCACCTCTTTCAATACTAGAGGCTTATTTATTTAGCTATTCTATTTTTATTGCTTTACATTTCTCCTCAAAATTTCCTATATTCTTTCTCCACAAAAATTGTGTAAATGCCCTAGATTTAATAAAAATTTCATCATCTATAAATGTTTGGGAGGCTTGAGCAATAATATGATCAATTTCCTTACCTTTGTAATTAGCAACAGTGAGGTCAAAGGAGGACATAGGAGGCTCCTGAGCCACTCCTCTTTCCAAGTTAGCATTAGTAACAACTATATCTCCTTTCCCACCCATTTGTCTTAATTGATCTCTTACAGATGCTTCATCTTCTATTTAGAGTGGGGACTGAATTGGTGAATACTCTTCCACATGAGAAGAGGATCCCTATTCTAATTTCTTTCTTTTGGGTGCACTGGTGGCAGATGGACTTTCTGGTCTTGGCCTTCTACGAGGGGGAACATGGTATATATTCTAAATCACAATATATCCTGCCCTCCTTTGCAAGGTATACTAACTTGGAGCAACTATCATTCTACTATTTATTCTTCTCTCCACCTCTACTACTTTATCAAGATATTATATAGAAAAAGTAGCCTTCTTTTCATTCATAGTTTGCATTCTTGCAGCAAAATTATTCATTAATACATGCATTTTGGCTCCCCAATACTTTTTATCTTTCAAAGGATTATAATCAGGGTCAAAAGCATTAATGAATTTTAAGACCTTACTAAAAACTGTTCATTTTTCTTTTCTAACTTCCTGTTCCTGTAATGAAAATATATTTCTAATAACATCTTCAGGGAACTATACATGTTGTATAACAACCATGGCTTTTTTCCTCTCCCTTAGGAGGTCATAGAATCACTCTAGATCAATATATTTTGCATGAGATTCTGCCATGTTATATCTATTATAAAATAAACTAAGTTTTCTTCATCCTTTCCTCATAAAGACAAAATCATGAGCCATAGTTATAATGGGAAAGAATGTGGCTTTACCTTTACCCATTATATCCCTTTCTTCAATTGTTCCAATATACCATAGCATCTCTACAATTCCTATCTTGAGAGGCATGTGAAAAGGTAAAACATGAGGTTTTCCCAAAAAACCATAAACTCTAATCACTGTAGAAACATTGTATGGGATTATATCCTCCTAGTTATGACTAACTAGAAGCCCTTTAGCGTTATCCTTATGTCTGACTAATTCTAGTATAGGCTATGGAAATCTTGGGCTATCCCTATTTAGGAGCAATCTTAGCCTTGATGAAAAATATCTTTCAAATCTGACATAGCTAACATCCTTGGCTTCCCAAGTCATGCCAGCACTCCATAGTTTGACTGGTATCTTCTTACCATCTTTTTCTAACTCTAGCTCCATTCCCTTAGAGAAAAAGGTAACTCCCTTATAGAGACATATGTGCATCAAAATGGAGTACTAGCAAAAAGGTCTGTTTACCTTGCCTTGAGATATTCCCACCAAATCATTATGAATTTCTTTTGCAAGGAAAGTGGAAAAATAAAGAATGGTGCTCATTCCAAACTATAATGTCTGAGCCATAATAAGAACAATAGAGCCTTGGATGTAATCTTTCTCATCCATCCCAAATATTCTGCAAAGAGTTAAATATAGGGCTTGGGCTCTAGGAATAAAATATTTTTTCATCAATGGTTCAAGGGTGCTTAATGTAACTAGAGGTAGCAACCGAATCCTAACAAAATGTTGTCACAATGGCCCTTCTCTCAAATATGTCCTTTGTGCATCGTACCTCACCTAAAATGCATCCATATCAATTTTCTCATGGACTACCTGATTGGGGTTAAGCTTAAAAATTTCACTGATTAGGGCAGGTGAAACCCTAAAGAGATTATCCCGAGATGATTCTTTACAATTCTAGTGATGTCATCATACTTTTTAGCTGTATCAGACAATAGATCACTATCAAAGAAAACCCATGGAACCACTAATTTACCAATATCAAATTCCCAAACATTACTCAAAGGGGCGTCTAGGCTGTGTTCAACAAACCATTTTTCAAACAAGTCTAAGCCTCCTATAGAAACCTATGTATCTCTTACCCAATTGGATTTTTCATAAAAATCCTCACCCACAACCAAACTAGGGATTTTTGGAATAAGATCTCTTCACTTTGCTGTTTCATTTATAGATAAAGGAAACTATTCCAAAAAATCATCATGAATAGCCCTTTTGAGGTAGTCCTTGTGGCCAGAAAATTCTTTTTGGGGATGCATTCTAAAAACTTCTTAGCACAATTGTAAATTTTCAACTTTCTAAGAGTTGCAGACAACTTACCTACTAATTTTTTCTTTCCTTTCATCTGAGAATTTTCTCTATAGATCACTAAATAAGCCTTAAAATCTCGTGCCCTAGCTCCAGAAACCCTTTCTCTCTTGAGAAATTTATGATTATGTGAATTAGTAATGGAAAATTTTGCAAATTATACTATAGTATTAATATCACACAAAAGAGCTCTTAGCACATTTATGTTGTTTAGCCATTAATTTTCATATTGTACTTCAGGTTTGAATTTAATCCATTGATCTTGCAGCATCTAATAGTTTTATTTGAAAGAAGAAAAACCCTTTTAAAATTTTAAAGTCTTGGCCACGTGTCAACTAACGCTTTCGCACTATAGGTAATTTCCTTGCATCTTTTCATTGCGGTGAAGCACTGGTCATTGATCTTACCAAGATTGACGATCACAAAAAATGCAAAATCTTATTAATAAAAAGCAAGCCCATGACATAATCTTTATTTACCTGGCACATACATGTCATTCTTCTCCAATTACTATGATCTGACTCATCTAATCCTTTCAACTTGGTGTGACTCAGTGACTTCATCATAACCTGGTCCCACTATGCCATGCAGCGCATAGGCGCTTGCTCACTTTAACTAAAGTTTAGTCATTTTATCAATGCGGGTAAGCACTATCTATTGATCTCACTTTTGATCAATGGTGTAATAAAATTATGTCCCTTTAGGACCCAATCAATAGGACTAGCCAATAAAAAACTTCCTTTATGCAGTAGCATGTCTTATAATCGCCATTGTAGAAATCTCATTAATGCATTTGAGAAAAGTGGGTCCACGATGTCACCATGTACCATGTGTCCTATTGGCGCTTCCTTGCAATATGCAACTATCATGAATTTTATTATAGTGGATAAGCACTATCCATTGATCTCACCAAGATCAATGGTGCCTCAAAATTGAAAGCAAAGAAACTCTATTAAATGAGCCAACCAATAATGTCATAGGAAATTGGAACGTGCACTGATAAATTCTAACAAACTCTAGAAAAGGACTGACAGATTCTAACAAAATTTGGTCTTTGCAGTGCATTAAGTATCCACTATCAGCAAGGGCTATGTGGTGCATAGGTGCTTTCCCGCTTCAACTAAAAACCTTACTTTTCTTCATTGCAATGATGCGTTAACCATCGATCTCTCCCTAAATAGATTACTACAGTAAAAAAGAAAAGGTTAACAAACATTTAAGAAATGTAACTATGGTTAGAGGTGAGCTTAAAAAGGATTTGTTTCATTAAAAATAATAAAGTAATCTTTTGCAAAAAGAAAACTTAGGGTAACCTTATCCTGCCAAATTTTATTTGAAATTTTTATTTCAAATTTTCAAGGGTTAGGGAAAGGCAAACAAAGGTTTTAGGGTTTTCAATAAATTCTTACCCACGGTCTTGACCTAATTTCAAGATTTTTTAAACACAAATTTAGGGTTTTTCACTACTGGATGCAACAAAAAAAAATGGTGAAAAACTAGGCCAACAATGGCTCTGTCTTGGGACAATGACTAAGAAAAATTCATATGAGGGCTCAGAATCCTTGGGAGAAGTAGACCACAAACTTGACCTTCTTACTTTTGACAACTTTGAGAGAGAAGAAACACATAAAAAAAATACAAGGACTGTATATAGACATAAAGGATACACAAATATACAGAAAACCCTAAAAACTATTGTCATGGAAAAAGTAAGCATTTTAGAAAAAATACCTCTTCAAAAATTGTCCATGAACTGGCAGCTCAAGAATGTTACTAGATAGATCCTTTAGCAAATAAGAATCATCTCCCCATGAATCATCAATTAGATAAGGCCCCAACCATATAGGGTCAAATTTTCCATGTTTCCCCTTATCCTCAATCTTGGCATTTCACATCAGGACTTGATCTTCAGGTTCAAATTTCTTACTCAATGTTCTTCTATCATACAATGTCTTAACTTGTAGTTGCAACTTTTGATTTCTGGCAGATGCTTCTTTTCTGGTTTCAAATAGTCCTACCAATTCATCCATTCTTTCCTACATATCATCAGTGATGTCTTCATCATACATTTGGATGTAATTATACAATCCCATTAAATTGTTCTATGCCATTCTTGCCTAGATCCCATAGACAACATCAAAGGGTGCAACTCCTATAGCATTTTTCATAGTGACCCTGTCAGCCCATATTGCTAACTGCAATTTAGAATCCTAAGCTTTCTTATTATCATCCAGTGTTCTTTTTATTATTTTCAACAAGCTCTTATTTGTGGACTCGTCTTGTCCATTTCCTTGTGGATGATAGGGAGAAGATGTTGATCTTGTCATTTCATATTTGTCACAAAATCTTATGAATTCCTTAGATTTGAAGCACATTGCATTATCTATCACAATCCTCTGAGGGCAACCAAATCTAGAAATGATGTTATTTAGCAAAAAATTGTTGACAACCTTGCTAGATTCATTTCATGTAGGAATTGCCTCCACCCACTTTGTGAAGTAATCAGTTGCAAGCAATATCCATGAATAACTAGTACTAGACTTAGGAGAAATCTCACCTATAAAATCCATTCCCCATTGCTCGAATGGTGCTTGAACTTCCACTAATTTTAATGGTGTGTTTCTTGAAAATTTCAACTTACTTGCAAACATTTGATAGGCATCACACTTCCTAACCATTATCTAGGCATCTTTTAATAAGGAGGGCCACTAGAATCCAGCTCTCATTACCTCCTATGTAGTAGTTTTGGCCATATAATGCCCTTCACAAACTCTAGCATGCATTTCATTCAACACCTCTTTTGATTTCTCTTGGTCAACACACTTTAGTACTACTCCCTCAAAATTTCTCTACCATAAATTGTTCCTAACAATAATATATCTGATGGCTTGTAACTTAGTACTTCTTTTCTCATTTTCAATCAAATGGGAAGGAGCCTCCATGTGTTGTAGATAATATATAACATTAACATACCACTCACAGTGATCCATATCACATAAATCAGATCTTAGGTCATCTGCTACTACATTTATCTGATTAGCATCTAAATTAGACTAAGCCATAAGCTTAGCTAATTCTTGAACTCTTACCAATTTTGTTATCTGTATTTCAATGTTAAATTCTTGAATCCTATTAATCCACCTGCATCTTCTACCTGATACTTCTTGTTGAGAAAATATGTCCTTTACAGCTACACTAGGTACAAATGCAATAATAGTAAAACCTATCAACTAACACCTAAAAGCCTTAACAACCTTCACCAAGGCATATGCTTTCTTCTCATTTATCTCATACTTTAGTTCAGTAGGATGTAGTGATTTACTGAAGAAGGCAATAGGTTTCTCATATCCTTCCTCATTCTTCTACAACAAGACTGCAGCTAAAGTATGGAAATATGCAAAAGAGAATATGTGCATTGGTTTTGTGTAATCTGGAGTCCTAAGGACTGGAGCATTTTTTATGGCAGTTTTAATACATTGAAATACCTATGAAGGTTCACCATCCTAGTTGATAATAGCTCCTTTCTTAAGCATTTTTGAAATAGGTCTACTAATTTCATCAAAGTTTGTGAAAAACCTCCTTAGAAAGTTAACTTTCCCAAAGAAATATTGTATTTCCTTCACATATTTTGGCTTAGGCACCTTATCAATGGCTGTCACTCTCTCAGGATTGATCTTTACACATCCTTTGATACTATGTGTCCCAATAATTTTCCTTTAGTTACCCCAAATGTACATTTCTTTGGGTTTAAGGATACCCCATATTCCAAAGCTTTGATAAAAATTTTCCAAATGGCTTCAATGGTCACCCACTTTCTTGGAATATGTAGTAAGGTTATCTTGGTATACAACCATAAATTTATCAATATACTCATGTAATGCTACATCCATAGCTCTTTGAAAAGTAGCACCCGCGTTAATCAAACCAAATGGAATCCTTACATATACATACGTCCCCCATGGAGTTGTAAAAGATATTTTAAATTTTTCACTCTCCTTCACAAGGACCTAATTATATCTTGAAAACCCGTCCATCATGGACATTAGCTCAGAACTAGTTACCTATTGCAACATAGCTTCCATATTTGGTAGTCCATAATTATCCTTCAAGGATGCAATATTCAAATTTCTAAAGTCTACACATAATCTTATGTCTCGATTCTTCTTTCAAATAGGTACCAAATTTGAAACTGAGGTGGAATTTCTAATTGGCTTAATTATCCCACCATCCCTTAACTTTACTAACTCCTCTTTCATTTTAGGGGATAGAGTGGGATTTACTAGTCTTTGTTTTTGTCTAAAAGGTTTTACATTATGTTTTAGTGGTATGAAATGTTGAAATAAATATTCCCTATAATCCTTAAGGTCATCATATGACCATGCAAAAAAATGTTTGTACTTCCTTAGAAAATCAATTAGTGGTTTTCTAATTTCAACAAGCAAATTTTGGCCAATATAAACTTTCTTGGGAGCCTCAGTAGTACCAAGATTTACTTCTTCTGATTCTTGAGGTTTAGGGTCCCTAGTTCCTAGTTTTACTCTATCTTGATTATCAAAAATATTCTCCAAAACCACTAACCCCTTAGGTACCTTGTTGGTTTTCAACTACATAATCTCTTGGCCAAAAATAGTTTCCTTACCATCAATGGTTTCAATTAAATCACTGCAATCCATTTCTTGACCATGGTATTTGTCCTCACTTAACATGAAGTTTAAAATATCCTTGTCATCTTCAAAAACTTGCCAATTTTCAATATTGTCAGGTATTGAAGGTCTATTTTGAACTTCCATTTGTGAGATTCCAGCAAATGATATTTTGTTAGGCTTGATTGGTACATTTTCTAGTAAATCTACGATTTCATTCTAGCTTCTGTCTCTCCATGAAATACCAAATGCATTAAAAAACTCTATCTGATTCCAAATTGCATTTTTATATTGTTTCAACCTCTCTTTTTTTAAGCATAAGTTTCCTTTATCAGTGAAATGAATAGTTTGCAATCACCTATAATATGCAACTTCTTGCTTCCATGATGGGTGGAAACTTTCAATCCTAACAATAGAGCTTCATACTCTACTATATTGTTGATAAAAGAAAATTTTAGAGTAAATGAATATTTGAGATATTCTTCTGAGGAGAAACAAAAACTACCCCTACCTCTAAACCTTCTTTGGAACTAGCCCCATCAAAGTACATGGTCCACAATACTGGTGAATCCATACAACATTCAACTTCATGCTCAATGACAACAGAAAACTTCTCAACTTCTTGGATAATCAATTATGCTCTAAAAGCATTCACACCAGTATCTAAGAAACAAGTGGATTTCTTGTCAATTTCTTCCCTCAGAATGTGACTGACCCTTGGTTCTCTATCTACATTAACAACCTTATCTCCTATGTGAAATGTTGCATAGGTCAGGTCACATTGTAGGCTACTTCCCATAGCAACACTCCATTTTCTAGAGAGCAACATTCTGTAATGTGAAGGAATATCAACCACAAGAACTAACATGGTCAATTCTACCTCAGGGTATGCATCTAGCTTAAATGGAAAAGCATTGATAGTACCTATGACTAGCACTTCTCTAGCATCCATACCTCTACATCTACCTTTCTTAGTATCTACTTTCAAACCTAAAGCTTCCATAACTTTGAAGGGCATAATGGTATTAGGGGCTCCTGAATCTATCATGCAATTTTTTAGGGTTTTTCCCTATATAATAAGAATGAGAAAGAATGGGTAAATATCTTCTATATATGCTATCGATGAATCATCCCAAAATATTTGAGGAATTTGAGATATGATACCACTATCTTCTACTACCACTGGCATTTGTTGAATGACACTTTGTTCTACAACATTGTTATTATTTCCTATTCCTCCCAACCATGACAAGGCTTTTCTCTTATGTTCTTCAATTCTAAAAAATTCAAATAAAGGAACCTTTATAGTTATTTGGGACAACATAGATATTATATCAATAGGTTTAGATATAGTGGGTTTCACAAGGATACCTAGAGTTGAAACCTTTTAAACAATAGGCACTATTATTTTCTTGACAATATCAGATCCTAATTTCTTTTCTTGGACAATTGCTTTTGCTATCTCATTTGTTTGGAATTGAACCTTCTTCTTGGGTTCACACTTCTTATTCTTGCTATCTTTCATCTTGAGAATACCTGTATCAATCTCCTTATTGCCATCCTTCATCTTATGTATAATATCCTTGATGAATATACAAGAATATTTTCTAGCATCACTTCCAATTGTTTTATTCCTTAGGTTATAGTTACTGTGCACTTGAGAAATCATCACTGCAGTGATTTTGTCAATCTCCTCCTTTGAAGGCATTCTCAAGTTTATATTATCAACATTTGAAAATACATTACATCCCTTGTCTTTATCATAACCTTCATCATCTGAGAACACTTGCTAATGGTGTAAATGATAAGCAACTCTCTGATTTATAATGTTAGTTTCACGTTCTTCTAAATCAGAATCTATAAAATCATCACACATGCTTACCATATTGCAACTTATATCATCACGGTCTTTTTCTTGTTCTTCCTCCTCATGTTGTACATTTTGATTTGAAGTAAATTATTGAGCAACCACACAATAATATGAAGAGTGAGGTGACTAACATATAATGCACCATGGTATATCATCATTCATATTAATAGAACTTCTTTGCAGGAGATTTGGAGTACCATTGTCCTTCACATTTTGGGCTTGGTTAGGGATTGATTTACCATCCTTCCATTGAGTGGTGTAAGGATAGTTCTGCATTTTGGGTTGTCTTTTGAAATTATTGTTGTGCATTGGGGAATTGTCACTAACATAAGGTTTCTATGTGTTAAAAGTTGTGGGATTCATATTTTTCAACATATCCAACACCTGACCTATTATGGCTTCTTCAGGTTTCTTACCTTCAGAAGTTTTATCAACTTCCTTTCTGTTGTTATTTTTGGGATCAAACAACTTTAGATCATCTCTCCTCCCAAGCTTAGCAGATGCCTTCCTATTATTTTCAATATTTATTGTAATCTTATAGGCATACCTCAAATTTTTAGGATCTTTATCCCTTAACTGGTAAGCCATTTTGTTATCAAAAGCATTAAAATATGTTGTAAGACAAACATCCTCATTCAATCTCATAACCTAAAACAACTTGTACATTCCTTTATAGAATCTTACATTGAAATCAAATGTAGATTCATTAAGGTTCTACTTAATATTATTGAAATCATTCAACATAAAACTAGTGTTAGTATTGTCACTATATTTGTCTTTGAACAATTTCTCCACATCACTCCAAGAACTGATGCAACCATTTGGTAATCTTCTAAACCAATCCCTAGCATCTTCTATTAATGAATGCATAAACAATTTCATCACCACATCTTCATGCTCAACTTCAAAATTATTCAACATGTCTATAAAGACTCTCAAGTGTTCCTTTCTAGTAACAACATTATTCCCAAAGAACTTAACAACTTTATCTCTTAGATCAAAAGATATGGGATAAGGGAAATTGGGAATCCCTAGGAAGGATATTTGTTTAAATTTTTCCATATATATAGGCTTCTTTTGAAAACCAGTAGCATTTGATGTGCTTTCTATATTGGCCTAACTTTGAGCAATATTGGCTTGAGATTGTTGTATTTGGATAGTAGGGATTGGAATACTAGTTGTGGATGAAGCAATAGGGGCAGATTGAGACATAGCTTAACTAGATATAACTGGTCCACAAGTAGGCATAGAAGTTGTAGTTTGAGTAGACAAGTTGGCCCAGGAAGCTAAAGCAAAGTTAGACTTAATGAATTGAATCTTTCTCCTAGTTTCTACTACTTGAGCTTCATTCTCAACCTTCTCAAGTTCTTTTTCTAGATCCTCTTTCTCTTTTCTAGCCTTTTCCAGATCAAGGTCTAGTTTAGACATGGGAGGATTTATAGATTTTCTTAATGTAGGCTTGGGGTTCATTTATTTGAATTCCTATAGCTTTTCCCTTTCCTTTATCTGTGGGTTTCATAGTAGGTTCTATAGGATCTTCTTGGATAGGATTGTAAGCCTAGACTTGAGAAATGATAGGTTATTGCCTTTGGCTCATGAGATTTTCTTGTTCTAGAACCTTAGATCTTAAAGTATCTATATCACAAAACACATCAGCATGAAGGACTGATGTCCTTTCTTCCAAATTCTTGTTTTGTTCTTTCAATACAACCATCCTTATAAGTAGATTATCTCTTTCAAAAATGGTGTTTAAGGTGGCTTGCTCTCTTTCTTTCTTTGAATGGACATGCTTTCCCTCCTCTTTTATGACCTATTTCTTCAAAACTTCTATTTTAGAACATACTTCCTTAGGATCTATAGAAGTGGCTTCTAAGTCAGCAGGATCATCTAGATCTATAATATTAGTTTCTAAGCAACTTCTCTAGGATTGAAAGGATCTTTAAATGTATTCTTATATCCTAACCTATGGTTTATTTCTGCTATGAGAACTGGCCTTAGTGATGCATTTCCTACTGGTGACATATTCTTGTCTTGATAGAATTTTTCATCTTGTAATGGGGTACTAAATATTCCTCCTAAGAGTCATGTGGTTTCTAATTTAGAGCTGATTGAGGATGATTCTCTCCCTACCACTGGTTGGTATTGAGAATTAATTGATACACCACCTCTTGGTTTCTAGGTAGGATTTGGATCTGCCCATTTCTTATTTTGGTTCTTCCTACCACCTTGAAGTAAATTAGTATACATTGGTACATTAGGATTGAATTTTGTATAAGCTCTTGCATTTTTCCATTTGTCAGCCATTTGAAATAATTCCTTATTAAATAAGCACTAGCTTCAAAACCTTGACTGAGTCACCACCATCTTCTAAGGGAAAAGACAAATAACTTCTGACTTTAAAGAAAGGATGCAAGATAATATAAAAATATTTGACATATAGAAGAACCAATCACCAAGGACCCAAGACTTCAACTCTTTCTTAATAGACAAGACACTTCAAAAGGATTGTGTACGTCACTATACACTTGTGGCACTAGGGTTGTCTCTCTTTTTTATAAAAAAAATTCTCAACGTTTTTCACTAAAACAAGCCCAACACAACCACAAGTAGTAATGAAATATAATCTGATACACATGTACACAAAAAAATCAAAGAAACTGTAGTACTTTTTGTATATGAGAAATATGTTAGCAAGAAATACTAATCTATTAAGAGAACAATGCATTAACTAGCATAAAAATCATAACATATATGAGAGATAAAGTGAAACCCTCAAATGAGAATATGAGCCATAGAATGGCTCTCCCAATGAGGATGGTCACTTGATTTAGAGATGAGTCTAAGTAAAGGATTGGTATGTATGCTCAAACTTTCTCTATGCTTCAATGGTGGGGATGAGTAAATGGAAAATTGGTAGCTTTGTGAGCTCTCAATTTGGCATTATAAGGGTATGGTTGATGGCTTTTGGTTCTCAAACTGGCATTATAACTTTGGCTTAAGGATTGTGATGAAGTGGGTTGGGAGGGGATTCAATTTATAGGCTAAGGGCTTGAGGGATGGAGAGTTAAGATGAAAGGAGAGATGAAAGATTAAGGAGGGCTAGGATGCACTCAAAGGGGAGCACATGGATTGAGCTTGTTTAGCACCAATCAGGGAGAGACACATGTCACAGGGTGAGTGGATGGAGGAAAGGGGATGGATGAGTGAACAAAGGAGGCTCAAGGGATAATATCTTCATAAAGACCCTTCATAATGGATTGTAAGAGCAATGAATGGACTTGTAAGAGTCTTTATGGCCTTTGTAAGAGCATTCAAAGCTTAGTGGTTGGGATATTTTGGAGGGAGTTAAGATTGTTGACTTTGCTTGGCTTAGGAAAGTCTTAAGCTTACTTAGGGAATGTGACAAGGTTAGGGGGGGGGATTAGGAGTGATTTAGGATTAGATTAGGCTTGTTAGAGATATGCAAGTGGATGGCATTCAATGAGGGTGGGTGAGTTAGTGGCTAAGCTTGGTTAGTATGGGTGGATGGGGTGGATTAGGCTAAAAAAGGGGATTTTAGGATAGTTTAGGGGTTATTAGATTTGAGGGCTTTATTTATCAAATGGATTTATTTAATAAATGAGGATTTTGGAATTAGATAGAAGAATATGATTAATTGATAAATAATAGGTTATTTGATTTATCAATTAGGACTATAGATAATTAATTAAATTAATCAGCTAGGGGATGGCAATGGATTAATTAAATAGGAATTTAGTTAATGATGTCTATAGAGATAACTAAATAGGATTACCAAAGTGGTGTAATCAAATTCAGGTGTCTAAATTTTGCCCCTCTTTGACATAGTGTTGAGACAACACTATTTCAAAGAAATTCTAATGAAGAAGACATGAGGAAGATGTTTTAGCAACAAGGTTGCCCCAGTCTCGGATAAGAAGAGGAGAGACTAGACATAGAGATTCCCCCTCAAGAAGGTGGTGGGGAGAGAAAATGAGGCTCGATGGCTTCATGAAAAATATAAGAATTTGGGATGGGAGGACAAAGAGTGGCTTAAGAGAAGAAGCTAAGTTAGCTCAAACTCTCACTACGGGAGAATGATAAAGGGGAAAATCAGAGGCACAAGAGTAAATAAGCTTAAGACTTTCAGGATTGGGGGGAGGATGAAGGAGCGGAGCACTATAAAAGGAATCTAGGATAGGGAGATGGATGAGGGGATCATAAAGTTGATGCAACAGAATTTCAAAGAGTCAGATTGGCAGAAGATGGGTTTCAGAGATCCTTAGGACTAGGATTATGGATCCCTAAAGCTAAAAGTGAAGATTGATTCAAAGAGATACTGATGCATAAGTTGGGGTAGGAGAGACGGATGTTGGATATGGATGGGGGATAACGGAGATGAAGGGAAACCATTGAAGCTTTTTGAGCGGGGGGATACTTCAAAGAGAAGTACCACCATGTAGTTGAGCACTAGATTTTCTATAGGACTGTTGGTTAATTGCCAAGGTTAGCAAGAACATCAAGGCCTTTTAACCAACTGTCCAGAGGACTAACAAACTGACTCAAAACAAACACACAAGGATTGCCCTAGCATCACACATGAATCTCGAAAGAATTAGAGTGGAACCAACACTGGGTAACCCACAAGCAGAAAAGAAAAACAAACAAAAGACCTGATCAAGACCTTATGCTCAGATTGCCCCATTCGCAACATACCATGATATGGAAGATCATGGAAACCTTGAGGAGGGAACAAAAAAATTTCTTGAAAAAGATACTTCAAGACCCAAAAGGAAAGATTCCAAATTAAAAGAAAGAAAAAATCCAAAAGAGAACTGTTTGCCAATGAGATGGGTGGGATGAGGTACTAAGGACCAAGATCAGACATGAGGAAAGCTATATCCTACAAGGATCTATCAGAGAGCACCTAAGCTGATGGATTTGGATGAGTGATGCATCTGGCAAGCTGAACTAAGAAGGATAACACTTTGGTGATAGGAGATCTAGCTAAAGGATGCATTGGAATAGCTAACCAAGGGTTGTGCAATGTGTGCAAGATGCTGATCAAGGAGGAACTGACACAAAATTTGGATAGATACAATGGTACTAAGCTAAAGAGGATGTACAAGCTAACGGACCAAGATATGTTAAAAATGTACAAGGTTGTTCATGTTTGGGTTTTGTGAGATGGAAATGTTTGTGAAGGGTGGGATATCTGCAATAGTTGATAGGCAGATAGGTAGATGGTTTGCAAAAAGATTAATTGAAAATGGGATTCTTTGTGTGCATGTGATAGGATACAAACTAGGATACAAGCTTTGGTATATAATACAAGCTAGAATATGGTACAAGCTTTGGACAAGATTCGGATATACAAGGTATGTTACAACATTTACAAGGTATAATACAAGCTTTGGTACAAGATTTACAAGGTGAGGTACAAGATTTACAAGCTGTACAGGAGGTATTTACAAGCTTCAATATTTGGTTGGAACATTGAGGGAACAAGCAGGGGTTTTATGAGATGGTGGGTCGATGGATGAGGGATAGGATAGTGATAGCTAATGGATTAGTCTTAGTACACCAGGTGCCTGAATTACCAAGTTTTAACCAAGGTACCTATCCAAGGCACTTGAATTGCCAAGTTTTCACCATTGGATGCTTATTTCTCTTTACTATATTTTTTTTGTATTTTTCAAAAGCTAGGTATACCAAGGATCTTTAAGAATATAACTCTTGAGATGAATGATGTTAGTAGGATCATTCAAGAGTTCTCCTTCTGGTGTAGATATCTGATAGGCTTCGGAGCCAAAGGAGGCAGTGACAACATAAGGACCAAGCCAGGTAGGTTCAAACTTGCCTTTCTTTTCTCGATCTGCTTGGACTTTCATGTTTTCCTTGAGGACCATGTCGCCCGGCTGGAAGTGTCGTGGAAGCACCTTCTTGTTGAAATTCCTTTTGAGATGAGTTTGATAGACTATGAGATGATCATAAGCTTGTTGTCGCTTCTCGTCTAAGAGATCTAGTTGGGTGAGCTGAGCTACTCTGTATTCTTTATCTGATATTTTCCCTTGCAAAGATAAGCGCAAGGAGGGAAGTTCAACCTCTATAGGTAGTACCGCTTTGGTACCATAGACTAGGGAGTATGGAATTGTTCCTGTGGATGTAAAGAAGGAGGTTCAATAGACTCATAGAGCTAGATTTATTTGTAGGTGCCAATCGCAGCCATAATCATTGACAACTTTCTTTAGGATTTTGAGGAGGGTTTTGTTAGTTGCCTTTTCCTGGCCATTACCTTGTGGGAAATATGGGCTAGAAAAGTGGTGATGGATGTAGAGGGAAGTTCATAATTCTTCCATGTTGAGATTTTCAAAGTTACCTTCATGGTTAGTGAAGATGGTGGATGGGATGCCAAAGCGGCAAACAATGTGGTACAATATGAACTTGGAGACCTGAACTCCTATAGCTGAGACTAGGAGGACTACTTCCATCCATTTAGTGAAATAGTCTGTAGCTATTATTATCCATTTATGTCCATCAAATGAGAGAGGTTTGATTGTTCCAACTAGATCAAGGCTCCAAAAAGTGAAAGGCCAAGGTGGTGCAATAGGCTATAGATCCTGTGCTGGAGCGTGCACAAGATTTGCATGTTGCTAACATGGGAGACACTTTCTGACAAAGTCATAGGAGTCTTCTTCAATGGTAGGCCAATAGTAACCTACTCTAAGGATTTTTCATGCTAGGACAATACCACTTGTGTGGGCACTGCAAAGTCTAGAGTGTACTTCTTTTAATGCCATCACGGCATCATTTTCATCTAAACATCGAGAGAGAGTATCATGATAACCTTAACGATATAGGGTATTCGCTATGATAACATAACAAGATGATTTTTGGATGAGGTTTTGGTGTTGGCTACATGTGAGGTGAGGGGATATGATACCATCATTAAGGTAAGCATGAATCTCATGGTACTAAGGGGATTGGGGACCAACCAAGATACAAACATGGTTTGAATCCTCATTTTCATAGGCGGGTGTGAGGAGCTGCTCGACTAAAAACTCTTACTGTGTAGCTACTTAGGGAATTTCCAAGAGTGAGCTGATAGTAGCCATAGCATCTACTGCTTTGTTTGTCATTCAAGGTACTTGTGTAAATTGAAGCTTTGTAAAATACTCGGTTAGCTGATCAACTAGCTCTTTGTAGGGTAATAGGTTTTCATCTTTGGTATAATCTGATACACATGTACACAACAAAACCAAAGAAACTATATTACTTTTTGTATAGGAGAAATATATTAGCAAGAAATACTAATCTATTAAGAGAACAAAGCATTAACTAGCATAAAAATCATAACATATATGAGAGACAAAGTGAAACCCTCAAATGAGAATATGAGCCATAGAATGGCTCTCCCAATGAGGATGGTCACTTGATTTAGAGATGAGTCTAAGTAAATGATTGGTATTTATGCTCAAACTTTCTCTATGCTTCAATGGTGGGGATGAGTAAATGGAAAATTGGTAGCTTTGTGAGCTCTCAATTTGGCATTATAAGGGTATGGTGGATGGCTTTTGGTTCTCAAACTAGCATTATAACTTTGGCTTAGAGGTTGTGATGAAATGGCTTGGGAGGGGATTCAATTTATAGGCTAAGGGCTTGAGGTATGGAGGGTTAAGATGCAAGGAGAGAAGAAATATTAAGGAGGGCTAGGATGCACTCAAAGGGGAGCACATGGATTGTGCTTGTTTAGCACCAATCAGGGAGTGACACATGTCACAGGGTGAGTGGATGGAGGCAAGGGGATGGATGAGTCAACAAAGGAGGCTAAAGGGATAATATCTTCATAAAGACCCTTCATAATGGCTTGTAATAGCAATGAATGGGCTTGTAAGAGTCTTTATGGCCTTTGTAAGAGCATTCAAAGCTTAGTGGTTGGGATATTTTGGAGGGAGTTGAGATTGTTGACTTTGCTTGGCTTAGGAAAGTCTTAAGCTTACTTAGCGAATGTGACAAGGTTGGGGGGGGATTAGGAGTGATTTAGGATTAGATTAGGCTTGTTAGAGATATGCAAGTGGATGGCATTCAATGAGGGTGGGTGAGTTAGTGGCTAAGCTTGGTTAGTATGGGTGGATGGGGTGGATTAGACTAAAAAAGGGGGTTTTAGGATAGTTTAGGGGTTATTGGATTTGAGGGCTTTATTTATCAAATAGATTTATTTAATAAATGAGGATTTTGGAATTAGATAGAAAAATAGGATTAATTGATAAATAATAGGTTATTTGATTTATCAATTAGGACTATAGATACAACACTATTTCAAAAAAGTTTGAATGAACAAGACATGAGGAAGATGTTTTAGCAACAAGGTTGCCCCAGTCTCAGATAAAAAGAGGAGAGACTAGATGTAGAGATTCCCCCTCAAGAAGGCGGCGGGGGGGAGAGAAAATGAGGACTGACAGCTTCTTGAAAAATACAAGAATTCAGGATGGGAGGACGAAGAGTGGCTTAAGAGAAGAGGCTAAGTTAGGTCAAACTCTCACTATGGGAGAATGATAAAGGGGAAAATAAGAGGCACAAGAGTAAATAAGCTTAAGAATTTTAGGATTGGGGGGAGGATGAAGGAGCGGAGTGCTATAAAAGGAATCTAGGATAGGGAGATGGATGAGGGGATTATAAAGCTAATGCAACAAAATTTCAAAGAGTCAGATTGGCGAAAGATGGGTTTTGAAGATCCCTAGGACTATGATTGTGATCCCTAAAGCTAAAAGTGAAGATTGATTCAAAGAGATACTGATGCATAAGCTGGGGTAGGAGAGACGGATGCTAGATATGGATGGGGGATAATGGAGATGAAGGGAAACCATTCAAGGTTTTTGAGCGGGGGGATGCTTCAAAGAGAAGTACCACCATGTAGTTGAGCACTAGATTTTCTATAGGACTATTGGTTAATTGCCAAGGTTAGCAAGAACATCAAGGCCTTTTCACCAATTGTCCAGATGAATGACAAATTGACTCAAAACAAACACGCAAGGATTGCCCCAGCATCACACATGAATCTCGAAAGAATCAGAGTGGAATCGACACTGGGTAACCCACAAGCAGAAAAGAAAAACAAACAAAAGACCTGATCAAGACCTTATGCTCAGATTGCCCCATTCACAGCATACCATGATATGGAAGATCATGGCAACCTTGAGGAGGGAACAAAAAGATTGCTCGAAAAAGATACTTCAAGACCCAAAAGGGAAGATTCCAAATTAAAAGAAAGCAAAAATCCAAAAGAGAATTGTTTGCCAATGAGATGGGTGGGATGAGGTACTAAGGACCAAGATCAGACATGAGGAAAGCTATATCCTACAAGGATCTATCAGAGAGCACCTAAGCTAATGGATCTAGATGAGTGATGCATCTGGCAAGCTGAACTAAGAAGGATAACACTTTGGTGATAGGAGATCTAGCTAAAGGATGCATTGGAATAACTAACCAAGGGTTGTGCGATGTGTGCAGGATCCTGATCAAGGAGGAACTAACACAAAAGCTAGATAGATATAATGGTAGTAAGCTAAAGAGGATGTACAAGCTAACGAACTAAGATATGTTAAAAATGTACAAGGTTGTTCATGTTTGGGTTCTGTGAGATGAAAATGTTTGTGAAGGGTGGGATGCCTGCAATAGGTGATAGGCGGATAGGTAGATGGTTTGCAAAAAGCTTAAGTGAAAATGGGATTCTTTGTGTGCATGTGATAGGATACAAACTAGGATACAAGCTTTGGTATATAATACAAGCTAGAATATGGTACAAGCTTTGGACAAGATTCAGATATACAAGGTATGGTACAAGATTTACAAGGTATAATACAAGCTTTGGTACAAGATTTACAAGCTAAGGTACAAGATTTACAAGCTGTACAGGAGGTATTTACAAGCTTGAATATTTGGTTGGAACACCAAGGGAACAAGCAGGTGTTTTATGAGATGGTGGGTTGATGGATGAGGGATAGGATAGTGATAGATAATGGATTAGTCTTAGTACACTAGGTGCCTGAATTACCAAGTTTTCACCAAAGTATCTATCCAAGGTGCTTGAATTGCCAAGTTTTCACCATTGGATGCTTATTTCTCTTTACTATTTTATTTTTTGTATTTTTCAAAAGTTGGGTATACCAAGGATCTTTAAGCATAGAACTTCTTGAGATGAATGATGTTAGTAGGATCATTCAAGAGTTCTCCTTGTGGTGTAGATAGTTGATAGGCTCTGGAGCCAAAGGAGGCAGTGACAACATAAGGACCAAGCCAGGTAGGTTCAAACTTGCCTTTCTTTTCTCGATCTGCTTGGACTTTCATGTTTTCCTTGAGGACCATGTTGCCCAGTTGGAAGTTTCATGGAAGCATGTTCTTGTTGAAATTCCTTTTGAGACGAGTTTGATAGACTGTGAGATGATTTTAAGCTTGTTGTCACTTCTCGTCTAAGAGATCTAGCTGGGTGAGTTGAGCTACTGTGTATTCTTCATCTAATATTTTCCCTTGCAAAGATACACATAAGGAGGGAAGTTCAACCTCTATAGGTAGTACCACTTCAACACCATAGACTAGGGAGTATGGAGTTGTTCCTGTGGATGTAGGAAAGGAGGTTAAATAGGCCCATAGAGCTGGATTTATTTTTAGGTGCCAATCGCAGCCAGAATCATTGACAACTTTCTTTAGGATTTTGAGGAGGGTTTTGTTAGTTGCGTCTCCTTGGCTGTTACCTTGTGGGAAATACAGGCTAGAAAAGCGGTAATGGATGCGGAGGGAAGTGCATAATTCTTCCATGTTGAGATTTTCAAAGTTACCTCTGTGGTCAGTGAAGATGTAGGATGGGATGTCGAAGCGGAAAACAATGTGGTACAATATGAACTTGGAGACCTGAACTCCTGTACCTGAGACTAGGGGGGCTGCTTCCACCCATTTAGTGAAATAGTTTGTAGCTGTTGTTATCCATTTATGTCTATTAGATAAGAGAGGTGTGATGGTTCCAACTAGATCAAGGCCCCAACAAGTGAAAGGCCAAGGTGGTGCAATAGGCTGTAGATCCTGTGCTGGAGCGTGCACAAGATTTGCATGCTGCTGACATGGGAGACACTTTTTGAAAAAGTCACAAGAGTCTTCTTCAATGGTAGGCCAATAGTAACCTACTCTAAGGATTTTTTGCACTAGGATAATACCACTTGTGTGGGCACCACAAAGTCCAGAGTGTACTTCTTTTAACGCCATTGCGGCCTCATTTTCATCTAAACATCGAGAGCAAGTATCGTGATAACCCTGACGATATTGGGTATTGGCTATGATAACATAACGGGATGATTTTCAGATGAGGTTTTGGTATTGGCTACATGTGAGGTGAGGGGATATATTACCATCATTAAGGTAAACATGAATCTCATGGTACCAAGGGGATTGGGGACCAACCAAGATACAAACACAATTTGAATCCTCATTTGCATAGGTGGGTGTGAGGAGCTACTCAACTAAAAAATCATACTGTGTAGCTGCTTGGGGAATTTCCAAGAGTGAGTTGAGATTAGCCATAGCATCTACTATTTTGTTGTACATTTGAGGTACTCGTGTAAACTGAAGCTTTGCAAAATGCTGGGCTAGTTGATCAACTAGCTCTTTGTAGGGTAATAGCTTTTCATCTTTGGTTTGATATTCATTTAGGACTTTCTTGATGATGAGCTAAGAATCGCCAAAGATTTGTAACTCAATGATGTTCCATTCTACAGCTATCTTTAATCCTGCTACGAGAGCTTCATATTCTGCTATATTGTTGGTGCTAGGGAATTGTAGCTTGAAGGCTTTTGGAATGTAATCTCCCTGATGTGTAACCAACAATATTCCTGCCCTTGATCCATGAGATGTGTATGAGCCATCAAAATAAAGTTTCCATGGGGGTTGTTCTTCAATTAGACAGATATGCTCATCTAGAAATTCTATGATCAAAGGATATGCATCTATTAGAGGTGCATCAGCTAGGTGATCTGCTATAGCTTGCCCTTTGATTGCCTTTTTGTCAACATACTGGATGTCAAATTTGCTAAGGAGCATAACCCATTTGGCCAAATGGCCTATAAGTGTTGTTCTAGAAAGCATATACTTGAGAGGGTCAATCTTGGAGACTAGTTGGATGGTATGACTTAGCATGTAGTGGTGAAGCTTTTGAGTTGATAAAACAACTTCCAAACAAGCTTTTTCCATAGGAGTATAATTGATTTCATAACCAACTAGGGTTCTATTGATGTAGTAGATGGCTCTTTCTCTGTCGTAGTCATCAAGCTATGCTAGAAGTGCCCCTAGAGCAGTAGGTGTTGCTGATATGTACAAAATTAGGGGACGGCGAAAAACTAGTGGAACCAAGATAGGGGGATTGATGAGATACTGCTTGAGCTGATAGAAGCTGTGCTAACATAAAGGATCCCACTTGAAGTTTTAATCCTTCTTTAGTAAATGTGTAAATGGTGTACACTTATCTGCAAGCTGGGAGATGAAGTGCCGAATGGATTGAAGCTTTCCCTGAAGAGAGTGAAGTTGTCACAATGTCTAGGGAGGAGGCATGTCTAAGATAGCCTTGACCTTCTTGGGGTCAATCTCTATACCTCGTTTAGAAACTATAAAGCCTAGAAGCTTGCTAGATGTGACCCCAAAGAAACACTTCTTGGGATTCAACATGAGATGATATTTGGCTAACCTATCAAAGACTTTCTCCAAGTCAGAAAGATGATCCATGAAGGTATGAGATTTGACCAAGATATCATCCACATAATCCTCCAAAATGCTATGGATAAGATCATGAAAGATGGCTATCATAGCTCTTTGATAGGTAGCCCCAACATTATTTAGGCCAAAATACATCATGTTGTAGCAAAAGGTTCCCCGGGGGGTAGTGAATGTTGCCTTATGCTGATCCTCTTCTGCAATCTTGATTTGATTATACCAAAAAAATCCATCCATGAGGGACAAAATTTCATGTCCAGCTGTAAGATCTACAATCATATCTATGTTGGGCAAGGGAAAATCATCCTTTGGACAAGCTTTGTTAAGATCTCTAAAATCAGTACAAATTCTGATGTCACTGGAAGGCTTAGTGATAGGGACCATGTTGGAGATCCACTCTAAGTAGTTGATAGGTTAGATAACCTTAGCAGCTAACATTCTTTCTAATTCAGCTTTGGCCAATAATGCCACCTTGGGGTGCATTTTTCTAAGCTTTTGGCTGACGGGCTTGATCTTTGGATCGATTGCAAGATGATGAACTACAAGCTTTGGATCCAGCCCTAGCATGTCCTAATATGACCATGTAAATCGGCCAATATTCTCTCTTAAGACCTCAAAGAAGAGGTTAGCTTGGTCTTGTGATAGGGATGCAAAAATGTGAACAAGTCTGGGGATCTCTAAAGAACCAATGTTGACTTCTCTAGTATCCTCAATTAGAATAGAAGACACCTCTAGTCGATTATCTTGAGGAGGCAATGCTAAATCCTCATGTTCTACTTGTGGCTCTAGATGTTCTTGTTGATGGATTCTCTTCACTGCCTTAGCTAATCTCGAATTCACTTTAGTTCTAGTTTTGGGTGTATTAGAACTAGGTTGGGGATTTTCTCCAAAATACCCCTTGGGATCCAACTTATAGATATAGGTAGAATCTAGCTTTGTTTTCTTGTGAGGTGTTTCAGCTCCCATGAATCTTAGAAGTGCTTCCTCTAATTTGAACTCATCAATGTGTATGACACTTGGTTGGTCCCAATCAATGTAATGCCCCTCCAAGGGATCCAAAGAATTAACCTAGAATTTCACTAAGTTTGGTAACATTTTTTTTTTTTTTTTAATACATGAAAGTAAATACGATACATAACTTATTCACAATAATGGAAGCAATAGCAATGTCCATCTAAAAGTAAACATAACATACATAACCAATTTCATTCTTTAAGAATCCCTTAACGTTGAGTTACATCTAAATTAACTAACATACATGAGTCCATCTAGTACAACATCCACATGAAATAATAATGATAAGTCTAATGTTCATACATTACATTTCCAAATGCTCAATCATCCACTGTACATGTCACAAGGTATGAAGGCTTAAAAGAATATACATATGTGAAATAAGGTACATCATCCTATTCTAATCCATGATACATCAAAGACAATCACATGATACACATGATACATCATCATAGAATACATATACATCCATCATAAAGATCAAACAAAATAAACTAAGTGCACAGTTCCTCCCAACCGTTAATAGCATCATTAGACCATCGTGGGCCCTAGCCATCCCTCCATGCATAACATCCCAAATCACTGAAGAGATCATCGGTATTAACATAGTAGGAATGTCACTCCTAACATATACAACATCATATGTAGAAAGTAATCTAACATGCAAATATAAGCATAAGATAACATCATCTAACATATGCTAATCATCAATGAAAGGATACATATCCACCATCACGAAGGATGCATCAGCCATGATGTCTTAATGAATCTCAAATGATAAGAGTGGAAAATAAACTACCACCCGACCGCGTGGTACCTAAGTGGTCCACTCCCACCATGTTGAGGAGATAATTCTCAAGTCCCAAATAGGCTATCCATAACACAAAGCACAAATCTCTATAGTCCAGGAATCCTAAAAGTAAACTAACTCAAGGGTTCCAATCACGAAACTGACATCTACTTCCCAGAGGCACACAATGACATGTAGGAACCTACTATGCAAGCGAGAAAGTGTCATCGCAATTATCACGTACAAGTTACCCTAGCAGTTAGCTAAACTCCATAGGTCCATACTGATTTCATGCGACCACTAGTATCCTTTCATACTGACGAGGCATACTACAAAATGCAAGGTCACAACCATGCGTTCTCACTACTCCCATCCTAGCCTATACAAGCACTCAAGGCATGGGCAAGAACCAAAACTCTTATCTTTTTAGGTTCATTTAGTTAGTATTAGGTGTGAATGTTATCACTTATTAATCCAACTTACAATGAGTTACCCTAGCAGCCTCTTAGGGCCCTGGCCCCCATTGCAAGCCACTTCCTGACACTACATGTAGATATCCTACCCTAATGCTCATGGACTCATAAATCTCAAAATTACAAAAGATAATCCATAATAAAATCATCAAATATGCATAAAAGCATCAAATCCCCATGAGCAAATATCCATAGAAAATCATGAACACAACAACTCTCTATTGGCAACTAAAGTATCACTAATAATCAAAAGTATCCAATGGTTCTCAATAACCAAAATATATCTCAAACACACTGATCGAAGACTCCAAAAATGGTTGAGTCCAAGCATGTCAACATGACATCATAAATCACATTTCAGTCCCATCACAGTGACTACAAAATAACCAAGGATAACTGATCGATGACCAAAAATAATGGTTAAGTCAAGTGTCTCATACATAAGAATCTCAACTATAACAATCAGTAATCTCATCCAATACATAGAGAATTCCATCACATAACCATGGTTGGGTTTATAAAGATCAAGATTAAAACGTCATCATAACATCACAATCACATAACCCCCAAGCCTCTGGTAGATGTCCTATACTGGTCAACACTAGTCAACCCAAAACCCAAAATAGTAGCATAAAGAATACACAACATAAACACATGTTTTGGTTTTGCTAAGTTTTTGAATTTTAAAAGTCTCAATTTACGTTTTCCCAAATTTAGAGAAAGAATTTGAAGGAACATTTTGTACATTTTTCCATGTATTGTTTTTGGATGGATAAAAAGTTTTCCTTTATAAGTCTAAAATCCAATTTCCAATTATAATATTTTGTTGAAATCGTTCCCCACCAATATTTTAATTAAATTTCATATACTTTATATATTTTATAATTTATAACTATTAATTAAATCTTAATAGTTAAATTATAAAATTATAAAATTATAAAATTATTCATCATTATAAAAGATGAATTCTTAAATCTTTTATCAAATAATTTTAAATATTTTAATAACATATTTACGTATTACATATATATATATATATATATATATATATATATATATATATATATATATATATATATATATATATATATATATATATATATATATATATATTTATATGTACATATATATATATGTACATATATATGTATATATATATTTATATATATATATATACATATATATGTACATATATATATATATACATATATAAATATAAATATATAAATATACATATATATATATATATGTACATATATATATATGTACATATATATATATATGTACATATATATATATGTACATATATATATATGTACATATATATATATGTACATATATATATATGTACATATATATATATATATATATATATATATAATATATATATATATATATATAAATATTTATTATTTCATAAAATAAAATTTGATTCATACCATATGAAAATTTATAACAATGAAATTTCGATTTCAAGGAATTTGTATAAATGTTTTTTCTTTTTTCATATAACATAACATTTTAACATAAATGTTTTCTTTTAAAAAATGCATATTAAAATTTCCCCCCACCTTACTGTGGTACGCAGTACCTGCAGTCACAGGCACTACGCCGACAGCGGGTATGTAGTACCCCTGTCATCGCAGACCTGTGACGGCAGGCCTCTGCCTTCCGCAGCGATGAGGTACGAATCCATGCCAAGGGAGTTATATATATATATATATATATATATTTTTTTTTAAATGTGATTTTCAATAACATTTTTTTATAAAAATGTTCCCATGTGATAACAAATTCATTAATATGAATTTTCTTCTGCGATTTGATATTCGAAATCCTCAATATATATACATATGTATATATATATATATGTATATATATATATGTATGTATATATATATATATATATATGTATATATATATATATATATTAATATTTTCATATATGTATATACAAATTTTATGTCACAAATAATGCATATATATATATATATATATATATATATATATATATATATATATATATATATATATATATATATATATATATATATATATATATATATATGCAAATTTAAAGATATAAACATATATATTCACAATATATATGAATTCTAATTTTCAGAGTTTTCCTATAAACTTTTAAATCTCAAATTTATTCAATAAATAATCTAATGGTTTGGCTACCATTTAAACCCTAGCCCCATTTTCCTTTTAGATCTATGCATATAAAATTCTCAAATAATTTAATTGCCCATATTGAGAATGCATACAATAAAAATATGAAATTCCTCAGAAGACATATGGAAGATACAAAGAAGACAGGGAATACATGATGCGAAAATAGCATAAGTAAAATTACAAGAATCTACCTAGATTCTGATGCTAATTCGCTCTTCCTCAGAAAACCCGTAGAGCAAGCTCCCTTCTTTAGAACTCTCGAATCCTCCAATGCTCCAATTGCACTCCAAATGCTCTCCATAAGCTTCTACGAATGCCTGAATATAAAGAGCTCTCAAGAAACCTTTGGAATGCTTCTTGAAACTGCTGAAAGGTGTCACCAACTAAGCATGGGTCTTTTCCAACCTTTTGATGAGTCATAAAATTGTAGACACCTTGTGCTTAATTGATGCACTAACCCCCGTGTTGTTGACACATGTTAATTCCCATGCAAGCTTATAACTCCAATTTACTTTTTAAATAATTTCTATTTAAATTTTATAACTTTCATTTTAATTTTTATAACTTTTATTATTATTATTTTATTTATTACTTTATTATTATTTTATAATTATTATTAATTTTAATTTCTAGTTTTTTTTTATTTAATTCCTTTCCTCAATAATTCACATTTAATTAATTACAATCAAAATATCAAAGATCATGATATTTTATTAATTTTCTCAAATAAATAATTTATTAATTAAATCTATTTGTTAAGACTTAATTAATGGAAAATTCACCATAGACCTCCAAGATAAAATATGAAAACCCATCATAGAACAAATCATACAAAATAAATCTAAAGGGTTAAAAATTGTGAAATATGTCATCCGACACATTCGGTGGGTATTCAACTTTGATATTTGTCCTAACTCACTAGGACAAATGGTTTATAGGTTTTGGGAAATTGAACTTGAGAATTTATCTCCCTTCTCTTATCATTGAGATAGTATAATAGGGTACACTCATCTTGGCAATTCAAGGAAGTCGATATCTGGTACATGCAACCTGCAGAAAAACCATGCATGTACATACAATATATATAATGCTAAGCTAAATAGACAATGGTAGGAAGTGGTGCATCATGTAGATCCCGACTAAGCAGGTGACTACGACTCCCTTACTTAACCACATCAAAAATGCCATACAATAAGAAAACACACACACCATACACATGCAAGTATGGGGTAAGTAACTTTAATAAAACACATGAGATAATAAACCATCTAACTAATCATCATTAATAACTGAAAACAATGTAATGATCATCATACATACATGAAATGTAAATTCTAAATGATCTCATCATATATCAATTGAATCCCTATCATAATATCTGATAGTGTCAAAACAACACCACTAAACCATCAACATAAAACTAGTCCATCAAAGTCTGATAATAATAGCAACAATAAGTCTAGAAAAGATGTGAATGAGGGTAGGCACTACACTTCCTCTAATGTGAACTCATCAATGTGTATGACACTTGGTTGGTCCCAATCTATGAGTTGTGGATGGGTAAGTGGCAGGTTAATGAAATGGATGGATAGTTCTTGGAGAACAGAGTCTCCGAGGAAGATTTGGTCTGGGATATCGTCGTAGGCTCTCTTTTCAACTTTTTCAAGAATTTCTTTGATTTCGACAAGGTCATGATGAATTTTTGAAAAAGTGTGACCATTCTCATTGGTGCCCCCAGTTGTGGGTATGCCAAAGCCAAGACCTGACTTCGATTCCCACTTGTGTGCGTCGATGGGGCACTGCATGCCTCTTTCTTCTGGTCCTAGACCACCACCTTGATAGTTCCATTTGTCAGTGATGAGCTTATGTTCTTGGGGATACTTCCGGCTAAAGTGATCAAGGCATGCTTGATTTCTTAGAGGTGCATCCTTATGTAACCAATTATTGATATCTGGAGTGAGCTCCTCATGAAGAGGGATTTTTTAGGATACAAAGGTTGTTGGGCCAAACTGTTTGTATCGAGGAGGTGGGATCTCCTTAGTTTTGTGATATGTCGATGGTCCATGCGCATGTGGATCAACTGGGAGTGCCCCAACAACAAATGAATCTGACAAACTATACTCTCTACAACCTTTGTTATTGATCTTCACGGTAGATAGGGTGGAGGTGAGGATGGTTTCTAGGTCATTACAAGTGTGGGATGAGCTGGCGATGGCTGTGCTAATATTAATTCAAGGGCAATGGTTTGTATATGAAGCTTCAACCATATTGCAGTAAGCAAAGGGTTCTGGATTGGCATGGATGGTTACCTCAATGCCTTGATGCAAAAATTTGATGCACTGATGGTAAGTGGATGGAATGACTTTCATGGCATGAATCTATGGGCGACTGAGGAGGATGTTAAATGGTAGGTTTAGATCAATAACATGGCAGAGTGTTTCTTGGATGACTAGTCCAACCTTGATTGGTAGCAAAATAGTTCCTTCTATGGTTCTTTCCAAGTTGTCATAAGCTTTGATGGTGATAACCTCACTGATCATATCTGCTTCAATATACCCAACTTGTTTTATGAATTTTAGGGTGAAAATATTCAAGGCTGATCCATTATCTATGATTACTCTTTTTACAACAAAATTCAATACCATGATGGCTATGTGAAGTGGAAGGGTGTGATCTGGCTTGACCACGGGTATGTCGGTGGGTTTGGAAGATAGGGCACATGAGGAGGATAGGTGTCTAACAAGATTATGAAAATTAGTAGCATTGATATCTAAAGGGATATGGGTTTCTATAAGAGCACTGTCAAGGATGTTGTTGTACACAGGACTGGTGCGAAGAAGGTCTAAAATGGAGATTTGGGCTAGCATGTTCCCAAGGCGTTCCAAGATATTGTACTAGCTTTTTGATGGAGTTGATGGTGCTGGTGAAACTAGTGGGCCTACGATGTTAAATCATGCTCTTCAAGTGGTGACTACACACTCATTACTTGGTCCTTGGATATTGATAACATTTACAGAAGGCTCTTTCTTAGATATACAACCTATGAGGCTACCATAGTCTATGTAGGATGAAGTGTGTCATTGTTCTTCCCATGCTGGTTGTTTGGCTGGTGGTTGTTGGTGGTGTTGTTGTTGGCTTGGATAGGTGCTTTCCTAGGATTTTGGTTGTTGTGAGGAGGAAAAGAATTTTGATAGATCTATAAGCCTGCATTGGGAGAGGTTTGGGCACCAATGGTGATTTCTTTCCAAACAATGAGGTCTTGCACATAATATTTTAGTTTCATGCATCTGAGGGTAGTGTGACCTTTTACCCTATGAAATTTGTAGTACTCATTGTCTTTGTACCATGTAGCTTTGGATTAGCTTGGGTCAATTTGCTGGGTAGGAGGAAATTTGATGAGGTTTTCCTTGACTAATTTCTCAAAAATGACATCCAAAGGTTCACAAAGGGGTGTATAATTTCTAGGTGTAGGTTGGAATCTCGGCTTTTGTCCTGCAACTATATTGATGGCATTAGCTTGATTGCTAGACCCTTGGAAGTTGGGTCTTGGATTGTGGTTTTGATAGCTTTGGTTATTTTGCTATTGGTAGTTGATAGCTTGTTGATTATTTGGTTGATATGGTGGGTTGGACTGGTTTTGAGAAGGACTAACAATATTCACATGTCTGGTGTCAGTGACGCCATCTATTGCAACATGCTTGTTTTTGTTCTAATACCTAGACTTGTCATTGGAATGTGATATATTTTGGTTGGCTTCCTTGTAAATCTTGACCACACCATCTTTAATGAGTCCTTGCTCAAGGATCATTCCTTTCTCTTTGATATCTTTGTAGGTCTGCAAATAGTTCATGGTCATGTGGTGAGCCAAGCTAGGATGGGCATTATCAATAAACATTTTCACCAAATGGCACTCTAGCAAGGTGCAAGATATGCGTGTGGTAAGGGTTTGCCATCTTTGCAGATATTCGAGAAGGCTTTCTCCACCTTTTTTCTTAGTGTGGACAAGATCAACTACTGACATCTCTGTTTCAACAAGATGGGCATATTGGGCTACAAATGGCTCAGACAATTCAAAAAATTTCTAATTGTGCCATAGGGGATTCTATAAAACCATTCAAGAGCTGGTTTGGCCAAGCTTTTGGGAAAGAGACACAAGAGGAAGATGTCATCATATGCCACTTCTTGGTAGTGCATGTAAAATTCTTTGATATGTGTGATAGGGTCTCCTTTTCCTCTGAATTTGTCAAACTTGGGTGTCTCAAAATGCTTGGGAAATGCTGTCATGGTAATGGCTCTATCAAATGGGTAAGGACACACATTCTCAAACTTGAAAGTTTTTGGATCATTTCCCTCTTGGATGTTCTTCAAAGCTATTTTCATGGCTTCCCATTCTGAATTAATGGGTGATGGCTGGGGTGCCCCCAATGTAGGAGTGCCCTAAGGTAGGTATGTGCTAGATGGGGCAATGGAATATGGATGGCTTTGAGGTATGGGCTAGTAGGGATTGTACATGGCTTGGGCAACTGAATGGTGGATGATGGGTTGCTGAGGTGGAGGTGGCACATATTGTTGTATGTGTTGCGAGGCTTACTGCTGATATTAGATTTGAGGTTGGGATTGAGGAACATAAGCTGGCTATGGGATAAATGGATTGCTTTGTGGAGGTAAGGTATAAGATGGTTGTGAAGCTTGGGGAAAGGATTGGGGAGCTTGTGGAACTTGGCTTTGGATTTGAGGAGTTTGTCCAATATATGTGGGTTGTGCCCCCATTTGGGAAGGTGTCTGCATGGCAAAAGAGGCCAAGTAATTGGTGGTTGGTGATGGTGGATTTCCTCCTAGAAGTGGCATAGAAAACTAGTTGGTAATAGGAGGTAATGGATTAGTTGGTGGTAGAGGTGGTGGGAATTGAAAGCTTGGAAATGGAACTGATGGGGTTTGCTAGCTTGGTGGCTAGATTTGAAAGCTTGGTAGAGGGGTGGTAGGAGCTTGGGTCACTTGAGAGCTTGGTAGAACATTGGTAGTAGCTTGTGGGGTTTGATAGATTTTTGAAGTGAGGGTAGTAGCTTGTGGATTTGTGGCTGATGGCACTGAGCTCCAAGGACCTAGTGGAAATGATGGAATTGTGTTCTAAGCTGAGGTAAACAAGTTGGGGGTGATGAAGGGTTGATTACTTGGCCCCATGGGTGGTATCCCTGTTGTATATTACTGAGGTTGGCCAAAGATACTAGCACTGATTTGTGAGATGGGTGGATTTGGAAGGCTGGGTTAGAGAGCAGCAACAACAATAGTGAAGGGAGTGAATGATGAGGTGTTTTGGGCAAAGGGAGTTTGGGATGGAGTGGTATGGACCAATGGTGGAGTGGTGGTGGTTGGATTGGCTTGTGGAAGGGAGATTTCAACTTGAGTGGAGGCTGGTATGTTTGGGTCTGTTGGATCATATGGGGTGGGTTGAGGCTCTTATTTTGGCACATATTGAGGATAATTCGAATCATAAGAGCCTATGGGTGGTGGGAGTTGTCCAAATAATAGGTGAGATGGCTCTGATAGGGGAGGAGGTCTTCCAAATTCGAAGGCTTCAATGTTGTCCCTTCGAAAGTTAGCCATGATTGTTTATTTGTTCTTGTCTATAATGGCATTCACCAATACTGCATTTCCTGGTTGGTTCATGAAATCTTCAATGTCAGTAGGTGATGGTATAGCATTCTCTGGGCTGAAGGATGGTTGAGTGCTCAAGGGGAGTGATGCTGTTGGATCCAAATGATAGGGCTCCATTGTTTCCTTCTTCTTCTTGCCTAAGCGAGTGACAGGTGGCATGAAAATGTAGAATGTTTCCTAGGAATGAGATGCAACAATGCTGATGGATGCAAAAGAGGAAGGTTTTTCTATGCAAATGATTTCCTAGGTTGAGGCAAAGCTATATGAAAAAACCTAAGGAGGATTGGGTTGAGGATTCTAACTTCAAAGATATGTTTCCAAATTATGAAAGGTCTGCTTTCCTATGTGCAAGCTTGGTGGTGATTGTGTCAACTTAAGGATAGACTGATGATCCTTTAGGAAGAACATGAGATTGACCACTTGTGGATCCCAACCTTTAGCTCAAGGTGATGAGGGATAAAAAGTGACAAAGCTAGATTACCCTAGATAAAGCTCTATCAAAGGGATAACCTTGGTGACGCTGGTGGATTTGGAAGATGTTAGGAATGGAAAACTTTTGGCAAGGTGACAACAATTTTGAAGGCTTGGATGTGAAGCTTTTTTGGATTTTTGACTAGATGCTTTGGTTCTAAATGAGATGGATGAGCTAAAATTCTTAAGGGGATGACTAAGGATGGCTGGCTTAGCTACAAGGATGACTCTAAAGTGAAGCTTATGCAAGAAGATGTGGAGAAACAAGGGGGTCTAATCATAGAAATCATGCCTAGTTGGTAAGGCATAAGTAGAGTTAACTCTTGGATGTTGGTTGAGTTGGATGGTGCGATATAACTAGGCATCTTTAAGGGCTTTGTCGATAGCTTTGTCTTCTACTTTGTGGAGTTTGGCAATTCGAGGGTGTGGTGTTAGTTTCTTTCTCTTGGCTGAAAGTTCTTGGTATGCCAGAGATGGCTTGAGTTTGACTTTGTGAAACTTCTGTTTGGGTTTGGGTTGCTCTGACATCAATTCCTAAATCTGCTTAGCTTTGAGAGATCTTGGTTGTTTTTCTTCAACTCATTCAACTTCTGAAATAGGCAGTGACTATGGTAAGTGTGCCCTAAGCTAGGATTGACCAAGTTTGGCAAACATTCATTCAACAAATAACAAATCAAGCAATAGATAGGAACAACCAGATAGAAGTTTTTGATTCTTAGAATGTGATAGTTGCACCGAGGAGTGTGTATGTTTTACAAATGTTTCAATCAATCAATTCAAACACATTAACATCCTAGATGGTTGTCTACAAGGCTGATAGTTGTTTTAGCTAGGGAGTCATAGTTTGATTGACCACTTAAGAGCATAGTTTGGTTGACCATGATCCTGCACCTACCCTAATTTCATTTTGAAACTAATTGTATAAAGTTGAGCCAGACTTAGAATGACTTGAGACAAAACATCTAAATCCTTTCAAATTGATCCATTTGCATTAATCGACAGAGAAAATATATCATAAAGTACTCACATCGAGACATTTGACCGAACAAACTTAAAAGGAAGACTTAACATAAGATAGAAATAATACTATAACTATTCAGACCCTTTCTCTAGCCCTAGAATCTCACTTATATAGTGTGAGATGCAACAAACTTTAGGCATAGAGAACTGAAAGTTGTCCATTAAGACAAAAGATATTTACATTTTGCTATCACAAAAAGAAAAAATTGTGTGTAATAGAAAAAACTTTACATCAAAATATTCTTTAGGTGGGCCACTTTTTTGTTACCTTCCTAAAACTATAAAATCCATGATTTATTCTTTGATTACTCTGACTCCTTAGAGTATGTGGCCATCAAACTTGCTAATGATGTGTCTTTTTCTGGTATCTGCAAATTAACCTTAACCTGGGGGTTTGCACTGTCTTCATCATGAATTGTTAAGGTAACAATTAATTCTATGTCGTCATCTACCCCATCATCTTCTGTTACCTATTTTGAAGATATCAATTCTTCTTTCCACTTGTTGAAAATAGTGTCCTCAGGCCAATAAAAATTTAGGATCTCTTGTTGCACGTTTATTACAAAATTTCCAACTTGTTCTATTTCAACAAGATCTTTTCTAATAACATTATAAAATAGTTTCACTTTGACCAGCTCTTCATTGCTCATTGCCCATAATATATGCCCCTTTTTATTTATAACATTACTCATTCTATTTGAAAATATTTCATCTAATTCCTTTCCCCATTATTCCTTTTCTTTTATTCTGTCAACCCTTTTTAAGGGCACTGGGGAAAAGGTCAAACTTCTTTGCTATGTACTTGGAAAAAAAATTGTTATTCTCTTTTGCATAGAAATCCTTTTCTCATCAAAGTACTTCAAATTACTAAGTATATCAAAAATCTTTTTTATTTGATGGCAAGGTAATTTTCTTCATCCTTCTTTATTTCAACCCATATTTCTTGAATTCTTGCCAACTGGTCATAAAATGCTGGCCACTCAATTCTATCTACTAGGCACAAAATTGTTTGCCTAAGTTTTTTGTCATACTAATTATTCAATTCAATTTGCAATTCATATAATTTGTTCTTTTCTTCATCAAACTCTTCTTTAGTATAAAACTCTAGCCTCTATGGGGTATCTGGTAATTCCACAATAAGGGTGGATTTGAATGGCTCATTTGGGGGGTGAGGAGGGTATATAATTCGTGGGCTACTAGATTCCCCAACTTTCCTTTTTCCAAGTTGTTTTTCCATTTGGAATATTTGGTTTTCAAGTAGCTATATTTTGTTTCCTCTCTCCTCATATTCTTTGAGTATTTCTTCAAATTTAGCATTGAGTTCTAAGAACTTACTGATTTCTTTATCAGCTACCATGCTTCCAAAGGACAACACCTCTAGAGCCATTTTTGTTACATCTCCACTATGTACCTCATTAGCTCTGTATACTGTAAGAGTATCAGTATGTTCAATAGTTGAAATTTCTTCCACTCTGGTCTTATTCCTTTTCTCAATAGACTGTATGACCAAAGCTTGATGGTCATTACTAAAGTTTACCCCTCTATGTGCTTGTAGAATTTCCTCTTTAGTCTTATATTGCACATTTTTTTTCTTTTTTGATAAAGTAAAAAATCATAGCATTAGTTATGTCCCACTCAGGAAAAACCAAGACTCCTGACTCTTTAACAAATTGTCTTCTAACCTCGGGTGTTAACTTGGCAAAATCTTGCAAAAATTTATCCTTCAGCTCTCCCTTAATATAAGAATCTAATTTATTTGGTTGTTCTATATTTATTTCTTTACATTTCTCCTCAAAATCATCTATATTCTTTCTCCACAAAAATTGTGCAAAGGCCCTAGATTTAAGAAAATTTTCATTATCTATGAATTTTTTGGAGGCTTGAGAAATAATAGGATCAATTTCCTTACCTCTGTAATGAGAAACAGTGAGGTCAAAATAGGGCATATGAGGCTCTTGAGGCACTCTTTTTTCCAAGTCAGTAGTAGTAACAACTATATCTCCTTCCCCACCCATTTTTCTTAATTTCTCTATTAAAGATGCTTCATCTTCTATTCGGAGTGGGCACTGAGTTGGTGAATACTCTTCCACACAAGAAGAGCATCCCTATTCTAATTTCTTTCTTTTGGGTACATTAGTGGCAGATGGACTTTCTAGTCTTGGCCTTTTGTGAGTGGTAACATGTTGCATACTCTGAATCACAATATATCATGCCCTCCTTTGTAAGGTATACTAGCCTGGAGCAACTATCATTTTGCTATTTATTCTTCTCTCCACCTCTGCTGCTTTATTAGGATATTCGTTAGCAAAAGTAGCCTTCGTCTCATTCATAGTTTTCATTATTAAAGAAAAATTATTCATTAATACATGTATTCTGGCCCCCAATACTTTTTATCTTTCAAAGGATTATAATCAGGGTCAAAATCATTAATGAATTCTAAGACCTTACTAAAAACTATCGATTTTTCTTTTCTAACTTCTTGTTCCTGTAATGAAAATATATTTCTAATAACATCTTCAGGGAAGTATACATGTTGTGTAACAACCTTGGCTTTTTTCCTCTCCCTTAGGAGGTCATAGAGTCCTTCTAGATCAATATATCTTGCATGAGATTCTGCCATGTTATATCTATTCAAAAATAAACTGAGATTTCTCCATCCTTTCCTCAAATAGACAAAATCATGACCCATGGTTACAATAGGAAAGAATGTGCCTTTACCTTTTCCCATTATATCCCTTTCTTTAATTGTTCCATTCTTCCATAGTATCTCTACATTTCCTATCTTCAGAGGCACATTGAAAGGTCAAACATGAGGTTTTCCCAAAAAACCATAAACTCTAATCACTGTAGAAAGATTGTATGGGATTATATCCCCCCAGTTATGACTGAATAGAAGCCCTTTAGCATGGTCCTTATGTCTAAATAATTCTAGGAGAGGTTGTGGAAATCTTTGGCTATCCCCATTCAGGAGAAATCTGAGCCTTGATGCAAAATATCATTCAAATCTGACATAGCTGGCATCCCTGGCTTCCCAAGTCATGTGTGCACTCCATAGTTGGACTGGTAGCTTCTCACCATCCTTTTCTAACTCCAGCTCCATTCCATTAGAGAAAAAGATAACTCCCTTATAGAGACATATGTGCATTAACATGGAGTACCATCAAAAAGGTCTATTTACCTTGCCTTGAGATATTCCCACCAAACCAATATGAATTTCTTCTACAAGGAAAGTGGCAAAATCAAGAATGGTGTTCATTCCAAACTACAATGCTTGAGCCATAATAAGAACAATAGATCCTTGGATTTGATCCTACTCAATTATCCCAAATATTTTGCAAAGAGTGAAATATAGGGCGTGGGCTCTAGGAATAAAATATTTTTTCATCAATGGTTCAGGGGTGCTTAATGTAACTAGATGTAGCAACCCAATCATAACAAAAGGTTGCTACAATGGCCCTTCTCTCAAATATTCCCTTTGCACATCATACCTTACATAAAATTCATCCATATCAATTTTCTCATGGACTGGCTAGTTGGGGTTAAGCTTAAAAATTTCACTGATTAGGGCAGGTGAAACCCTAAAGAGATTATCCCCAACATTATTCTTTACAATTCTAGTGATGTGGTCACACTTTTTCGCCATATCAGACAATATATCACTATCAAAGAAAACCCCAGGAACCACTAATTTAGCAATATCAGATTCCCAAACATTACTCAGAGGGGCGTCTAGGTTGCATTTAGCAAACCATTTTTTAAACAAGTCTAAGCCTCCTACAGAAACCTGTGTGTCTCTTACCCAATTGGCTCTGTCATAAAAACCCTCACCCACAACCAACCTAGGGCTTATTGGAATAAGCTCTCTTCACTTTTTTATTTCATTTCTAGATAAAGGAAACTAATCCAAAAAAATCATCATGAACAACCCTTTTGAGGTAGTCCTTCTGGCCAAAAAATTCTTTTAAGGGAGGCATTCTAAAAACTTCTTAGCAAAATTGTAAATTTTCAACTTTCTAAGAGTTGCAAACAACTTACCTACTGATTGTTGCTTTCCTTTACTCTGAGAATTTTCTTTATAGATCACTGAAAAACTCTTAAAATATCATGCCCTAGCTCCAGAAACCCTTTCGCTATTGAGAAATTTATGATTATGTGATTGCAAATTATACTTTAGTATTAATATCACATGAAAGAGCTTTGAGAACATTTATGTTGGTTAGCTATTAATTTTCATATTATGCTTCAAATTTGAATTTCATCCATCGATCTTGTAGCATATGATGGTTTTATTTGAAAGAAGAAAAACTCTTTTAAAGTTTTGAAGTCTTTGCCACATGTCAAATGGGTGCTTCCCAACTTTAGGTAATTTCCTTGCATCATTTCATTGTGGTGAAGCACTGGTTGTTGATCTTACTAATATTGATGATCACAGAAAATGCAAACCTTATTAATAAAAAGTGGGCCCATGACATAATCATTTTTGACCTGGCACATACATGTCATTCTTCACCAATTACTATGCTTTGACTCATCTAATCCTTCCAACCTAGCATGACTCAATGACTTCATCATAATTTGGTCCCACTATGCCACACAACGTAACTAAATTTGAATCATTTTATCAATGAGGGTAAGTTCTATTTGTCGATCTCACTTTTGATTGATGGTGTAATAAAATAATGTCCCTTTAGGACCTAGTTAGCAGGACTAGGAAATTAAAAACTTCCTTTATGTGCCAACATGTCTGACAAATGCCATGGTAGAAACCTCATTAATGCATTTGAGAAAAGTGGGTCCACAATGTCACCATGTGCCACACTTCCTACTAGTGCTTCCTCACAATATGTAATTGTCACGAGTGCATTTTCTTATAGCAGGTAAGCGCTATCTGTCGATCTCATTAACTTCAGCAACGCCTCAAAATTGAAAGCAAAGAAACTCTATTAAATGAGCTAGACAATAATGTCATAGGAAATTGGAATGTGCACTAACAGATTCTAATGAACTCTAGAAAAGGATTGAAAAATTCTGACAAACTCTGGTCTTTGTGGTGCATTAAGTATCCACTGTCAGCAAGGGCTATGTGGCACATAGGTGCTTTCCTTCTTCAGCTAAAAACCTTGCTTTTCTTTATTGTGGTGATGCACTAATCATTGATCTTGGAGAGATCAACAATCAACCAAAATAGATTACCACAGTAAAAAAAAAAAGGTTAACAAAAATTTAAGAAATGTAATTGTGGTTAGAGGCTATCTTAAAAAGGACTTGTTTCATGAAAATAATAAAGTAATCTTTTGCGAAATTAAAACTTAGGGTAACCTTATCCCAAAAAATCTTATTTGAAAAATAATTTTTTCAAATTTTAAAGGGTTAGGGAAAGACAAAGAAAGGTTTGAGGGTTTTCAATAAATTCTTACCCAAGGTCTTGACCTAATTTCAAGATTTTTTAAACACAAATTTAGGGTTTTTCACTACTAGATGCAACAACAAAAAATGGTGAGAAACCAGGCCAACACTTCTGACACCTCCTTGGTGGATACTTGTTGTGGCTCTTCCCCTTGTACCTATTCTTCTTGATTATTTAGTGAAAGAGGAGTAGCCAATCCCTTATCTACACAAAATGTGACTTGCACTAGGGATGATGGTGCTATCTCAGGTCCTTGTCATTCGGGTGGCATCTAACTCCAACCCTCCTATTGAAGTTGATTAGTTGGAGTGTCTCTAATCTTATTCCCAACCAACTCAGTACCCATGGGCATAAAGTCAAAATCTAACATCTAAAATAAAGCAGTGCCCATCACATCCTTCTCATCTATCCACTGTTGCATTTCATCTTCTGATGTAGTGGTCTGCATGGAACTTCACCTCTGTTCCTCCTCTATGGCTCTAGCTAGCTAAGTTCTCCTATTCAAAGGTAGATTTTCCTCTTCCTCCTCATCATACTCTTCTCCTTCTTCTTCCTTTGGGATAGACTTGGGGACTGATGGAAAAGGAATCACTTTCTTGATAACCCTTTATCTTTTCTTGACTGGAGTCTTGATCTTTGATCTCTTCTTAGGCACATAAGGGTTTACTTGTATATATTTTTGAGGTATTTTTTGAATTTCTAATTCATCTCCTCCATTCCCTTCTTCAACACGATTGAATTAACAAGTTGGTGCATCGTTTCTTGCCTTACTGGTGACTGAGCTGTAAACGTAGGGATAGTGACCTTTTTTCCTCTACCTTTAGCTGGACAAGCTTGTGCATGGAAGATTACTATGTAAGGAATTGGATTAAGTTTGAATGGTTTCTTGATCCAATCCTACATTAATTTAATAACATGTCTCATCCTATGATTGATGTCAGAATTTTCTTATCTATCTATCTTAGCATTCATAATAGGTCAGTCACTAATCTTATCTTTGTTAAATAATGGATCAAGTAATTCCTCCAAGTCTTGGTGCACAATCTTTAATGGAACTTTCATCTTCAAGGCCTTATCTACCAGATACAAAGTCATCCTACAATAATCCCTAATGTGGACATCATAGTCATTTGTCACATTTATCTAGTGGTCTTCAATGGCTTCTTCATGGTTGAATGCTTTGCCTGCCAAGTATTGTACTCTCCCAATATTATCAAAATATGGTCAAGGAGAATTATACTCTTCCAAAGGATATTGATCCCATTCACATTCAAACAAAGGGATATATTTCTTTTGATCTACCCTAAAAGGTCCTATAGTCAAAGGCCATGTCCAGCATATCTTGTGTTGTTTTTCAACTCTGTCATATGTCAACAAGAGTTGTTAGGAGATCTCCAAGACAATTAGTTTGTCACTGGGATATCTAGGGAGCTTCTTTGGGTTGAGAGTGGTACCTATTGCCCTCAAATATGTGAATATATGGAATTAGATGTAATAATCTTTGACTAGCAAAATTTGTATAGCTACTTCCTCTATAATCCTCTTCACATAATCCTCTTCTATGAATTGGATTATTGCAAAGATGGAAGCATCATTTATAATTCTGTATTCATTGCTTTGTTTTGAAAGCCTCTTTTTGACCAGCTGAGGATATAAAATATATGTCGATGCACTTGGATCCTACATATTGCCCATCTTATAAAGCCCTGGATAATCTATTGCTCTAGTAGGTAGCAGGTACACCAAGTACGATGTCATATAAATTTTCCTTTTGTTCTTCACCACTGCCAATTTCTTTCCCAAGTTCTCTCTCACAGTAGAGGCCCAATCAAGTGGCATCTTCATCATCTTATTGATCTCAATGAAATGCATAATGAAAATGTTTAGGTGTCAGGTCTTCTCTATAAGGTATGAAGATTGGATAATCTCAAAAGCTTCATCAATTTGTTCCAAGTACCATCTCTTTGCTGGTTCATAGGTTAGCCGAATGAACTGATCTACCCTTGAGAGATGGAGTACTTTCTTGATGTTCTTAGGTCATAGATCAAGGATGATCTCTCTCATAATACTCTTGACTATCCTCTCCATAGGAACAAAATGTTCTACAAGTGTCATGATTAGTTTCGAAGAATGTACTAACACTGGGTGAGATGTTGCATTCATTAATCCAAAGTGAATCAAAGTAGACACCATAGTAGACCATTTTGTTAGTTTACTATATATCTTCAAGAATTCTCCCAAATTTGTGTGACTCAAATCTATATGCCAAATCACTGAGTTGTCATCTTGGAACCATGATTTAGTGGGAACACCCTAGAACTTGAACACTAATGGTTCTAGTGCTATTTTCTCACCAAGGGAGGATGAGGAAGATGCCATTTTATATACAAAAGAAGTACATCCATTAGTCTAGAATTGGAGAAAAAATGATTAATCATACCCTAATACTAACTTGCACAAAACCCAAAAACCTAGACTGCTTTGAAAAGACCTAAAAAACCTAATTTTACCCTGTAATGTGAAAAATATGGTGCACCTGGCACACTAGGTAGGTGTGCTTGATGCACCCTCTTTTATATTCAAGTATGTGTTTCCTATCAGTGCACCACATGAGGTCTGTTGATGCGCAACTCATGCTTAGGAATGAAGGGTTTTTAAAGACTTTAAGTGTACATAAGTGCACCTAGTTAGGTGTGCTAATGTGCACCTAGTTTTTTCAAACAAAATTGGGTGTGGATCAATGCACTCAGGTAGGTGTGCTGATGTGCACCCAATTTTGGATGGGTCTTTTAACTTCTTTTTGTTTTCATAGGTATAGCAGTGGAAAGGCACACATCGTAAAGTGCAGAGTTGTAGTTTGGGTAGTGTGGAGATCTTAGTGAAGGAAAATGAAGACAAGGATGGTAGGAAAGAGAGAGAGAGAGAGGGTTATATAGACTCCCCCATATTTGTCACTATGTAGTCCATAGTTGCACATTTGCATATTACAAAACTTCATTCCTTCTGCTTTATGCAATTTGGTGCACTAGCGTACCAGTTGAGGTGTGCCAATGCACTTTTCTTTTTGCCAAACAAGCCTATTTCCTAAAAAACTCTATTTTTTCATCAACTAGACTTTTCAGTTAGGATCCGACCGCAAACTAGGACACTAGATAAGACCTCAAAAGGACTTAGAAACCTAGACTAAGGAATCTGTAAAAAAAAACAATTAGGGGTTCCCCATTTCAAATTGAAAATGGGGCATGCATTTTGGAACCACAAGAAAATGTAGTGTTGAGGCTTGAAACAAAGAAATATAACATCTCAGCTAACTGGGCTACCCTGTAAATACAGAAGGCCAAGAGTGAAGAGTGCATCTCATTGTTGAAGATGGCCATCCAAATGAAAGATAATGAAGTAGTGGAGGCAAAGATTATACAAAATGGAGATGAACCCTTATTTGAATGGAAAAATAGTATGCAATTTAAGGCTGAAATTATTTCAGTAGTAGAAGAAGGACTAAAAGAAATAGAGAGAATGGTTAGGGAGGAACATGACAAAAATGATAAATTGCTAAAGGGCCTACACACTGACTCCCAAACTAGTGGACAAGCGAAGGGGATATTAGGAGTTTCTATCATGCAAAAGAATCTCTCTAGTTATCTGAATAATCTAAAAGAGAAATCTATCAATCATCAGAATAGAGTGTCAGATCTCCAATAGCTCAACAGATGTATACATGTGGGAATGGAGGAATCACAAGAATTGTTGAATGCTATCAAAGACTTGACCTAAGAACATTCCAAGTGGCTCCTGATATACACCAACATTCATGTTCACTGACACAAAGCTCTTATTTTGATCATCATCACCACCAAGGCCTATAAGGGGAAGTCAAAAAAGGGGAAGAAGGGGAAGTGACATCTCTCCCGCCCTTCTGTATTTTGATATGCAATTATAACTAATAATTGGCTCTTTTCCATTTGCCATTTTTTAGGAGATGAACTGATTGAATTCCTTTTTGTAGCAGTCATCTCATAATCCTATATGTACCTAATTGAAAGATTAATGAAAGGTCAACTAATTTTTTGTGTGAGATACTTCATGTTGCAGAGACGGGTTGAATGTGTTTTATATCAATTATTTATTGTTCCATTGTTTTAGTTTTAGTTAAAGATATCTCTTTCAGTTGAATTGAGTTAAGGAATAAATAGAGCTTTGTTCTCTTGTTCAATATAGTGAACTGAGGATAATAATAGTATTATCAAAGGTTAAGAAATCCTATCTTGTATTTTTCTTTAAGTTAGACCCTTGCATGTTAGAATCAGAAGTATTTTGTGAAATAGATAATTCATAGATGGAATTCATTACTGTTAGTCATTTAGCTATGATATCTAAACTATTGTAATCACCCATTGTTCAAAAGTTTTGTGCATTCAAAGAGTTAATAAAAGTGAACAATCTGTTTACCAACAAATATCAATGAGGTTTGCACATTGTTAGTAATTTTGTTATCATTATGGTTATGATTAGTGTTTAAAATTATGATTATGGTTAGGTTTAAGGTCTATGCCATGGTTCTAGGGTAAGGATTCTGATTTGGATAAATACTTAGGGTTAGGATTAGGTAATATTTTAGGCTAATGCAATGGTTATCATTATGATTGGGTCTAGAGTTTGGGTTATGATATTGTTTAGGATTAGGGTGTATTCTTTTCAAGAGTTGTAGTGTTAGAGTTAGGGTTACTATAGAAATTTTAATATGATTTAGGTTTTAATGGTTAGGGGAAGGGATTATATCATGGTTGTAATTATGGTTAGGGTTAGGACTTTGATTATGATTAATATTTAGCATTAACGTTAGGATAAGAGTTTAGGTTTACACATTGGTTTTTCTTAACCTTTGATTTATGGTTTAGGTTATGACGTTTCTAAAGATTATTATTTATTGTTTGGATTGATATTAGTCTTATAGTTAGATTGGTGTTATGATTATATATAGGGTTAAAAATATCATAAATAGTATAATGGTTAGAGTTAGGATTTCTTCTTAGATTTAGGGTTAAACTTAGGATCAAGGTTAGATTTAGGAATATGATTACTTTTGTACTTAAAGTTAGCATTAAAAAAGTGATTTAAACACTTATGTCATGATTAGGGTTGGTGTTATGTTGGCATTTTGAATTATATTTAGGATTTCTATTTAATGTTTGTTTATTTATAGTACTGGAACATGAGTATCTTCCTTTTGAGAGGAATTTTAACAAATTATAGACTAAATTATTTCCTTCTTTAGCGTTCAATATCTCTTTGATGCACCTATTGCACCTTAAAGTGTGATTACAAGTTGAATAATAATTCATATCATTAATGAGAGGGCATATTCTTTAAATTTACATGATTAATTTTGGTATTTATGTTGGAATATATGTATGGGAAACAAGATACTAAGAAGGGGGGTGAATTAGGATCTTAGACTTTTGACTTTAAAATCAATCTCATTAACTCATACCCAATTCAACATTAAAACTATAATGATAAAACATAAAATAAGTGCATCACAACCATAACAATTCAACAAATAACACAATGATTTGGTTACCCAAAAATACTTCAAGATGAAGGTAAAATCGAGGTGGGGATGAAACCCATAAATCTTCACTATTCCAACAATAAAGTTAACCTATTAGTGCCCGTTTGGTGAGTGGAATAGGAATACATATTGTGGAATACGTATTTCGGAATACGTATTTTGGAATAGAACGTATTCTTGTTCTCTATTTGGTTCAGCGAATATTTGATGGGAATTCGTAGACCCAAAAATTTATGTTTTCTAAAATTTAAAAAAATGGAATGGGAATACGTATTCCAATACCACCTATTTTGGTGGAATTGCAAAACCTCATTTTTGGGCCAAAAATGGAATACGTATTCCATTTTTGCTTCATATTCCAATCCCGTTTTGGTGCATCCAAACAAGGAATTCATAATTTTTGAAATACATATTCCTATTCCGCTCACCAAACGGGCCCTTAAGGTTACAATGTTTGATCATAAGATATGATCTACAGGGGTAGAGGTTTTTCCTATTAAAGACTTAAAGACTATTAGGTCTTTCCATGTTAGAGTGCTTGACACTTATAATAAAGTAAGGACTCTATTAGGATATTTACATAGGTCTGTTAGGACCACTTTGTTAAGTGATTTTCCTTATCTTAATTATAACATAGTTGATTTGATACCTAACCCTCGATATGCTCTATAAGCTAATCTTGGGTCTCCTCTTTTCTTTGTCTCTAATATGATTCTCCAAATCTGACACATATATTCTATCCTTCACTGCTCTAATTGCTCTCTACTAGATCTAACTATTCAACTCCTTTACATGTGTGTTTCCTTTTGCATTTCATCCAAATCTGATTCTAGGGTTAGAATCCTCCTTAAATATACTCCACCTGAAGCTTCCAAATCTTGATCAATGGTTTTTAAATTTCATCATATTTTTTCATTTATGTCCGTTTTTCTAATTGGTTGAATGGTTTTCCTAGGGATCGTCACCTTATGCTAATGGCACATAAGTAGAACTATATCTGGCTCTAAAGATATTAAATCTCATAGGAATTTCATCCAAAATGATTCACATATGAGTTCATGCCATTACAAACTCACATATCAAAACTGTATTGCTCGACACTTTAGTGCTTTGACACTAAGTCATGTATGTTGTTTTTTACCTTCTATAAGTTTGTGTGCTTGGCACTTGGTAACTTCTCAATATGCTCGATTGTCATTATATTACTTGGCTCATACTGTATTCCTCATCTTGTATATCATCCTAGTCTCTACTAAATGATCAACAATCTTTTTTCTGCTCAGTGTAAGTGTAACTTTCTTGGCCTTTACTGGATAACTTGGTCATAGTGATGATGTTGCAATCCTCCCTAGTAAATGACTTGCAAATGACTAAGTGTTTGGTCACTAACTAGAAACATCGACTTAGAGATCAAAAATATCCCCCTTTGACATTAGTGGAAGAAACACTCTGTCATGAAATCATTCATTACAAAAATATATTCTCCCTTGAGACAAAAATTTTATTTGGTGGCTGATATCTTCTTCTTCATAACTCTCTAACTTGTGACCCCCTTATTTGTTACTTCTTCCTTCTTACCACTTATTAATTATCATCCTTGACTTATTAATATCCCCCTTGTTTTTGATACCGATGGTAGCTAAGGCTATTGGAGAGAGTTGGATCTTATAAAAAAAAAATTCATGGCTTGCCATAATATTAGCATAGTCCTGGTTCCATCTATCTTGTACCTTGTCCAAAATTTGAAACTAAATCTCTAGATTGGTAGCTAGCTCAATGAATCCTACAAGGTGTATAAAATTTGTGTCTTTCTACAAAATTTCTATGGAAATAGAAATAACCTTCTAAATTATATCTATGTATGAAAATAATTGAAGTTGAATTAGTACCGACTTGGTTTGTATTTCTACATCTTTAGCTATGAGCTTAGCTAATCTTGTCTGGTTAAATATAAGTTCACTGAATGAAGTTAAACTTGAACTTGCATTGCTGATCAATGAGTGAACATTAGTCTTCATACTTGAATGCAATAACTACAATGATCGTTGAGTATCTATTGTAGAAAAATCTACATCACACAATTGCAAATATAAAGAGTTTATTGTTTTCAAAACTATTTCTAATTGTGTATTAGCTATAGAAAGCTTGGATTGTCACTATACAAGTTCATTTGAGACTTTCCACAATAATTTATGCTCCATTCTCCTTTGAAACTACTGTAACATTTCATTTATTTCTATATCCTCTGTCTGAATTCTATCAACTACATATAGTAGTTGATCCAAAATTATATGTTGGTGATTGACATCTATAATGCCAAAAACATCTATAAAAATATCTCTAACAGTATGCAATACATGTCTTCCCTTTTGTTCTTTCTTTAATTGTTCTTGTTTGGCCTTTCAACTAAACAAGATTTGCATTTCATGCATTTTCTCTAAGGTAAGATTATTCAAATGATATGAAGGTAAAATAATTACCTCATCAAGATCTATAGACTCATCAACATCCTCTTCTACATGAGTCATATCCTAAGATATTAAGGGTGTGTCACTAGGAAATGATATTTGTAATTGCTTCCCTTTCTCACATGACCTCTCCTTTGGTTGTTGCACTTGTGTATTGTATAAGTGTCACTAGTGTAGGTTCTACAACCTTTGCACTTGACATTTGAATGAGAGCTTGAGTAGAATTTTTCTCTTTCTATGTAATTCCTTCATCTATCATCTTTATGCTTGAAAATTTCTCTAAATTATCTCCCTTCTTCAAAATTTTCTTACAAGTCATTGGTGACAAATATGCAATCAATTCCTTACCAAGTTTCTCAGCACATATAGCCTCTATAATTGGTGTAACTAACACATCATCAATATTCTTAACATCAAGATTTGGATATTCAATTACTTGAAACAAAACTAGATTTGTATAGAGTTTTCTTCAGTCCTTTAGCAATCCTTGAATTTCTTCTTCAATCGGTATATTTTGATTAGGTGGAGGGATGTCAATGTCATCTTCAATTATGACAGTATCCTTAAATTTGATTCCACTGACAAGTTCTCCAATTTATTTTGCTAGCTTAGCCACTTCCTTCTTCTCTTCATCTTCATATTTTGTAGCTTCTTGGCTTTCCCTACCCTCTACAATTGGAGTTTGTACTCCAAATACTTCTTTCTAGAATTCAATATTTTCTTTTTCTACTTTAGGAACTTTATTTTTTATAACTTGGTATGCCCTATCCCTTAGAATAAGCTTCTTAATAAAATATTTAAGAGCTATAGACATATGTGTCTTTCCCAAATCTGGCATGATATGTGCCAATGTTGTTTCTCTTATTTTCGTCTCTGTGATCAATGCCCATTTCCATTTGGCATACACTCTATTATACAATCCCATAAGAATTCAACTTTCCACTTCCATATGTGTACGTGTAAAATTGATCAACATATTAATTAAATCTTCTTCAAGTTTATCTTGACATTCATTTCTCAAAGAATCATATAGTAAGTCTTTAAGAGACAAAATATTTTCTGATTCTATCAATTTTTCACATACCTAATCCATAGCCATTGGAGGGAGTACCTCTACAATTTGTATTTTTCTAGTCTCATCAGACTCTATCCTTTATTCTTCTTCCACCTCCTCTTGTGCAACTATCAATTTCTTTGGGTTCACTTGAACATATGTATACTTTCTCTTATTTGATGGGTTGCTTGGTAGTAGCTCGTCTATAGGTTGTGCTTACTTCCTTTTAGTGATTAACACCTTTCTCTTTGGCCTTGATGGTGTTACCATTTCTTGCATGGTCTTCTAGAGGTCTTCCTTTGCCTTAAGTGCAATAATCACAACATTTCTATGTTTTGGTGCCTTTTGTGTCACAACTGCAAGTTCTTTTCCTTTTCCCTCCTCAACTTTTGAGGGTTATCCTGACCCTTCTCCTTGTTCAATTTCACTAGCCTTGAAAACTTTTCTTTTCCTTTAATTATGCACCTTAGGTGTGCTAGCTTCAATAGTCAGTTTGACAATAACTATTTCATATGTGCCAAACTGCCTGACACTAGCATCTATGCCTTTTACCAATAGTGCAATGACTATTTTCGATTTTTCATCGAGATTTACCTCATAGGGCATAGGTCTCAACCATGCTACCCTTGGTATTACTGCTTGTGTGTACACAAAATTTGTGTCAATAATGAAAGAAATTTCATCATTATATTTATCTACCACTGATTTTGGAATCCTCATCCTATTCTTCATTTTTGTGTTGAATTCATCAAAATAGTTGTCCATAACTGTAGAAGTTGAGAAAACCAACTTAACAGTTTGCCAAGAACACCTGTATGCAAAAAACCTATTTTTGAAAGGAAACCAAAGAGGGAAAAAGTGTAGGTTGGAAATATCAACAGAGTGAGAAAAAAATGTATTCCAAGATAATGAAAAAACAATTACAAGAGTTCAACCTTAAAGGTCAAAAAACCCTAAAGCCTAAGAAAGCTACATTGCACATTTATAATTAATAAAGGGATTAATTTTTAATGCACCTAAGAGAAAGCTTAATCACTAAAGATTAATAACTTAACTAATTAAATCAAAATGATTTAAGTAGTAAGAAAAAGAAATATTACTCTAACACCCCCCTCTTAAGCTAAGTGAAGGGGATAATCTAACTTAGCACAACTATGAAAGGAGGAAATGGGTCCTGGCGACAAGGCCTGATCAGGTACCCAAAAAAAGGAAATATCTATAACCCAAAGACAAAGGATAAAACCCAGAGGGAAAAATTCCTCTCCAAAAAGAGATGAAAAAAATTAAAAAAACAAATTTCTCAAGAGACTCTCTCAAAACCTTAACTACAACCAGCCCCCCCCATGATAGAGATAAGAGACACCAAAGCCCCACCAAAATGATGGAGCCCCTGTAGAAATTATTGAACCAATGGAACTCCAATTTGGAAGAAACAATGGCACAAGAAAAGGAAACCCTTGAATGAGAGGTAAAACTGGAAGGCCTAACTGATGCTGAAAGAAGAAAACATGAGGATCCTGAAAGGAAATCCCCAATATAGGTGTGATGACACTGTCATGAAAGATGAGATGAATGTCCTCTGTAGAATCTTCAACAAGTGCACCTAGAGGATTGATGAATGGAGTTGCAGGGTTAAGAAGAGCTAAAGAAGAATCCCATTGAAGATAAAATAACTCAACTAGATGTCATGTGGTAATCAAAATAGTGATTTCAGGAACAATACAAAGGTTCAAGTGTCCTGACTCCACCACATGATGCTCTTGAGAAAGAGAAGAGTTGTGGTCCAATAATGGAGATGGTGGACCAAAGTGCGAGAAGGTGTAAAGATGGGTGATACGATCAACTATCCCTATAGAAATAAAGCCTCCTATTGCACTATCCCGAATGAAGACTAAATCTGCAGTGAACTCAACTATCTTCCCTAATCTACTATGTGTAATATGATAAATCAAGAGAGGGTTTGCAGATAGAGATGGAACATACAATAAATCATTAAATGTGCCATCTTGAATGCCAACTGAACCTTTCCCAAAGACTATTAGGGTATTTTTATCCCCCATGAGAATATGAGGAATGGGAGAAGCCTCAATAGTGGAGAAGAACCCTTGAGAAGATGCCATTTGGTAAGAAGCATCTGAATCCAATATCCAAGGGACCTGGGAAGGAGATGTAATGGATGCTTGTAATGCATGACCCTATCCAAAATCTAGTGCAAATGTCAAAGAGATGGAAGAAGACTGAAAGGTAGACCCTTGTGAGGTAGAACATGATGGAGAGGAAACAACACTCTTCTAAAGAAGGGCTTGTAAATCTGCATTTTGTTTCTCATAGTCATCAAATCTCTTCTAAAAATAATGTGACTCATCATGAGGTCCCTTTTGATAATAGGAACAAATAGGAATCTCAATCTTATTTTTCTCCTTCTTAGAAGAAGATGATGGACCCGTAGAGTGCTGAGAAGAGGAATATGATATTTGCTTAAGCTTCTGCTTCTATGTATCCTGAGGTGACTTGGCAAGCAATGCCTATGACTATGAACCTATAAGTGAATCCATCTGAGTGAGCTTAGACTGCTCACAAGTTAACTTGTCATAAAATGTCTCAAAAGAGGGATAACATATCGTGCACCTAGTGCATCCATAGTGGAGTAGAAGGTTGAAGTGAAAATTAGATAAGGACTTCGAAGCTTTGAGAGTATCAGAAAGATACACTCATCATCTGACTTTGTCTTTCTAGCAACTTGTAAAATAGATCAAAGAGACTTGAACTTTATCAAGAAGTCCTCAATGTTGTTCAATGATTCAGGAACCAAGGAGGTGAACTCTGCATCTTCTGTAGAACCCTGAATTGATTCATTGTGCCAAACAAGGTGGAAAACTAGTCCCACATAGCCCTGGGTGTAGTCAAACCATCCAAGTGAAATAGTAACCCATTTGAAATATTCATTGCAATGAAGCCCATTGCCTCATCCATCTTATTGTGCTGCATAAGGACCTCATAAAGCATCTGTAGAGTTGGCAAAGCTGCATTAAGGGATGACCATAACCCCTTTTGTCATAAGCAATCCGATCATCTGTCCTTTCCAAGTATGGTAGTTTTAAGGTGTAAGGTAGGTGATAGGAGAGTTCCCCATTGAGAGAAAGTAGATAGAAGTAGAAGGGTTGTTTCTAAATTAAATTACAAAAAGGAAAATTCAACCCCCGATAATGCATACAATTATCCCTCATATACCAAAGGAACAACTAAGGAAAGCACAAAATTTGAGAAGAAAACCTGGACACCTGATGCAGAGAGGGAGGAAACTAAATCCTCTACTTCAAAACTAAAAATAATAGCTCAAATAGCCACATCATAAAATGAAAGCAGTATCATAATCTCTGGCTTGGAACGAACTTTTTGGCACTTCTTTTAGATTGTAAAAAGACCTTTGTATGCTCAAGTTATGACCAATAAACTAACTACACCTCCAAAGAATGAGCTCACTAGAAAATTACAAACACTAGAAAAAATTTGATGGCCATATGGTAGTCAAGTGGCTATCTGCCAGGAAAAAATCTAGTTGCTAGAAAAAAAAAAAAGGTCATCAGAAAAGTGATCTCAGTGCTAGAATATAACATCAGCACCTGAAAAAATAGCTTGCTAAAATGATGATGTCACTGCCAGTAGCGATGGCTACCAGGTGGCAAGGTGGCGGTGGCGGTCGCTGGGCAGAGTAGTGTCAGGGGCAGTCGTTGGGCAGAGCAACATTGGCACTGACGGTGGGTTGGTGGGGTGTGGGTTGGGCCACGGTGGCACACTGGTTCAGGTGGGGCATAGGTCGAGCATGAGCCACTAGAGGCAATGGGATGGTGCACTAGTGGCCACTATACGGAGTGCCCAAAAAAACTTTTTAAATCATTTTTTTGTTTTTTTTCAAAAATTTTAAATTTTTTTTTGGAATCTGTATGGTCTCAGGAAGCCAAATTCTTTTTTTCAAAGGTTACTGTGGTCAAAATTGACAAATTTTATATGAATTTTAACTATACCAGGCCTTCTAATCACAATGGTGGTAATTACTTTTTCCCTAAGTGCACCAAAAAAAGGCGCCTCCTCTAGATTGAGGAGAAAAGACCACAAAAAGATGGGTTTTCAATCTTAAAATCATGGCTTCAAGATCTCCAGACCAAGTACCAGTAAGGAAGCTTCGATACCATGTAGAAGTTGAGAAAACCAACGTCAAAGTTCACCAAGAACACTTGCATGCAAAAAAACTATTGCTGAAAGGAAACCAAAGAGGGAAAAAGAGTGACTTGGAAATCTCAATAGAGTGAGAGAAAAAATTATTTCAAGATAATGAAAAAATAATTATAAGAGTTCAACCTTAAAGCTAAATGAAACCCTAAATACTAAGAAAGCTAGGTTGCACCTTAATAATTAAAAAAAGGATTAATTATTAATGCACCTAAGAGAAAGTTTAAGCACTAAAGAGTAATAACTTGACTAATTAAATCAAAATTATTTAAGTAGTAAGAAAACAAAATATTACTCTAACAATAACTACTTCAAAATTATTTCCTAATCTCTATATTAGTTCATTCAACTAATCTAAAATAGTTCTATTTCTATCCCATGTAATCCTTCCAATAGTAGGGAAATAGTTTTGTACATAGTAAAATATACAAACTAATAGGGATCCAAACTTACAAGATGTGTTTTTATCTTTTCTTACTACTTCCAAGTTCTCTATAAGTTGTTGTAACTATAGCTCAGAAGGATCATATTCATGATCTTTCTTCAAAATTCTATATCCCAAATCAACTGCAATGAACAACATGCTATTCAAGCTACTAGATTGATAAAAGTTGTGTACAATCAAATGAATAACAAATTCAATTAGTGGATCCTCAATGTTGTCTATTAACATTCCATGTCCATTCCATTTTTCCTTAGTTAGGTTTTTAATTTATTTCCATGTGCCACTCCTTATGCTCTTATGTCAATCCAATCTAGGATACCTAGTTACTCTTCGAGAAATATCTCTATTGATCTTGATTGGCCCACATTTTAACCATACTTTCATGTCATGTACTCTACTTAGAACAATTTTTATCCATTCTTTCTTGACAACTTTGGGAAAAACTAGGCCACAAGTCAAACCTTTGTCCGCAACAATTTTGAATTCATCTTTCAAAATTCCATCTACACACAACTTGTCATAATTTGTTCTCATTTTAAAATATCCAATTTCTCCACTTTTACATTGATAACATGATCTAATGTCTTGCATAGTCAAGAATCTAGGTGGAATAGATGATAGTGCTCCAACATTATCAATAGCGGTTTCAATATTAACTAAGTTACTAAAGTTTGGTGGAGGCTTTTGATCATTCCTTATAATTTGTGCATTGTTATCCATTGCCACTTCACTTCTAGATGACATTGTGAACTAGGGTTTAATAAAATCTTTTCACATAATATCTTACTCAATAATTTAAGAGTAATACTTACTTATTTACACAAATTTGTTAATTCCTTGTTGTGATTCCCTTCTTTGGTTGCTGAGATCACCTTAAATCTTCTCTTGATCTCTTTCATCCCTAGATAAGAAAAATAATCATTCGAATTTAATATATACCTTCGATCTTTCAATTTAGGTCTATAGTAAATGTCCCCATACTCAAATAGTGTATGACAACTAGGCTTGGCCTTAACTTTAGTTTGATCAAAATTTATGAACTTAGTCATAACCAATTCACTTGATTGGTATGTGATCCTTCTTGATCACTCAGTCTATACTACAAGACTCGGTCAATATATATTATATAATTGCTGCTCAGTACTTATCGATGCTTTATTACTAACATTTCTCCATGCATCTCTAATTATGCAAATATTTCTTTTCAACATTGTAATGCTAGGAATTGATGTAAAATATAGCTTTCAAGTATATAGTTCCTACTTACCTCTTTCATTTTACTGAGATGTGGCATGAACACCAAATCCATTAGATTGGGTGATCACATTGTCTTCTACTTTTCTACTTCCAACTTTTACTACCTCTATCTGTGTCTTCTTGTTTTCTAGTTTTTCATTTACATTTCTTGATGCTGGTGCAGATGTCTTGGTTTTTCAATTCTTACTAATGTGTCCCAATCTAAGCCAATTAAAACATAATACCTCACAATTTAGCCATTTCTTTTAATTTCCTCTTAAATGTATCTTGAAGAAATTCTTTGGGATGTGTCCATATTCTCCACAATAGTGATAATTATACCATGTGTTGTAATCGCAGTCATTGAAATTGCCTTTCTTTATTGCATGAGTTTGTTTTCTAGGTGACCATTATGATTTTTTTTTAAAGTCTACACTCATAAGCCTTATGTCCATACTTTTGACAATTGTAGCAGTGGCATACCTTTCTAGTTGAATAAGCGTTCTTTGTTTTCCATTCATGAGTTTGATGTCCTACTTTATTGCATTTAAAATAATTACTACTTGGCTTAGGTTTAGGATTTTTCTTACCATTTTTTCTTCTACAAATATTAGTTGTATGTCCAATCTTTCCATAGTAATAGCATATAAGCTTTCCTTCAAATTTTTCATTCCTTTCTTCTCCACTTTTTGATGATTCTCCTTCCTAAGTATTTAAAGATTGCTTGTATCCAAGTCCAGATGTGTCTTTTTCTCTTGGTGACTTCATCATGTATTCAAAATGTTTGATTTCTTCATTTGGTTGGTTCAAACTTTCAATGAGTTCCATTTCATGCTTTAACTCATTCTTTAAGTGCTCATTTTGTAACTTTAGATTTGTGATCTCTAAATATTTTGTGTTTGCTTCCCAATTTGTAATTACTAATTGGTTTATCATATCAAGCTAAGTATTTGTAAGCTTCTAAAATACAAATGATGTTTCTTCAAGTCAGTTAGTTATCTTCCTTTTGTCTTCTTCAACCATGAGCTTATCTTCTATTGCTTTCTTCTTTTGTTCAATAGCTTCATGTAGTGCGACAAATTCAATTTCTTGTTTTGTCTTTAGATCTTTTTCTTCCTTCACTAGAGCACTATTCTTCTCTAGTAATTATGTCATTTCTTCATCTTTGTTACCAGTCTTTTCATTATCCATCAAACCTTCTATGTCAACTTCTTTGTATTCAATGTCATTAAGCTATGTATCCATCTCTCTCTCCTTTTGAGGGATTTTCTCAATTCTTTTCTTGTTGTCTCTAATTGTTGCAACTTGATCTATATTTCAATTATTTGATTTTCAATGATCTTTCTCATCTTGTATACTTCCATCTTCATGATCTTAGACTGTAAAGTTGTTAAGCTTCCTGAAAAGATATTTGAGCTCTCATACAAATAATTAATGGAATATATATATATATATAGGAAACAAGATACCGGGAGGGGGTGTGTGAATCAAGATCTTGCACTTTTGACTTTAAAATCAATCTCATTAAATTATACCTTATTCATCATTATAATTATAATGCTGGAACATAAAATAAGTTCATTACATCAATAATAGTTCAACACATAACATAATGATTTGGTTACCTAGGAACACTTTAAGATGAAGGTAAAACTAGGGTGGGGATGAAACCCACAAATCTTCACTATTGCAACAATAAAGTTAACCTGTTAAGGTTACAATGTTTCATCATAAGATATGATCTACCTAGTGAGAGGTTTATCCTGTTAAAGACTTAAAGACTATTAAGTCTTACCTTGTTAGAGGGCTTAACACTTACAATAAAGTAAGGACTCTGTTAGGAGATTTACATAGGCCTATTAGGGCCACTCTATTAAGAGATTTTTTCTATCTCAATTACAAAATAACTAATTCAGTACCTGACCCTCAGTATGCTCTGTAAGTTGATCTTGGGTCCCCTCTTTCCTTTATCTCTGATCTAATTCTCCTAATATAATACATTTTTTCTTTCCCTCACTCATATGATTTCTCTCTCTAATGGATCTAACTCTTCAACTCCTTCACATGCATTTTTTCTTTCGCATTTCATCCAACTCGGATTCTAGGGTTAGAATCCTCCTAAAATAGACTTTATGTGAAGCTTCCAGATCTTGATCAATGATTTAAACTTCATCATATTTTTCCATTTATGTCACTTTTTTTTATTGCTAGAATTGTTTTCCTAGGGATCATCACCTTCTTTTAATGATGTGTAAATAGATTATGATCTAGCTCTACAGATATTTAATCTCATAGGAATGTCAACCAAAATTATTAACATATGAGTTTGTGCCATTACAAACTCACATATCAAAACTGTATTGCTTGGCCCTTGAGTGCTTTGACGCTCAGTAAAGTATGTTATTTCTCGACTTTGATAAGTCTGTGTTCTCGACACTTGATAACTTCTCAATATGTTCAATCATCATTATATTACTCGGCTCATATTATATACCTCGGCTCACATATCTACTTGGTGTCTAGTAAATGCTTGACAATCATTGTTTTGCTTGGTCTAAGAGTAACTTTCTTGATGTTTACTAGATAAATTGGTCGTGGTGATGACCTTGTATATTCTTTCTTAGTAAATGACTTGCAAATGACTAAGTGTTTAGTCACCAATCAACAACATAGGGTTAGAAATCAACAATTTATCTTTAAAAATTAAAACTCTAATTAAATATGTTGAGATTTTCTTTTGTGTTGGGTGCTTTTCAGAATTGTGAAAGACATTGCACATTTTAAATTTGAACATTTAAATTTTAGTTAATTTATTTTCATTCCATCTTTAACTTAAACTAGTTTAACAAAATTGTGAAGTAAATAAACATATTTTGTACACACTATAAGCATGAAAAATCTACTTTAAGTTGAACTTTGAAGAATGAAAATAAAGTGAAGATGTGAAAAATGAATGAGAAAATAATACAATTAATGGAAATGACCATCATATACATGAATCTATATTTTTCCTTCAAAGATTGAGCTAAAATAGAATGAACTATAATTTTATTTAGTTTTGCCAAAATCATGATGTATATTATTGAATATTAATCCAACATATTCTTGGTTGTGTGTGTAAAAACACATAGACACACACATCTCTATATCCCTCTGTCCCTCCCTCCCTCTAGCTATCCTAATTCCTTTACCTTAAGTTGCATATTCCAACTTAGACAGGGTCATACTAGTGTCATGCGAAGGTAATTGCCTTTTCTTGACACATTCACATAATTGTTGAGGAGTCCCATTAATCTTCAATATAAAGTAATGATAAGGTAATTACCCTATAGAAATAATGTTTTTTTTCTATTTTATTTTATTAATTCATTTGGAAAAAAAAATCTTGCATTCATCGAGTCATTTTTCATATTCTTCATTTGAAGAATGAATGCATGCTTTGTCACATTGTAAATTTAAATGTGTTACATAGACAAATTTGTGTATATGTATCTCATTAAGTAAATTTATGCATTGTACCTTAACCTTTTTATGGAAAAACACCATGTTAGGGTTGAAGATTGCACACTTTTTCACACTTTTTTTAGTTTTAACAACATTGCACAAAAACCTTTTTGTTTGAGTATCACAATTGTTTTTTCTTATTGAAAGAATTATTATACTACATAAACATATCATATATTTTATTATAATTTATAAAGATGTACAAAGATATTATAAGATCTTGTCTTGTCCTACGAAATCTAAAAGACCATTTTGGATTACTTTAATGGACATATCATGCTGAGAGTGCAACCCTAAGGAATTTAACTTTCCAAGAAGTCTATTTGTTGGTTAAGGTGGGTATATCTAGATAATGTTCTTTGTTTGTCATGATGTACTATAAATCTACCATATTGGGATTATCTATGCATATTTATTGTGATGAGAGAGTTATATTTGATTGATAATTTAGATTAGATTGTCATTGAACTACATGTTTTAAAATATTCATGTCATTTATTATTTTAACATACTCATATATTATTAGTTAGATTGGTTGAGGGGTTTTTGATAATATAAAAATATGAATTTATTTTGTGGAATATAACTAAAAGATCCTAATGGGTTTGGAAGAAAAATATGTATGTGTGATTACTTCATATATATATATAATCTTTTATTTTTAAATATAAATTTAAAATTATAGATTTTTTTATTTATCAATTTATATATTTTAATATTTTAATCATTTAAAAAAATAATCAAGTATTAATATTTTACTTATATAATAGAAATAATAAGATAATGACTTATGCATAGTCTAAATATTTATATCTTTTTTTTATTTCACACACACACACACACACACACACACACACACATACAGAAAATGATAGACTATATTTTCAAATATATTTGATGGAATGCAAATATTTTAGCTAAATGTTGAGATAAATGTATGAACATAAATGTGGAGAGTTAATCACTTTTAGTGAAATCAACAAGGACGTAAGGAGCTTGTTTTGTGATTATTGAAGTGGCCCTTCTCTTTGTCCAATATATATATGATATTCAAAATATAAGATTGGATAAAATGAATGAAAAAACTTATTACATATAATCCAAAATGAAATTCAAAGTTTATTATGTTGATAGTCATTATGTGAATGTTACAGATGAATAATTAAAATAATAAGAAATGTATCATAAAAATAAATTAATGTGAAAATATTTAGAATCTTCTTAGAAGTGCAAGATCATCAAATATTTGTAAAAGTTAAACTAGGAGTGCTTCATTTTATACTTCAAAAAAATCATACAAATTTTGAAGTTTAAGGTTAGTAATAAATAAAAGTAAGATGTATGATAAGATTAACTCATTTAGTTGATATATCTTATTTATTTGAACTGATATATCTTATTTATCTGAAGTACTCATATATCTTATTTATTTGAAGTACTGATTTGTTATCAATTTACTTTCTTTTCACTTGGGACCATGAAATTGAAGGACACGACTATCCTTCCTACAAAATGTATTGTTGACCAAATTTCAAATAAACAAAAACATAGTGATTTTTAAAAAAAAATTCAGCATTTGACCTTCATGATTTGCATATTTTGTGATCGAAAACAACAAAAAAATTTGAGAAAAAATTAGTGTGTTTTTGTGAATCTGAAAAAAGAACATGTTTGACTTTTTTTTGTCTTTGGTGCATTTTGTCAAGAGATTAGTCAATGCCAAAATTGAATACATATATAAATCAATGTTCTCGTACAAATAGTTTGATAACATTTTTTGTACAAATTTATGTAGATAAATCTTTCGGTAGATGATTTAAACATTACACATTAAGAATTGATTGCTAGACTAAAAATGTGAAATAGTAAATATTGACTTAATTTTTCCAAAACCATTGAAGAGATAGATGAAAAGAGTTTTTAGAGTCCCTCATTTACTCAGACATAATTTCATTGTAAGAACTATTTGAAGAAACTATGAGAATGAAGACAACGAAAATGGTGACTGTTACAAGAAATTAATGGAGGGAAAATGGTGACTCCCTCAAAGAAAATATAGGAGGGAAAATGATGACTCACCTCTTGAATGACAAAAGCTACTAGCTCTACACGTGCATTTCCTCTGCACAAACCTTACTTTTTCCCTCCAAAACTTGGAGCATGTTGACGGACCTGACCAAATATTAAACTTGGTTTACAAAAGAGTGGAATAAAAATAGGCTATTCCTATTCCACCTATTTTGTGGGAAGTCTACCATGCCCATTTTGGGCTAAAATTAGAATAAATATATTCTAATTCTACTTTTCATTTTTGTACCTCCCATAAATGGCTATTGTGAAAAAACATATGAATAAAAATCTAAATGTAATTTGTCAATTTCAAGCTTTATAATCCAAATTTGAATTCTTTAGCCTTTTTTCTTATAATTGATGTTTTTTCTTCCATGTAAATCATTTCATATAAGCCTTAAATATTATATAGAATAAATTATCCTAATTTATGAAAAAATGTAATGACTTTGTGAAAGAGCATATATGGTTCACATTAACTATATATGATAATCATCTAGTAGAAACAATACTATGCTATCAATTAAAGTGCATTATTATTTGTTATCCTTTTTCATATATAATAAGTTATTAAAATTCTTTAAAGGATCTAACATATAGGTGTAAAGTGCCCTTGTCATGTGATACGTTAAACATGTAAATCTAAGTTTTAGTGTAAAGATTAAACTAAGAACTTTATGGGAATTTTAAAATAAATTTTCAAAATTTATAAATGATCATAACTATCATTAAAGTCTAATTTAAACTCATATAATATAATTGACATACATAAAATAATATTAATATAAGAACATATTTTTTCATAGATTTTGATCCATCAACTAACACACCTAAATTTTGGTCAATGAAAGTATTATTTTAAATATTTTATAAAATCATAATTTACATTCATTAAAATTATTTATTCATTTTGATTATTTAGAATGTTATCATTTAATCACAATTTTGTGTCATTTAGTTGTTATGTCTTAGCATTATTTTAGCTAATATTCTTTTTCATCTAGGACACAACCCACCATTTCTCACCTTATGTTTCCAAAAGGAAAATTAATCAACATATGAAACTTGACCAAAAATGTTTGTGTTTTGCCACAACTATTTTAACACCCAAATCCCTTAAATTTCCACCAAGGGGATAAAGAAAATGTTTTTCATTTTCATACGATGATGATGTGTTATCACACAATTGGCTCCACATACTCATGCTCAATTTGGTAAGTTTTCATTAGAGGTAAATACGATTGATGCCACCTATGAGTAAACCACCCATTTCTTAGTAATCCACAAAATTATTCATAATAGTGTGGTCTCATGGATTCTAGTGGTCATAGGGTATGCATAAAAATGATTTGATGAGAATTTTTGGAAGTAGAAACAAAAAAACCATGGAATGTCATCCTCTATTGAACTCATAGACCTTGAGTAGAAGGAGCCATTGCATAGTCTTTTTCCTACATGAAAACACCTTGAAGACTAAAAATACTCAATGATAGACATGTTCTCTAAAAAATTTACCTTCTCACTTATAGGCAATTTTCATTCTCTACATTAAACTTTCATATAAATCTTATGTAAATGTTAAGTGTAGAAGTTTTGTTGATGCCCATCAAATTATTTGACTACATAAACCAGCGAGAGAGAATATCATGGAAAATGTGTTTTATAGTGTACAAAAGACATGAGAACCCTCAAGCCACTCACACTCTTGCATCATATGAAGAAACAAAATCTCCAACCTGATTAGTTCACACTTAGTGTACTCCCAATGCATGCCAAAATAAGAGCATTGGGATAGGTCAAAAATATGTATTAAGGAATAAATAATAGAGGATTTTAACTATATGTAATACTTCCAATTGCATTGGTAGACATGTAAGTGAAATTTCATAGTGTTGACAACTTACTTGAATTGTTTGATATTAGAATACCGCAAATAAATGTGTTCACATTGATAGCAATTATTGTAAGAATAATTCATGATTCACTCTAGCAAGACGAATATATCTCCTATATATGCCTCTAAAATTTTATTGGTTCACTTTAATTTTGGTTATTTTGAAACTAAGATTCCATCTTTAGTTGTTTTGGATTGGTTGAAATTAAATTCACTTATTGAAAATAAAACTTAATTAGGAAAAATTACTACATTGGTTTCCCCCCAAAAAAATATTGTTAATATTATGACATTTTACACAAAATGGATATTTTGAAAAGGGAGTAATAAAACTCTGTGCAAATGCAATATACATTTTCTTGCATCCCCTATACTTGTGGAAAATGGGAGTTTTAGACCAAAGCACCTCATTCTTATATTAGGAGAAGAGTTAAGATATAATTTATGTATTTATGTATTTAACTAACTTCTACAATAAATTTTCTATTTCAAGGATAAACTTAGTGTGGCTATGTACAACAAGTATGTCTTTTAATTCATTCATTTTCTTATTTAGTCAATAAATGATGTTTATTGTACTCCATATACATATACATAATTGACACACTCTCTTGTTCCATGACATCCTTTGTCTATTACTAAAGTATTGTGGCACATATTATTTTATTGTGTTTAAATCATACATTGAAATATGTTTTTATGTATTTTGAGCTTTGTTGAAGGTGCTAATGAATGGTTTCTATGGCCCTTTTACACATTAAATCTATAATTAATTTAGACTAATAAAATTTAAAATTCATCACCAATTGTAGAGGTTGAAATTTCATTTCCCTTTATACTCCACAACTTAGAATATTTCTAATTTAGTTGTCAAAATTGGTTTTGAAACTGAATATAATCCATTTGACAAGAGAAAAAAAAATATCAAATACATGTTGTCTAGAAAAAGTAAATAAATGTTGTATGTGATAAATCTTCTCATCTTGTATAGTATCCCTTCATCAAATTATCACGATTGACTTCTTGGCTTCACCTTCAATGAGAATAGAGAATAACATTGTTATCTTAGACATGAACAAAATTCTAATTTTTTAATCAACTAGACTAGCTTCTATATATATCTAAGCACCAAAGAAATGACAACTTTGGGATAAAACAAGGGAATGGAAGTGGAAGATAAATCAATGTCCTAAGGTTTGATTTTTTTGATCCAAGACTACACTTATGTTTTTGATTGACTACATCTACTATTAGGAATGAAGAAAAATATTTGGATTATTAGTCTGTCTTATACAGTGATTGAATTCTTAGAGGTGACTAGTGGAAACACTTGAGGAAGAATTAACAATAATCATAGGGGTCACTTTGGGTCTTCATGCAACATCTAATTTTGGGCAGTATAAATATTTTAGCTGCATGCCAATATGATTTTTTTGGTAGAAGGTTCACCCCCAAGGAAGGATCTCAATATTTTTAAAATCTTTCTAAGAATCCATATATGTATTTACTTGAAAGTTATACTTACAATCAATTCCACACTATGGTCAACATTGGATTGATTGAGATATTATCTAGACATTTGAAGGGTGATATTAATAAAGTACTAGATTGATTATAAGAGGGAAATAGAAGTATTTGAGAGATTTAATAGGGCGTTAAAATAAATAGAGGTGAAAATAAATGATAGGAATGTAGATAGAAGAGAAATGAATAGGCTAGGGCTTGTAAAGATGCATAATGGAAAATCTTCCCTTAACTTTGGTATCCAAATACTGCATAGAAAAGTAACAATCAATTGCAATGAGAAAATTCTATGAATCATAACCTCTAGCAAGATCATTGAAGGTATGAGCTTTTATTCTTATGAGGTCCTTTATCTAAGAAACCTTAACAATCTTGTGGTAAATTTCAAGACTCCTTTTTCTCGGTTTTATAAATATTTATATCTCTTTATTCCTATAATATAGAGATTCATCACATTTAGATCTATCAAAAACAAATAAACATTCCAAAATAGTCCAAAGTAATTTATTATAGTATGACTCATCTAATTCCACATATCCCTTACCATTATTCTCTACTCTTTTTTCCTCTTGCATAATTTTTACCTTGAAACTTGCAAAAGGGATATGAAGCCTTCCTAACTTGTATCCTTATGAAGTAAAAAATCATAGTGTTATAAAATAGATTCCCGATGACCAACCTCCATCTTAAAAGAGTGCAATTAAAAGGGGTATCAAAAGATCATGCCACTTGTCAACACATGTCTCTGTAAGACACTTCTCCACATAGTTACATGTGAGAAACAAAAGGAAGCTTGGGCCTATGTTCATGTCATTTTCCTCTTCCAACATCGTGGGACTTGGCTTTCTCTGCATGAAACATTGAAAAAAGTTTCAAAATAGGTCCAACCTTGGGATGTGTTTTCACCCATGGTGATGGTTGTAGATGGGGAGGGTTGCTTCTTTAGTCTACATTGAAATGTCCCTTTTCTGATTTTTTATGATATTTCAAGCCTCTAATCAGATCTTTAAGATCAAATAACCAATTTTTCAAAGATCCACCAATTTCTCAATAAACCCCAAATCGGGTATGCCGGAAATAGTGCCAAAAACTTCACAGCTTCACATATTATTAGTAAATCTGAAAGTGGACATTTTTATAGAAATTTCAGCAGTATAACAGCCTAAAAAATTAAATTTTCAGATCTGTATAACATTTACACAACAGCTCCAACAATGCTCATCGAGCTCTTGAAAACAACATAGAATAGCCCGGAAACACCACAAAAACACTAATAATCTATCACAGAAGTATAATCATGACCAAATAAATATATTCAGCTCTATTTTAACATCTAAAAGTTTTAAATACAGCAGCCACCCAAACTGATATGAAATACTCAACCGAAAACACCAAACTCTTACAAAAAACACACTCGAAAAACCATGAATCTGCATTGTTCAGCACAAAGGAAAACTCTGCATGAGCATGCACATGGAATGGCTTCAAACTCCCATCCTTAGCCTTCTTGGAAACCTAAAAACTCCTGTTCTTGGGTCTCCTTCTCCATAGGTTTGGCAGCCTCTGAAGAATAACAAAGCAATGCGCAAAAATCAAGTTCTGGAATCAGCCCAAAATGCCTCCAAACCCCTTAAAAGAGGGCATAACCCTAACTCACGTCCAAGAGGGGATAATAAAATATATTTTAATAATAATTTTCATTTACTAGTCCATTAGCTTCCAAATATTATCCCCTTTTTTCAAAACTTCACCTTTTTGGGCCTGCCTGCCTTAGAAAATATTATTATTTTTTAATTATTTGAAAAGGGGACATGACAAGTCCTCCCCTTCCAAATATTCCTTTTCCTCAAGCAATGGATGAACAATAAACCAATCAATCCACTTGGATCCCAAATGTAGTCATGAACTATACTATTGTCAATTAACACAGGCTCTTGCAATATCCTCTACAATATAACCGAGAGGAATCCATAATCAAACTGACACTTACTGCTCAACCAAACTCCAAAGTCACAACTTCCACAGTCAGAAACCCACGAGACACAAACTCTTAGAACATCAAAACCCAAGTAAAGTGGACAAATCAAACTACCAACACACTAAATACCATCAACACATTCCACTGGCCTATACAAAATGTACAATCCAACTCTGCAACAATGGTGAATGCTCCCGAATGAAACTATACCAAGTATGGAGAAACCACACACTGTACAACTCCCGCAGTCAACACAACTTTGTAGATCACCGACTATTATCTCATAACCATAACTCCCATGCACCCCTGATGGTGAAGAGCCATCACAAGATAAACAGCAAGAATTGGAATCCAAACCAAATTTGCCTGCCATCAACTCCTCAACACAAGGATCAAATGCTAACTAATGTACATAACTTGCAATATAATGTTGATAAAAAAACCAACCTCAGTCAACAACTCACCATGAACAAGTGATACAACCCACTGTGATTGATCACCATCTAAGTTAGGAGATGTCATAGCCAAAGGAGTAGAATCAATAACAAAACCCGCTAAAGCATCACTCTGAAACTCTTGCTCTAAGTCACATATTATCAAGCTGTCAACTGTAGAACCTATCGCCATATCGTACCCATCACAACTCTCATCCCAAGGCATCAAACTATCCCATAACTGATGATAAGCACTAGGAACCAAAGTACATCTCTCTATCATCATCTCATCAACATGGTCATCAAAGGTGAATTGATGAGCATACCTCACAATATAATGCTGATAGACTGTGCCAAGCTCAGTTAGTGGCTTAGATTGCAATCTAGATGTAACTAACTACAATCGATCACTAACCAAGTTGGAACTAACTACTACCTCTGAAGACATTGCCAAAGGAGTAGTATTACTAGTAGGAACCATGCCAACTATCGGCTCACCAACATCACACATGGTCTTTGATACAACATCTCTAATTTTTGTGCCATTAGTACTAGAGGTCACCACCATGTCATGCATACCACAACAATTTGCTGCAGCACCCAACTCAACTGAACCTAACTTTAGTGGGGATGAACCTAATATGCCAATGTTATTATCAAGGATGGATGCATCCCCATCTCTACTGCCTTTGACAATCTCGACCATGGACATCCTCAGATCACCAAACACCATAGCTTGTGATTGTATAGAATTTGGTAAATATTGTAGTTGCTCTAACTCCATGGTCACCTTAGCCAAATGAAACTGTGACTCCTTGAAAGCCAACTGTGTACTCTCAAGAATCTTAGAAGTCACCTCAAGCTGCTCAGTAAGCTCACTCACCTCATCTTCCTTGGCCAACAATGCATCATATGTTGTACTGACCCACTCCATAAGATAATCTTTTTTGGCTACCAACTGCATATAATCCTATCTCAAAATCTGGATAGCCTCCCATAAAGACTAGAACTCTATCAAGGAAAGATAACTACCTCCTTGCTCATCACTATTAAGAGAACTCCATCCATAAACTGCTAACAATTGATGAGTAGCATCAAAATGTTGGCAAGTGATAGCAATGTCTCGCTCACTAACTCTCAACTGATTAGACACATGATGGCACTGGCTTGACTATCTCCTACAAATCTCCTCTAATGTACTGTCTAAAGGAGTATCCTCAAAGTTACTAGTCTCTAGAGTATTACCATCCATATCCTGTGAATCAACTCTAAAGCTCATATCAACATACAGAGTATCAAAAACTATAGCACTACTGTCCAACTCCTTTGTACCCAAGGAAACTAAGTCTTCAAAACTGCCCACTGCATCGTCCTAGATGTCATCAATGCCAATATGATCCTAGGACTCATCTGTACACACTGCCAAGTATGAAATATCATCAACACATTCTAGCAAGTATGGTCTATTGGATATATGAACAAAACCCAACATCAGTGTATAAAAACTAACACCAACATCGGACAAGCTGCTAGCACAAGAAAAGACAACACCATGCAATCTACTAATCAAATCCATGATAGCACCCAAACAAACACTGCTACCAAAAAGTGTTAAAGATCTCCAGTCAGCTGAATCCCAAATGCCAATATAAAATCTTGAGTCCATATCTGTAAACTAGAATCAGCTGGTAACTCAAGAAAAATCCTCACTTGAGTAATATGACCAATACCCACTAACTCCATGTACCTGTCATGATTAGATAATGAAGTCACAATACTATCTTTGTTCACTTTCAACTGGCTGGACAAATCGTGTGAAATACTACCAGCCTCAACCTCATGTGACAAAGCATCTAACTATGCCTGGTAGTCTTTCTCAGAAAAGTCATGAATGCTTAATGTCTGCTCATCTCTACTAGGTATCTCACCATCATGCACAACAACATCCTCATAATCATCATCTAAACCCACTACACTGTAGTCACTACCTGTTGTAACTATACCATCCTGAATACCTGTGATATGACCCTTTAATGACCTGTATACAATTGTCTCAATTTGAGTATCAAGTTGACCATTACTATCAATCTGCGTAATATCCTTTCTCACTACCTCCTATAGTGGAGTAGAATCTGAGACCTTTGCCTGGCTATAAGCTAGTTTCTCAAACTCCTCATGCAAGTTCTTGGCAATTGTGTCATCTGCCCTGTGAGAAAATCTGCCAAATAGAAATCCAGTCAACTTATCCAACTTAGTTGGGTCAAACAACATGTCATTCATTATACGGTGGTGCTCAACCAACTGTTCAGACATGTCATGGCTTATTTTCCTAAGTTTATCTCGAATGTCTAAATAACCATCCTTTCTAGTGTTCTGACTCTGGATATCAATTGTCCAAGATCGTGTCCTTTGAGACTCTATACTATACCTATCCATTCTGAATAAAGTAGAGTGTAACCCCAATAGGTTATAACTTCTTCAAACACCAAGAACTAATATGCAAATGATTAGAAGTAGCATGCAACCATAGATTTTGACATCTAGCAGATTAGAAGCAACATGCAACCACCAAATTCACCAAGAACTAACATGCAAATGATTAGAAGTAGCACACAACCATAGACTTTGACATGCAGCTGATTAGAAGCAACATGCAACCACCAAATTTACCAAGAACTAATATGAAAATGATTAGAAGTAGCATGCAACCATAAATTTTGACATGCAAGATTTGGGTAGTTGTCAAAACTGACATGCAAACTTCTACAAACCCTCAGGCTGGCAAGATCATAGCTCTGATGCCACTAAAATGTCCCTTTTCTGATTTTATATGATATTTCAAGCCTCTAATCAGATCTTTAGGATCAAACAACCAATCTTTCAAAGATCCACCAATTTCTCAATAAACCCCAAATCGGGTATGCCGAAAATAGTGCCAAAAACTTCACAGCTTCACATATTATTAGTAAATCTGAAAGTGAACATTTTTATAGAAATTTTAGCAGCATAACAGCCTATAAAATGACATTTTCAAATCTTTATAACATTTACACAAAAGCTCCTAAATGGAGGATAAAAACAATGCTCATTGGTCTCCCGAAAACAACATAGAATAGCTCGGAAACACCACAAAAACACTAATAATCTATCACAGAAGTATAATCATGACCAAATAAATATATTCAGCTCTATTTTAACATCTAAAAGTCTGAAATACAGCAGCAACCCAAACTGATATGAAATACTCAACCGAAAACACCAAACTCTTACAAAAAACACACCCAAAAAACCACAAATCTGCACTGTTCAGCACAAAGGAAAACTCTGCATGAGCATGCACATGGAATGGCTTCAAAATCCCATCCTTAGCCTTCCTCAAAACCTAAAAACTCCCATTCTTGGGTCTCCTTCTCCATAGGTTTGGTAGCCTTTGAAGAATAACAAAGCAATGCGCAAAAATCAAGTTCTGGAATCAGCCCAAAATGCCTCCAAAATCTTTAAAAGAGGGCATAACCCTAACTCACATCTAAGAGGGGATAATAAAACATATTTTAATAATAATTTTCATTTATTAGTCCATTAGCTTCCAAAGATTATCCCCTTTTTCCAAAACTTCACCTTTTTGGGCCTGCCTGCCTTAGAAAATATTATTATTTTTTAATTATTTGAAAAGGGGACATGACATACATGCACCTCAAAATTTAGATGCCTTACACCATTTGCAAAGGAATGACAATATACTTATGACTTACATGATGTATCATCACTATAGATAAGTAGTCATTCAAAATATGTTTGATGTTTAGAGGATTGGAAAGAGATGACTAAGACCTAATAAACACAAGAAAGGGTGGCTAACAAGTTTCAAAAACCTATGATCAAAGAAGACATGCTACACCAATGCCTTTAAAATGGGGATGGAGAAGCATTGTAAAGGGAATCAAGGAGGAACCAATGGAAATAGTTATTGAAATTAAGAATATTCCTTTTTATAAAACTTTAAGATTTTAATTGAGTTTACTATTAATGGTGGTGTTCTTATTAAAGGTCTCTAGAGGTTTTACAATTGGACAAAAGCTAGGCAATGAAGTTAGGTGGGGTTGGAGAACATTTCAGGTTCTAGTGTTTCTTCAGAAGGTGGCATTTGTTTGTTGACATCCTTGATTGAGATCTGGTAGTGCTCCCTTTAGGGGACTCTATTTTGTGGGTTTTAAACCCCCTTCTTTTTATTAGTATGGATTCACCGAGGTTTTTGGTTCTCTATTTTGAGGCCATAGAGTAGTTATATTTTCTTCTTCATGTGTTGTATTCTTTAGAGGTTAGTCTCTCCCCTTTGTCTTGGTCTCTTTTCAAACCATTATTGAATGAAAAACTATTATTTAATTTACAATTTTGTTAATTTTGGTTTTTCTATAGAGGTAGTGAGGCACGGTATCAATTTTGAAGGGCTCTTGCTGGTTAGTTAATTTTCTTTGGTTGGGAGGACTTGGTGGTTTTGGTAGGCTTGGTAGGTTTAGGACCCTAGGGAAAATCATTGAAGGTTTGGGGCCCTTCTCAAAATCCTACAAGGTTTTTGGTTCCTTTTAAAAACCTATTGGTTGTGCTTTGGAAGCTTGTTTCTTTAGCTAAGTTTTCAATTTTTTATTTTGTTTTAAAGATTTTACTGTTGTTATAGGTTTTGGAGGCTTGCCAATCCTTTCCTTCTTAACAAAAAGAAAAATGTATTACATATTGCATTACTATTTTTTGTCGTCAAATTTACATTATTATGTTGATTTTGTATTGTTAAAAAATCATTATTAAAGATCTAATTATTCTTGGATTTCTTATAAAATGATCATTACAGAACTAGTTATTCATGTCATACGTATTACTAAGAAATATAAAAAAAGAGAAAACAAAACTTATAACATTTACAATAACCATAACTTTTAGTCTAGATCTTTCATGCATTCATATAATCTAATTCAAATATATAAAAATAATCCTACTATAACAATATATTTTCCACTAATTGTAATCCATTCCTCTAGCGCCTTAAAAATTACTTCAAAATAATTTATTAAATTATATTTTACATAACCTTTAAATTGGATATTCAAATTTATTATTTAAAATACAGAACATTTAATATTTTGTTGAAAGTTACATTTATGATTTCAACATCACCAAACTTTGTTAACAAAAAATATGAATTAATTTTTTCCAATTTCTATAAGACTGAATATAGTCCAATAGTGTAATATCTTCCGTTACAACATTTACATAGGTAAGCTCACTAATAAATTGACAATATGAAAACATCGCTAGTGATTTCTATTGTTTGAAAGATGACTTCAATACATTACCTTGTTGTAAATTATTCTTATCACTATTACCTTCACTTCTTCCTAGGTTGCTTATGTCAATGGATATCGATGCTCAATTTCCATGATTTTTCACAATTGGGAATTGGATGGCCAACAGTCCTTTTCCAAGTTTCTTTTCTTCTTTAGGAATTTATGATTGACAAAGGTATGCAAAAGAGATAGTCATGGGTTTATGAGACACCCCATTTGCACAAACATGCTATGTTCCTCCACCACCATTGGAAACAACATATTTGGACAACCTTATTTCTTCTTGTTCTTGGGGCCACTATGCTCATTCAGAGCTAATTTTGATCATTCATTTTCCAACGACTGTTTGATGGAAAACACCACCTCTCCAACTTCCTTGGCTGCTACAACATTGTCATTCTTATTTAAAACTTTCAAATTTTCACTACCTCAAATATTATTGACAACCTCAAAAAACACAGGCCTATCCCTTGGCCCAGTTATTTCAGAAGTTTTACTTTCAATTATAGCCACTCCATCTTATACAAAATCTTTAGTTTTACATATTTCCTAATACATTCCTTACTCTATAACAATTATATCATTCTTAAATAATTCTATCGTCAGCTCCTCATTTCATTTATTTTGAGAAAACTCCCACTCTTTCATAAATTTCTCTTTTTCCTTGTCAATATAGGAAATCCTCTATTTTAGCATCAAAACCTCCTCATTTAAAGTAAAATTTTCCTTTTTAAGGAAACCCTCTTGATTCTTGGCCTCTATATTCTCTTTCATCTCTTTTCCAATTGTAGTGATAAAAACATCAAGAGATAAGAAGGAAACAAACCTAGCTTCCTCCTCTAAATCTTTCTCTTTTGTCCATCCACCGTACCAGTGAATGTAATGCCTTGGCACCATCTCTTCTCAATACTTCACCATGACTCGGATACCAATTGTAAATTTAAATAGAGTATAGAGATAAAAAAAAAAATAAATAAATAAACAAAACAAGAGAGACAATATTTATTGCAATTCATCATAGACATTGATTTTTAAATTCATCTACAACCTTCAAATGAAAAGCCACGAGAAACTAAATAATTTTGTGACTATTGGGTTTCACAATCCCAACAAAGACAACAACATAGAATGAAAACCAATTGATGAAATGACTCATGTTTTCTTGTAGAGGGCCTTTGATTGCAAATGCATATGTGTTTGACGGTGCCTCAAAAATATGATCTAATATGGAATTGTTAGTTTGTGGTGACTGATCAGGGAAGTACTGTACATACTCCATAATTCCTCGGTGGAGTTAGGGACCAGGTTGGGTCTTGAGCAGGGGCTTGGGGGCGCAGCCCCTAAGAAATTGTTTTTTGGGGCTATTTTATTTGTATTTTATGGCTGACATGTTGTAACTAATTTTAAACCTAAAGCAGCAAACATATTTGGATAAAAGGGCTTAGGGTTAGGGATTTTCATAAAGTATGATGCAAAAATTGCTTCTTACAATGGTGTTGAGTTGTAAGGGATTATAGATTGTAATCAAGTTGTAATCATTGGATCATAATAATATTTGAGTCACTGTTTGGTGGGCATAGTCAAGTGATTGGGTGAACCACATTAAATCTTGGTGTCATGTGTTGTCTTCTGTGCAATTTATTATTTTCTAATATTGGTTATTTTGCATATAATTGTTATTTTTGTCCGTGTTTAATCCTAATAGGAACATTATAATGGAAGAGGTATGTCGGGAAAATATCTACTAAAAATGCTCTATAAACTCTCGAGCACATGCAATTAAGAGGCACAGATCTAGATTTCGTAACTTTGTGGCACCTTCCTATATGTGTTGAACCTTTTTAATAAATTGAAGAATTCTACAAAAGCATAATGGTACATAAATCTTCGTGCATATCCAAGGTGCATGGAATGGTTAAAAAGACTCTTCAAAGAAGTTGAGCTAGTGAAGCTCAAGTTATCATGAACATTTAATGAAATAGAAAGAGACAAAAGTCATCTCGCCTTACCCCTGTGATAAAGAGATGGAACCCATCTCACCTTTTGTCCTTTTATGTACTTTTAGGTGAAAAGTACACATAAACCCAAATATCCCAATGATACGAGAGAGTTGACCCTCTCAAACACAGAACAAGGTTGTAATCTATTAGTGATTGAATTGAAGGCTATCCAAATGTTGGCATAATTGTCATTATTCACAATGAAAATGATCAAAATTGGAGATTTATTTACAATGAAAGGTATATTTATTAACATGCTTTTACGAAATATATATTTCTCTTTGGGGGAATCAATATTGTAGGATGTTTGTTTCATTTCTTTTCCCTTCTATCTATTTTTAAAGAAAAGGAGGGCCTCAATTTTGGAAAGTTTACTTGCCCATATAAATTTGTTGAGAATTTTATCCTATTCCCTAATGGGATTGTGTTGCCCCCTATTGTTATTGGCTTGGGTGAAATGATGTTAGTTTCTTTTTTAAGTTTCCTTTTGGGCTTCTTGCCCAATACCAAATGACATTCCCCATGCTCATTGCTTGAAAAGGAGATAAGACTCATATAAGTGATGAGTTTCAAACTATCATTTAATCTTAAAATAAAGAAATACAATGTATTATTCCATCCTCTACAATACAATATAGTACATGACTACAAACATCTATATATGCTTTCACATACAATCTTGAAGTGAAAAACCATGAGAAGCTAAACAGTATTGATCTTCACAATCCCAACAAAGACACCAACATTGCATGGAAACCAATTGATGAAATGAACCATATTTTCTTGTGGAGGGCCTTTGATAGAAGATGTAGATGTGTTTGATGGTGCTTCAAAAATATGTTCCAACATGGAACATGATAACGGAAGAGGTAATGTGGGGAAAATATCTATTGAAAATGTCATATAGACCCTCGAGAACATGCAATTAACATGTATAGATCTAGGTTTCATAACTTCATGGAATCTTCTTGTATGTATTGAATCTTTTTAAAAATTTGATGAATTCCACAAAAGCATAATGGTGCATCAATTTTTGTGCATAACCAAGATGCATGTAATGATTAAAAAGACTCTTCAGTGAAGTCGAGCTAGTGAAGCTCAAATTATAATGAACATTCAATCAAGTATAAAGGGACATAAGTCATCTCGCCTTACCTCTTTGATACATAGTTTGCATTCAAGAATCTAGAAGCTCAAATACCTTGAGAAGTTACAAGTTACACCAAAATAAAATGCCAGTGATGTGCTTGGCATAATTCACATGAAAGATAGGAATGTGAACTACTTGAAAGAAAGGCTCCAAGGAACACAGTCATATTGGGCAGAATGTGGAACCTAAGGTTCCTGAAAGAATAAAACTAGAAGAAAATTTTGTTGGTATTTGTAAAGCTGAAACCACAGTGCCTTGGTCATTCTGCATGTCATTAGCAACAATTTGATGGATGCGAAATTTAATTGGCAGGTGAAATTTTTAGAAAGTTTTTCATGGACAACCCTATATATTGTTAGGTTTTTTGTGCAAGCTATTGTCTACCATAGACATCTAGCTAGAGACACTCAAATTGAAATGAAAAAGACCTATTGATTCAAGAAAAAGAGAACGTGGGTTCTATGTATACGCAAACAACATTTGACAAGATTCATTTGAGCACGTGATAACGTAACAGTCTAGTGTATTTAAAAAGCCAAATCCCACTAAAAGTAAGGAGCCCTATATAATACACAATGTCAAATTGCAAGAAATAATCTATATTAACAACACTATCACATTTGACATTGGAAGGATTCACCATGATATCGTGCTTATTAACCCAAGATACGCTTAACTTCGAAAGTATATTGCATAACACATAGAGAATCATTCTTCAATTTAAAAATTAACAAATGCATTCAAGCTAAGGTATTTGCCTAAACATTATACTCTAATCTCTTTTAGACAATTCTAACTACACTAGACATAAATCATGTCACCTTTGAATATTCCTAGGGGTCAATGGTTTTCTAGAGATGCGTAGTCGTGCACGCCCATAGACCAAATGCATATTTTCTCTGTTACTTACCTTTCTTATAATTAAAACTCTAATCAGAGGAAAAGTTAATTAACATTCAACATTTATATATCTTTTTTTCAAGGACTAAAAACTCAAGCCCTAACATGATGAAGGTACACTCTGATACCACTTTCACCTTTCCAAGCTTTCCTTCCAAATCTTCTACTTCCCGAGCTTCTCCTTCTCGAGCTTCTCCTTCTCAAGCTTCCACTTCTCAAGCTTCTCCTTGAGCTTGATTAGAAATTCTCATATGCCTTTCTTAAATAGGCACTTACCACCCCATGCATGACTTATACACAACCTTCTAGAATTCATCCACAACCTTCTACAACTTCCATAACCTTCTACAATATTCATAACTTTCTAGAATTTTACCCACACCTCGATAAATGAAATGACAACCATTTATTCTTTTAGTTTTTCTATTATGCCACCTATGAACCTTGGAAATAGGAATTTCTCCTTTTCCTTTCTTTTGTCCTTTTTTCCTTTTAAAAAAAAAAAAAATTATTTCTCCTCTAATTTTTGTCACTTTCTCTCTCCTCCAGAATTTGTTTTTTTTCCAATTTTTTTTTCAATTTTTTTTTTCCAATAATTTTCCCATGCAAGATGCTCCTGCATCATAACATTTTTTAACTCTAGCTTTTATCTAAAGAAACACCACACATGTTTTTTTGTTTTCACGTAACATGCACTAGAAGAAATATATAGAATAAATGACTATGTGACAAAAATGTTTTGTCACATAAATAAAACAAATCAAATTTGACTAATTTCTTGTATTTCACAAGTATAAATGACTAAATAAATGATTAATTTGATCATTGGGTTACATCACAACTAAAGATAGGAAAGAGCCTATAGCACAATGGTAAGATGAGATAATAGAAATTTCCAATATACCTCCAACAATCTTCATATTTAAAGAATGAGCTAAAATAGAAGTACTCTAGTTTTATTTGGTTTTCCTAGATTGTGATGGGAATTTCTCAATATAAAATATAATATTTACACTTGGTATAAAAACTATAACTCTTTCTTGATGGATGAAGACCTATATATGTTTACGTGTGTAAGAGAGAGTATATAGTCACTCGAATGTGAGGTTTGTTTCAAAAGTAATTATTTCAATGTCAAAATTGGTCAAAAAATGGCACCCACTATTGTGGGATCACCCATGGTGTGTGTGTGTGTGTGAACTATGTTTTAGAGTACCACAATATAGAATACCATCTTTAGCCTAAGATTTTATAATCCTATTAGTCTTGTCATTAACCCATTCATTGTTAGACATAAGAATCTCACCATGTGGTCTTAATAATTTTGGACAAGTGTGCAAGGTGAAGATATCTGTGTGGCATGCTATCCTATGTAAATCTATAAGCATACAAGTTATCATTGGAGTGTTACCAACTAACATCCTATATTTGTAACACCCATAATCATGGATTATTTTCACAAAATTCCTTTTGATTCCAACATATATATTTCATTTTCCCCCATTTTATCTTCTTGAACATTCTCAAAGCCTTCTTGGTCATTTAGAGAGCCACTTGATTAAAATTTGTATCACTTTTTCTCCCTTTCACCACTATACTACCTATTTTCCATCATATCTTGAATCTACACTAATTTCATTATAGGTTTCTTCATTATCAAATTATTTAAGCTCTCACATTTGGCTTTACCTCATATATTTAAGCTCTCTATCTCCATAATAGAGTCTATTTTACTATCTTTTATGTCTTTAAGAATATTATCATTTTCATCTATTCTACTATCTATATTATGATTTTTCATATTTTCTATTTTGTTATCTTTCATCAATTTAATCATGTCTAATAGTTGTTTGTGAAGATGGGAACACAAAACTAAGGGTTTGAGTGAGGCAAGCCTTTTAACAGATGCAATAATTTCTACTCTTTACATGTGTGCATACTTTTATTGTGGACTCATGATTTTTAGCTTGGATTGCATCACTAACTATTGAAATGATTGTTATATTTCCCACTCTCTCAATCTTTCATCGTATTAATCATAGACCATATATCTAGTTAACCTTTCATCTTTATAGGTAATCTCCATTTTATATTTAAGTTTTTCATTTTATCATTTGAATTCCTTTATTTAAATCATTTAAATTAATTATTTCTGCTGGTTTTACTTTATGTTCATTTTTTGGATATCACATTTTCATTATATATCATTTTTCCTTACATTCCATTTATTCTCTTTCATACTCTATATATGGGAAACCAATGTGGTGCATTGGTGTCTAAAAACATGTTAGTGTCTCTAGGAGGTGTCATTATTCGAGATGTAGAGATTGTGAAGCTTCAGATTAAAATCATGTACTTTTATCTTCTTTTTTCCCATAATCAATTTTTTTGTATCTATCCACTAACTCTATTTATCAATATCTAATTTGCATCAAGTTAATTTAATGATATTCAAGTAAACAAGTGGTTCTCTCTATCTCATGTCTAATCTCGTTAGCACTCCTAGTTAGCAATGTGATGTGGTGCAAGAAATTTGTACAAACCTTGAGATGTTTTTGATGTATTAAAAAGTAGGAAAGGAAAATGAGGACTGACCCCATGTTACAACAAGATGGAGGCTAGCTAGTATTCATTCAACAATAATTCATCTTGTACCTTTTCTTATCATAAAAAACAAACTATCTTCACAAAAAATAACGTAGTCCTTCCTACAAACAACATCATCAAAATTAAGCATAGTATTGAACTAACCAAAAAACATAGCAAGAGTCCATGCTATGAATGTTTCTTTACTTCTTATAGTTGTTCAAATTATACATATTAACCCATCTGGACATAGAGTTCATAAAAAACCATAACATATCAAAAAATTAAAAATAAAATAATAGGGGCTACATCCCCTCTTTGTCCCCTTGGTCATTATTCATGGTCCTATCTTCTTCCTCCTTCATAGGTGTGTCATGCAGGGTCTTCAACCAATCATCTGCTAGGAAGTTGTAGAGAGAGTGAGTGGCATCGATTTCCTTTCCCTCGCCCTCCTCTTCTTTTTAACCTGCAAAAGATGCATGAACTGGATGATGAGTGATGAGAGCCAATTATAACCTATTTAATGCCCTATTTTAATCTATCTTATGCAGTTTCCTACTTACTTCTCTATTCCATTTTACCTTTATAACATTCCATATAGTTTAATATAAATAAGTAGTATTTAATATTTTTTTGGGATTAAAATATGGAAAATTCATTGTTGATTACATTTTACTAATTTTTAATATTGTAGCATGTTGATTTGTAGCACAGATCTTCCTGTCGCCTTCAGATCATCCTATAGCTATTTCACCAATACAAAGCCCCATCAACTTTGAAATTTATTGCACTTACTTCCAAAGCAATATTAGTTGGTGGAGATTATATTATTAAAGAGGAAGGCCACAATACATACTTTTTATTGCTTACTATTTCTTATTGGTATAGAGACATGTTTTCAGGCATATACCATTCACAACACACAAGAGGACATCAGCAAGATTTACGTGGTAGCAAGCTTGGCTCGTAATTGACCACTATCATTGCTAGGCAAGGAGGTAAATACAATATATTACGGTTGAGATTCATTCCCAAGAATTATGTGGACACAAAACCTATCTCCCTATATTTCTAATTTTCTACAATAAAATCATCTCAAAACTGTGGTTCAGAAAATGTGGATGAAGGAAATAGTATTTTATTTGAACAATGACAGAAAATTGGTTATTCTTTGCAAGCCATGGATTTTTTTTTATAACTTTTTTATGTAATAGCCATTATTTTTATAGAGTGCATAACAAAGTAGTTATTAAATTTCTAAACCTGCATCTATATAAGTAGCAAGAGACATAAGGAGTAATATATATGCAAAGTTCTGAAAAATGCACAACATTGTACACAGACTATTATTATTAATCTAAAATATAAGTTCTATATTTTCATGATTTCAGAGATGTAAAAATGACGTAGTGCAAGGTAAGAGAATCCCCAAAGGAGATGTCCTAGCCCCCAGCAAATAACCACACAACAAAAACACAACAACAAGAAGCAATAATGCAAGATCTGATACCAAATCACAACTCTTTATTCATAGATATAATTGATTACATGCAATATGCCCCCTATAAGGCCTTGTGGGTTAGGGCCACATACAAATAGCAATTACAAAACAATCAGTTTTGCAAGATCCAACAAGATCCAACTTACAAACCCAATCCTAGCTAGTCTAAATACACAACTAGATAAGAACACCAAGAAGAATCCACACTTGTACCCTCAGGTCCACCAAACAATCCTCTAGTTCCCAAGCCATAGCTCTAGCTTCCCAAAATTTGCATCTCTACCTACTTCCCCAAAGATTGAATTGACAAAAGACTCCATAAGATCCCTATTTATACTTTCCAAAATAGCTTACAGAACATTTTGGAACATTACAAAATACGAAGGTTGACCCACCAATGGTCAGGGCACATCCCAAGGTGAGATCTTATCATAAATATCATGATCAAAATAAATCCTGCAAGTCGGATAGCAGAAATCGCGTCCAAATGCTAACCCTCGACATAAATAGAAAAACTCAACACCTGAAGGGTCACTCAGCATACACTAGGTAACTTGGCACATGAAGGAATTGCTATAATAACTTGGCACCAACTAAGTGCTACAATAACTTGGCTCCAACTGAGTGCTACAGTAACTCAGCTCCAACTGAGTGCTATAGTAACTCAGCTCTGACTAATTACATAATGAACAAAAATGAGTAGGATAGTGAGGCAACCCAAGATGCTCCTACATCAAAAAATAGTATTTTTCTTCATCTGGTAGCTGAGGAGGAAGGGCCCACTCCAATGTCACCTAGTGATTCTTTGTTTTATTTATGTACAGAGTGCATTTAAATTAGTTTTCATTTGTATTTTAATTATCTTAGCATTATAGGGTATGAATTTAATTGTAGTATATTAGTTTATGTGTTTAATGTCCATATTTTATTATATAGTAAAATTTCATATGAATTATATTATGAGTTGTAGTTATTTTTATTACAGATTAATTTTGTTAAATTATTAATGTTTCTGATTTTTCTATAGCTAGGAAGTGATAGTTCATGTCATTGGGATTTATTTAGTTTTTCATAGATTCAATTTCATGTGCTATAGTTGCATTCATAATTCCACATTGCACAACTCTCACCCCTTAGTGGCATACTGCCCGGACACCTTTCACAAGCTTATGCTCTCGAATTGACATTATGGACTAGTCGAACTTCATTATAAAATTGTTAATTCTTTATTATTATTTGCCCCAGTGTTGGCCTATCAATGAGTAATCACTTTACCCATGTATGACTTGAACAATTTGACACTTCAACAGATGTAGAAATTGCAAACCTTGTTGAGCGAATAAAGCAAGAAAAGATGAGAGGTGATGCAGGAGCATCTTGGGTGTATGAACAATCTTGCATCACCCAAAAATATTTTTATTTCTAGTCTTTTCTATTTTTAGTAAGGACTAGTAGATAGGGAGGTTGCTATTTTTGGAAGCTTGCTATTTTTAGTAAGTTTGTCATATGAGCTCAGAATGTTTTCATTTTCTATAGGAAGGTTCATTTTAGAGATATAAGCTTACAATAAAAATCTCATTGCTCAAACTTAAGCATCGAAGAAGTTATTGCAGATTTTCAGTGGAAAATTTTGTACAAAAATCTTCAGGCTCGCCATTGGAGGCCTTAGAGTGCCCAGATGTGTTCCAAAAATATGATAGAAGGGCACTAGCTTTATTTTGTACCTGTAGATCAAGAGCTAGCATTTTTGAAAAGTGGTTATAATAGCCAATCAGAGCAACGGTTTGTGAGTTATGGCCTTCGGAAGTTGGGCTACTAAAATTTCTAAAATAATTTGTCAAAAATGTATTTAGCCAACTCTATATGTATTGTTAGGGTCTGTCGGCCCTAGGTATTAAGTTTGAGCATCTAGAACCTTCTCGGGCGGCATAAAATTATCTATTTAAGAAAGGCTCAAACATTGTCTAGGACAACTATTGATGATAGTTCACAACACTATCTTGTATAATACTATAGTGAAGGCACCCATTTGGGTTAGCATATTGTAATTGAGAATTATGTAATTCTGCATTTGTGGCAATAATAAGAAGTCCATATTTTGCTCTCGCATTTGGTATTGTTTCTTTGTTTTTGTTGTGAGTTTATGGTATTAAGGGGAGTTCCCTGCATCAAGTGGTATCAGAGCTAGAGTTCTTGAGAATGTGGACAAATTGCTGACTGGAAGGTAGTTTGCATTAGGACTATGGATTGGGCTAAGCGTGTAGATAGATCGCCGATTGTGAGGCAGTTTGCACTAGGGTTTCAGCGGAAGTGCAAAAATACCTCCACAAAGAGAGTGTGGCAGAAGAGCTGTAGGTGTTACACTTGAGGGTTTTTGAGCCCTGCAAAGAAAAATGCAAGCATTGGAAGAAAAAATGCATAGAGGAATGAATATTCCCATAAGAGATGAAAGAGAGGATGAGAATGAAGTAGAAGAAAATGCTGAAGCAGAGGCAGTTCTAAATCTAGAAGAAGAGAGGCTTTTTAGGGCCATCTCTAAGATTGGAAAAAGACCTAAGTTTGAGGTTCCCACATTTTTGGGAAATCTTAACCCAGAGGAGCTTATCGATTGGATCAATGAATTAGAGGAGTACTTTGAGTATGAAAATATTGAGGATCCTGATAGAGTCAATTTTACAAAGGCAAAACTGAAGGGACATGCAAAGATATGGTGGCAAGAGGTTCAGTTGGAGTGGAATCTAAAGGGAAAGGAAAAAATCACCAGGTGGGAATGGATGGTAACTAAACTAAAGTGACAATTCATTCCTGTGGATTATGAGCTTGATCTATTGAAGAAAATGCAAGGGTTGAAGCAAGTGGGAAAATCTATTCAAGAGTATACTGAAGAGTTCTACCGAGTTCTCATTAGAACCGGCCTTGCCTTCATGGGTTAAGGCTAAGTATTCAGGATGAGCTAAGTCTAGTTCAAATGAACAATATTAAGGAGGCATACCAGTTTGCCCTAAGAGTTGAGAAGAAACTAAGCAAGAAGTTTGACAATAAGAATAGTGGAAGAGGTCGAGGTGGAAGATCTAGCATACGATCTTATGGAGGATGCAATGATGATCAAAAGAAAAAGGATGAGGCTTGAAGTAGTAATCAGAACCAAAGGGGAAACAATTCCAATCATTTCCATGATTAGAAAAATAGAGATCAAAGAGGAAGAGGCAGAGGAAAAGGATCTAGAAGAGGAGGCTTCTATGGGAAATTTTTTCACTGTGGAGAAGAAGGGCATAGAGCATTTGAATGTACCCAGCACCAAGGAAGGATAGATCAAAGAACAGAAGGCCAAGCAAGAGTTGCACATGTTGATGAAGATGCCAGATCATCACATTCTGAAGATGTTGAAAGAGGAGAAGTCCTAGTTAACATAAGAGTCCTGTTGAGTGGTGAGAATGAACTTGATCAAAGAGGAGCTTGCTTCACACAAGGTGCAAATGTGAAGATAATTGTAGTGATGTGATCATTGATGGTGGAAGTATGGAAAATTTGGTGTCAAAAATGATGGTCACCAAATTGAAGCTAAAGAGATAGAAAAACCCATATCCATATTGTATTGCTTGGGTGCAAGATGACCACAAGGTCATGGTCAATGAGCAGTGCTCCATGAAGTTCAAGAATGGAAGCTACCAGGATGAGGTGCTATGTGATATCATACCTATGGACATATGTCATATGTTGTTGGGTAGGCCATGGCAATTTGACAGACATGTTGTACACGATGGGTGAGCAAATACCTACACTCTGACCAAGGATGGAGTCAAACATAAGCTAAAGCCATTGTAGGAGAAAGAAGAAAAGGTGTGTAGTGATGCCAGAATACGTGTTGTTGATGGAAAAGAGTTTCTCAAAGGTATGAAGTGTGAGCATATGTGTTTTGCTATAATTCCAAAAGATAGTAAAGAAGAAGTAGATGAGGTACCTGCAAAAGTTGCAGATATGTTGGAAGAGTTTTCTAATATTTTATCAAATAATGTACCTAATGGATTTCCCCCAATGAGGAAGATCAATCACCAGATGGATTTGGTTCTAGGAGCCAGTTTGCTGAACAAGGCAGTACATAATATGACACTAGCACATAGTGAAAGGTTGAACACGCAAGTTAATAAGTTACTGCAGAAGGGGTTGATTCAAGAGAGCTTGAGTCCATGTCTTGTACCAGTAGTATTAGCACCAAAGAAGAATGGAGAATGGAGGATGTGCAAAAATTCTTGTGCTATCAACAAGATCACAATAAAGTATAGATTTCCATTGCCAAGGATGGATGATATTATGGACTGTTTGAGTGGAGATAACTATTTCACAAAGATAGATCTAAAGAGTGGGTACCATCAGATTCGTATCAGAGAAGGTGATGAGTGGAAAACTTCTTTCAAGACAAAGGAAGGACTATATGAGTGGTTAGTCATCCCTTTTGGGCTAATCAATGCACCAAGCACTTTCATGAGGCTCATGAATGAAGTACTGAAGGAGTTTCTGGGTAAGTTTGTCATTTTTTACCTAGATGATATATTGATATTTAGTAAGACATTTGAGGAGAATTTGATTCATATTTGCAAGGTTTTTAAGAAGTTGAGGGAAGAAAAGTTGTTGATAAACTTGAAGAAGTACAGTTTTGTAAAGAAAGAGTTGGTGTATTTGGGATTTGTAGTCTCAGGAGAAGGTTTGAAAATGGACCCAGAGAAAGTGAAGGCCATCCTTGAATGGCCTACTCCAAGGAGTATGAAAGAGGTAAGATCTTTTCATGAACTGGCTACATTTTATAGAAAGTTCATAAGAAATTTTAGTAGTATTTGTGGACCTTTGATTGAAACAATGAGAGGAGATAGGAAAGAGTTCAAGTGGATTGTAGGAGTAGATAAGAGTTTTAATCTGTTGAAATAGAAAGCTACTGAGTAGCCTATTTTAGCACTTCCTAAATTTAACAAGGTGTTTCAAGTAGACTGTGATGCTAGTGGTACTGCAATAGGAGCTATTTTGAGCCAAGAAGGTAGACCTATTGCTTATTTCAGTGAGAATTTGAATGATGCAAAAAGAAAATATTATGTTTATGATCAGGAATTTTATGCTATAATTCAAGAATTGAAGAAGTGGAGACACTATCTTCTTCCTAAGGATTTTGTTTTATATACTGATCATCAAGCTTTGTAATATTTGAATAGTCAAGGAAAATTGAACCAAAGGCATTTAAAGTGGGTTGAGTTTTTGTAGAGTTATACATTTGTCTTGAAACAAAAAAGTGGGAAGTCCAACAAATTTGTAGATGCTCTCAATAGAAGACAAATTTTTCTTATAGAAATGTAGATATGTACATTATATCCAGATAATCCTAATTTTTGTGAAGCGTAGAAGGCTTGTACATAAGTTGTTACACTTGACAGGGAAAAGTGGTTGGATTTCATGATCCAAAATAATATGTTGTTCAAAGGAAGCCAGTTGTACATTCTTAGAAGTTCAATGAGAGAGAACCTCATCAAGGAGAAGCATAGTGGAGGATTGGCTGGACATTTTGGGAGAGATAAAACTATAGCTTTGGTTGCTAAAAAATACTACTGGCCACAGTTACAACAAGACGTGACAAATTTTGTACAAAGTTGCAGGGTATGTGAGATGGTGAAAGGAGTAAAGTAGAATACAGGGTTGTATTAGCCATTACCTATACCAGAGAAGCCATGGGAGGATGTTACCATTGATTTTGTTCTTGGATTCCCGAGGACACAGTGCGAGCATGATTCTATTTTTGTGGTGGTTCACAAGTTTTGAAAGATGGCACATTTAATTCCCTACAGGAATACTAGTGATGTTGTTCATGTAGCAGAGTTGTTTTTCAGAGAAGTAGTGAGACTACATGGTCTACCAAACAGTATAGTTTTAGATCGAGATACCAATTTTTTTGGGTATTTCTGGCGTACATTATGGAAGAAGTTGAAGATAGACTTGAAGTTTAGTTCATCATATCATCCACAAACTGATGGACAGACAGAAGCTGTGAATCACAGTTTGGGAAATTTACTGAGATGCTTGGTTGGAGATAAACCAAAAGGATGGGATATAATTTTACCATAGGCTGAATATGCATATAATAACTCTGTCAATAGGAGCACTGGTAAATCACCATTCCAGATTGTATATGGGAGTAGTCCTAGAAATGCTTTTGAATTGAGATAGTTGGATAAAGGAGAGATAAGTAGTGCTGAAGTAGAAGATTTTGCTAAACATTTGAAGAACATCCATGAGGAGGTGAGGAAGCACATCATAAAGATGAATACATAGTATAAGGCTAAGGCAGATGTGAAAAGGAGGTTTATAGGAATTTTAGATTGGATATGATGTCATGGTTCATTTGAGGAAGGAGCGTTTTCCAGTGGGTACATATAATAAGCTAAAGATGAAGAAGTTTGGCTTGTGCAAGATAGTGAAAAGACATGATTCTAGAAATGCTTATGAAGTGGAGTTGCCTACTGAATCGAATATTTCACCAGTATTTAATATTTCAAATTTGACCAAGTACTATGAAGGAGGTGATGGAGATGAAATTGCAGAAGCACAGTGGAATATTTTAGTAGCTAGTTTGGCTACAAAGGAGATTGAGGAGATACTGGATAGTCATGTTGGCAAAAGAACCAGAAATAGAACTTATGAGGAATATTTGCTCAAATGGAAGGGAAGACTAGTTGAGGATTCATCATGGCTAACAAGGGAGGAGGTGAACCATATTGGCTTTCCTCTAAGCACCTGAGACATGATAGGGTCACTTCTCAAATTACCCCAGGTGTCTGATGCATGAGCATCCTAGGTATATGAGAAATCTTGCATCACCCAAAAATATTTTTATTTCTAGTCTTTTATATTTTTAATAAGGACTAGTAGACAGGGAGGTTGCTATTTCTGGAAGCTTGCTATTTTTAGTAAGTTTTTCATATGAGCTCAGAATGTTCTCATTTTCTATAGGAAGGTTCATTTTAGAGATATAAGCTTACAATAAAAATATCATTGCTCCAGCTTAAGTATTAGAGAAGTTATTGTGGATTTTCAGTGAAAAAATTTGTACAAAAATCTTTAGGCTCACTCTTGGAGGCCTTAGAGTGCTCAGAGGAGGTTCGAAAATGCGACGGAAGGGCACTAGTGCAGTTTTGTACCTGTAGATCAAGAGCTGGCATTTTTGAAAAGTGGTTATAATAGCCAATCGAAGCAATGGCTCATTAGTTATGGCCTTTGGAAGTTGGGCTACCAAAATTTCTAAAATAATTTGTCAAAAATGAATTTAGCCGACTCTATATGTATTGTTAGGGCCTATCGGCCCTAGGTATTAAGTTTGAGCATCTAGAACCTTCCTGGGCGGCATAAAATTGTTTATTTAAGAAAGGCCCGAACATTGTCTAGCACAACTCTGGATGATAGTTCGCAACACTGTCTTACATATTACTGTAATGAAGGCACCCATTTGGGTTACCATATTGTAATTGAGAATTCTCTAATTCTGCATTTGTGATGATAATAAGAAGTCCATATTTTTCTCTCACATTTGTTGTTGTTTCTTTGTTTTTGTTTTGAGTTTATGGTATTAAGGGGAGTTCCCTCCATCAAGAAGAGAGCATAAACATGAACTACTAGTGTAAGAGATGTTTTTGTGGATGCATTTGGCATAAGTGACTTAAATGGTCACCATCCAATTTTGGATCAATTAGTATATATTGTTGATAAATTATAGTCAGAGGATATCAAGACTAATGATAAGATAATGCAGTGGTATGAATGAAGATTTGAACACAAAGTTTTGGTGAAAATCTCTCAGGAACTTATAAATACACAAGAAGAACTTTCCAAATTAGTTATAGAATTAGAAATGATATTGAAGACCATTAGTTCATTGTATATGAAGTTGAGTGATGTTGAGGTATTTACATTGGAAAATCAACATTCCATTGATTTATTGAATGTTGATATGAGAGAAAGTGATATTTTACTGGGAAAGAATGAAAGTTCAAGCTCACTCGCATATAATAAGTTGGCAACTGGTCAACAAAGGTTAGTTGAGCTCACAACTAATGATAGGGAGGTTAGAAATAAGGTGATCCTAATTTAATTCTAGTTACTACCCCATCTGGAAATCATAAAGAAATAAGTGTCTATTGCATAGACTCTTTTGAAGAAAGACACACGTTTTGCTCACATTGAAGGACTAATTTCTCTAGCTACTGAAATAGAAATTTAATTTCAAGTTTTATAGAAGATAAAAGAATAGTGGAATAAAGGCTATGCAGATAGTCTAGCAAGACAAATTTTATTTTTTAATAAGCATCACCTAACACCAGTAGCCCCAAGTCATCAGTGATAAAAACAAGGAGGAAATAAGAAGAAAATGGGGAAATACGAAGAATAAAAGGGAAATATATTGAGAAGACATGAAAAAAAGGAGGAAATAAAAGAAGTCGAAAACATAAGATTTTAAATATTTATATTATAGTCTCAGGGGGGAGTATTTTTGAATGCAATGACTATGCATCACAAAGTTTTTTTGCCACTAATGTTAAAGGGGGTGATTGTTGATCTCTAAAGATATGTTGTCTATTAGTGTCGAAACAGTTAGTCATATACTAGGAAAGGATGGATGGTCATCATTGTGATCGATTCATTTAGTATAGGTGAAGCATGACAAATGAATTATTTATTTTGCATTAAATATCAAACAAGTTAGTGATTACCGAGCACCCCAGTTGAGATCATGTGTATATGTAAGACGGGTTGTTTTAGTAGAGACTAAGTAAATTGAGAAGACAATTTTTACCGAGTGAAAAAAGAAGTCTATGCATATAGAAGCTGAGTGCTAGTATGAATGTTAATGATGACTAAGTGTCACCACATTCACATGCTAGGTAGTTCAGTTTCGTCATATAAGTTTGTAATTGCACAAATAGCTATGTAAAATGTTTTGGCCAACTTCAATATAATATTTAATGTTTGTAGAGATAGTTAAGATGGAGATTATGCATCATTAGATAAAGTAATTATTTTGAGGAATGTTGATCATCTAATTAAAAAATTAGATATAAATGGAAAAAGGTGATAAATTCTAAATTGTCAATTGAGATCTAGAACTTTCATAGAACATCTATTTAAGGAGGATTATAACCCTAGAATCAGAATGAAAAGAGTGAGAGTATGAAGGAGAGAATGTAAGCGTATATGTAATAAGAAGAAGTGAACAAGGATAGAGCAGAGAAAAAAGGTTAAGTTTGGAATTAGAGCAGTGAAGATTTTAAAGGAGATATCAGATTGAAAGATTAGATCTGACATTGTATAGTGGAGATCCAAAATTATCTTGCAAATAAAACTTAGGGTCAAGTACTAAATCAATTTTGAATCAGGGCAAATCTCTTAATCGAGTGATCCTAATAGGTCTATGTAAATCTCCTAATAGAGCCCTTACTTAATTATAAGTGTGAAATCCTTTAATAGGCTAGGACTTAATAGTCTTGAAGCTTTTAATAGGGAAGACCCCTCACAAGGTAGATCATATATTATGCTCAAACATTATAATAACCCTAAAAGGTAAACTTTATTATTGAAAGAATGAAGATTTGTGGGTTTCATCCCCACTCTAGTTTTACCTTCACATTGAAGTTTTTCTAGGTTACCAAATCATTTTTGTTATGTATTGAATCTTTCATGGATGTGATGTATATCATTTACTATTCAACATTATAGTTTTAATGTTTTTGATTAAGAAAAGTAGCAAGAGGGTACTGACCTGTGGTACACTAGCAAACAATAGACACCACTAAACAACAATAACAACACCTAGTGCCAGATATCCATAAAACTAATCATCAAAAAGCTACATCTAGACCTACCTTTGTAAAAAGAAAAGGTCTAAAAGTGACTAAAACCAATGTCACTATTGAAAAAGGTCAACTTGGGACAAGCCCATTAAAAAGCTTTAAGCTTTAACAGAAAATACT